>CAWUFW010002529.1:1800000-2175990 GCA_963921515.1 Calotriton arnoldi | reverse complement strand
AATGCCCCAAAAAATGGGGAAGAGTATGGTGTTAAAAGCAAAACGATAATCATGAACATTACCTGCGCCATCTTGTCTGGTGGAATTCTATGTGCACATAAGTTGCAGTCATTTTGATCTATCACAGCCATTTTGTACTCTGTTGGTCACCTTTGTTTCACCCTGCCCTTACTAGCATCCCTCTGACCCTCTGACCGACCTGGTATGTGTGCTGGGGGCTATAAACTCTATTGCCACAACAAACCTCAGCGCCACTTGCTGCCACAAACTCGTTTTTCCTCTCATCTCTGTTTTCAGGCAAACCTTTGGACACTCTACCCCTCACTGCACCTAGTTACACAAACAGGTTCCAAACACCAAAAAGACTCTTGCAACATGATTTATTGCACTGCAAACAGCAAGACTTGTTGTTACCAACAATGGGACCTGTTTTTATCAACAGAACGGACTCTTAGATCTGGCCGGTCTCACATGTTTTAGACCCTGAAGCAAGGTCCAGCTGCAAGATAAGATTGTCTGTTTGACCTGGGTGGGAAGAGAATTACTGTTGGGCTTGTGTGACAACCTGCCCGGGGCGGGGACCCCAAGCTTGTGTAACCATGTTGATGAAACAAATGCATTGTGTCAAACCTGTATAAAAGGAAGAGCCAAAGGAGTATCAGCAGAACACTTCCCTCAGACATCCCGGTGTCTGCAGTTGACGTGATCTCCTCATGAGAAATAAACCTTTTTCTTGTCTTCCAGTTTCCAGCGCTTGCCTCATTATTTTGATAGCGAACCCAAAGTGAATTAGAGGTGGAACCCTGCACCGGGCAGCATTGAGGGTCTTAGAAGACTCGCTGCCTTTCACAAATTGGCGCCCAAACGTAGGGGCCCATCAGCGACGCGTGGGTCCGGTAGAGAGGTCCTAACGACGGAGTGAACGACTAAACGATTGGGGTATACCTGCCTGAGAAGACCCTTGTCTGGCTGCCGATCGACTGAACTTCACCGGTTCCGAACGGACCTCTCTCGAGTGACCTGCGGTCCTGACTGGGACCTTAGAGGAACGCCGCATTGATTGTTGGAGTGAGAGGACAACCAGGCGCTGGAAGGGGAAGACGAAGAACTGTCCATACGGTCCGGGTAAGGTCGTGAAAAAACGACTTAAATTGATTGATTGATTGAATAGTTTGATTGAAATACTAGTATTCCTTTTTTTGATATTGAGTTATTTGCGACATTTCCCTGCTTGCAAACAACGAAGAATAGGAATATTCTCTCTCTTTGCAGGCAGCGAAGGACAGGTAGTGCAGACTTTTTGTCTAAATTGATTGATTGAGATATTCATTTTTGACCGATAAATACGTCATGCCTGTTTTCTCTAGATTGTTTGATTGTAATTGTTTTGGACCCGACCGTTCGTTAGAGGTCAGTCAGCCGGCACCGCCGGAAGGCACCCCTAACAAGGACATGTACGTAAAGTATGGATTAGCCACCGTAGCTTATAGCAAACTATGGCATAAATACACTAGGAAGGACCGGGTAAATCAGTGGCCACTGACGGGATCTTTCGATCCCGCTAAAATAGAAACGTTAGAATTAGCTCTCCACAAAAAGAAAACTAGACCAGCCATGTTTGACAGTTTTGGTTTATGGCGAAAAGAGGCAGCTCAAAGAAAGAAAAGGGACGAAGCTAGACAAGATAAAGAAACGCGAAAATCAGCTTACCAAGCCTGTAAAAGATTAGAAGAAAAACTAAAAGAAAAGGAAATCGATAAAAAGGAACAGGAATCAAAAATATCAGGTCAATGCCCTGTTAGAACGCCCTCGACTCTTTACCCCAAGTTACCAGCAAAACAAAGGGTAGATGATGATTTATTGTTAGGTCCCCCAATCATATACATGCCACCCCCTTACGCCCCTACTCATCCCGTAGTACAACGCCAGGACCACCAAAGTATAGCCGGAGATGGCACGATCGCCTCAGTCTCCACCGCCTCTGCTCCCACCGAGTCACCCACACCAAATGCCTCATCAAAGGATACAGTAGTAGAGGTAGGATCAAAAGAAAAAGGAGCGCCCAGGGTCCCGCGATTAAGTAAAAATGAGCGAGCAGGCATTGATAAAATAGTTAAATCCCTCATAGATAGGAAGGAGACAGAAGAGTATGTAACTGACATATGCAACTCCTATGTTGAAAACCGCAAACGATACTTTATTGTACGTCTCTGTTACCACACTCTTACTGCATATGAAGAGAAGTACCAAGATGTAGGGCCCGAGCGGCTAGTGGCTCTCTATAGGAAGGTAGACACCGGAGATGAAGGCGACAACGATGTTACAGAACTCTTTTCATCCACACTGGAGGTATTCCGTCACCTCGTGGAACAAGGACGGATAGATAAGGACAGGACATCTAAGATAGCAGGACCCCCGGTGGAAAAACCAGATAGCATGATGCCGATAAAAGAAGCTGCCCCTTATTGGGTACCTCCTAGAGGACAAGGGACTCATGACGATATGAACCATCAAGACGCTAGAGGAAGGGTGGTCTACAATTGGGTGTATCAACCATGGGACAGACAGGACATTTTGACGTTCCGTAAATCTTTACCGGATTTACGAAAGAACCCCACCGCCTTTTACACCGAGCTAGGTACCGCTCTGGGATCAACAATAATGACACTTGCCGACATAGACTTGTTCTTCGGGTTATGTTTGCCAGCAGATGTGTGGAAACAGATTAGGAAAATAGACCATACCGAACTGCTTGGTCATACCTGGGAACAACTCAACACATTAGATAAACAGCGGAACCCTGGTCAAAAACCGGTTAAAGCAATATTGGACCTCCCTGACAAAATAGTGCAGAAAGTGAAAACGCTGATCCCAGAGAAAAAGATAGACTGGTCCATAGTAACCGCGTGCCGCCAGAAACCACAAGAGGATGTCTCAGAGTATTTCTCCAGATTTGAAACGGTGTTCTCCGATTA
Source organism: Calotriton arnoldi (assembly GCA_963921515.1). NCBI lineage: Eukaryota > Metazoa > Chordata > Amphibia > Caudata > Salamandridae > Calotriton > Calotriton arnoldi. The sequence goes on along the minus strand of CAWUFW010002529.1, from coordinate 2,173,015 downwards.
CAGTGGACAAGACATGTCCACCGCAACCGGACACCACTTATTTGTGCAGAACTATGTCAAAGGACTACTGCCAGATGTATCCCAGAAATTACAAGCCAGCGAAAGTAGTTGGGCAGCATCTAAACCGGCGGCCATTCTCCAAATGGCCCAGTACTATGAGCATCAGAAAAACGAAAATGACAGGGCTACAGAAAGGAAAAAGAAGGACTTGAAGGAAAGGGTAATGGTAGCACAACTCCAGGGGGCGAATACAGGAAGGGAGCAATATAGGGGAGGATACCAGCAGAATACCCCTAGAGTACAGCCACCTAGAAACAATTCATCGACATCATATGTAGGACGCCAAGACCTAGGACAGGATCAATGTGCATTTTGCAAAGAATATGGACACTGGAAAACCCAATGCCCGGCTTTGTTAGGAGCTGGTAGGGGCAGAGGGGCGAGGGAAATAGCAAGTGGACAGAGAGGAAGAGGACGTGGGAGAGGGTACGCGAGTGAAGCAAGCGAGGAAAGGCCAGGAAGAGTGAACACATTTGACCATCCCAAACAGAATCAGTACCAACAGACAGATTATGACAATACGTACGACTTTGCATAGGACAGCCAGGGGCAAGGGAGGGATCCAGTCGAGCTCTATGTTGATCAGCAAGGCCCTTATGTTACCGCTGAGGTCCTGGGCACAAAGTCGCCATTTCTGGTAGACACGGGAGCAACACGTAGTGCACTATCCAAACGACTGATTCCAAGGGCACCCTTGTCAGGCTCACATGTGACCTCAATAGGATTTGACGGTACGCCCTCCACCAACCCTTTGTCCCGACCGATCCCTTTTAACCTTGACAACAATAGCGTCGAAACGACATTCCTCCTCTCTTCCAACACCCCAGACGCCATTATGGGTCTCGACCTTTTGAAACACTTCCATGCGACTATCAGATGCTCACCAGACGGAGTGCGTGTCGTCCTGTATGACAACCCCCAGCGCCATAGAGAGAACCCTTCTCAGCACATGTTTCCCATCTCCGAGACTGACGCATCCCTACTGGACACTTTGCCATCACACTTATGGGCTAGGGCTGATTCAGACGTAGGACGAATGATGATTGACCCAGTACACGTAACAATACGACAGGACGCAACCCTACCGAAAGTACCGCAGTACAAAATATCGCCAGAGGGTGAGAAGGCACTGACAGAGATCATACACTCTTTGGTAGAGGCAGGGGTGGTAGAGGAAGTAGTGAGCAACGTTTGTAACAGTCCCATACTACCGATTGTAAAGAGACAGGGAGAGGGAGACGGAAAAGCCTACCGCTTCATCATTGACCTGCGGGAGATAAACAAAATCGTAGTGCCACAATACCCAGTAGTTTCCGACATCACGACAATTTTGACTTTAATCCCCTCCACTGCCACCACCTTCACTGTAATTGACCTCAAAAACGCATTCTTTTCCATACCTATACACAAGGACAGCCGCTATCTATTTGGATTCACCCTAAACTCCCGTTCGTACAGATTTTGCAGAGCACCTCAGGGGTACACTGAGAGCCCAAGCATCTATAGCCAGGCGCTTAAAAGACAGTTAGACGCCATACAATTGCCAGATGGAGTGGCACTAATACAATATGTAGACGACATCCTTCTAGCAGCGGACACCATACCAATAGCCGTCACAGCCACCATCAAACTACTCCATTTTCTTGCTGAGAATGGTCACAAGGTCTCCCGAAAGAAATTGCAGTTCTGTAAATCACAAGTGACCTATTTGGGTCACCTTTTATCCAAAGAAGGGAGGAAACTCACGCCTGACAGGATCCAGACAATTCTAGACACCCCTGTCCCCAAAGATCAGAAACAAGTCCGCTCTTTGATAGGTCTCACTTCATTTTGCCGACAGTGGTTACCGAACTTTAGCCTCATTGTCAAACCCCTTCTCTCCCTCCTAGCTAAAGACATCCCCTCACCTCTCCCCTGGACCCCCGAATGCCAGTCAGCCTTTAAAGAACTACGCAATGCCCTTTGTTCAGCGCCTGTCCTAGGAACCCCGGATTACTCCAAACCATTCTTCCTCTACACGCACGAGAGGGAAGGATGTGCATTGTCTGTCCTAACACAATCAATTGGTCACAAACAACGCCCTTGTGCATATTTCTCTGCCACCCTCGATCCAGTAGCCAGAGCGCTGCCAGCGTGCCTGCGCGCTGTGGCAGCTGCAGCAGTATCGATACGCCAGAGCGAAGGAATAGTACTCTCCAATCCAGTCACTGTTTTAGTACCCCATGCAGTCGACACACTACTAAACCAGACCAAAACCCAACACTTGACTAGCGCCCGACTGACAGGATATGAGTTGACCCTGCTAGCACCGCACATTACCCTAAAGCGATGCACCACCCTCAATCCAGCCACACTGTTACCCCTACCCGAAAATGATCCTAGCGTGACTCCACTACACGACTGTGTGACACTAACCGATGAACAAACAAAGAGTAGAATAGATCTCAGAGACACCGCCTTTCTAGAACCAGATGGAGAACTATGGGTGGATGGTTCGTGCATCAAACTCCCCGACGGCACCACCTCAGCTGCATACGCTGTCACCACAGCCCGAACCGTTCTGGAAACAGCCCGTATTCCCCAACGTTCAGCCCAGGCTGCAGAACTCATTGCCCTCACACGAGCATGTATCTTAGCGACTGACACGACAGTTAACATATACACCGACAGCCAATATGCCTTCGGGGTGGTTCACCATTTTGGGATCTTATGGAAAGAAAGAGGGTTCCTGACTTCACACGGTACACCCATCCTGCATGGAGATTTAGTCTCCGCCTTGACGCAAGCAGTCCTCCTCCCCAAGAAGTTAGCAGTGATAAAATGCCAAGCACATAGGAAAGTGACTGATCTCATTGGACAGGGAAATGCACTAGCAGACGTTACTGCCCGAGCCACGGCAGGAGACAGAACTACGACACGAATGTATGTGACCAGGTCACAAGCTGAACGATGGACTGACGCTAGGACCACTGTAAGGGACATACAGACTACAGGCACACAAGACGAATTGACCGAGTGGGAAAAGGTGGGACTAAAAGACGAGGAAGATTGCTGGAGAACTAAAGACGGAAATAAATGGCTGTTACCCAATGCCTACCTCATCCCCATATTGACCATGGCACATTTACCAGCACACATAGGCTCCACCCCCATGATTGAACTAATCACCAGAGTATGGCATAACGTCAAGATAGCAGAATCTGCAAAACGCCTAGTACAACAATGTATAGTCTGCCTACAACACAACCCAGGGAAGGGGACAGTAGTACCACGGGGAGGGTTTGGAGTCCCTGACCACCCCTTTGAAATCCTTCAAATGGATTACATTCAACTAGAGAGATGCCTTGGTCTAAAATATGTCCTGGTGGTTGTGTGCGCTTTTAGCAAATGGGTGGAGGCATATCCCACCCGCGACAATACCGCCTTAGCCACTGCAAAAGTATTGCTGAAAGAATTCTTCCCCCGATACGGCCTTTGCAGAATTTTATGGAGCGACAACGGCCCCCACTTCGTAGCCGAGGTGATACAGAACATACTGAGAGGGTTGGGGGTAAAACAAAAGTTCCATGCCGTCTTCCACCCCCAATCAGCGGGCCTGGTAGAGAGACACAATGCAACGTTGAAACTAAAACTAGCCAAAATAGTTGCCACGACCGGGTTGAAATGGCCCGACGCCCTCCCATTGGCATTGTTATCGATGCGCTCCACCCCAACCAAACACCGACTGACCCCGTATGAGGTGGTCTTCGGCAGGCCTATGAGCATTTGGGCGGCACCAAGACCCACCTCCATTAACGATGTCCCGAACATATTAATGTCGGATTACTTGCATAAATTGACAAACGAGCTAACAATTATCCACCAACAGGTGCAGCAAGCCTTGCCTGACGTATCCAGGGGCCCGGGACATGAAATAAAGCCAGGCGACCATGTATTGATTCGCAACTTCCAAAGAACGAAGAATCTGGAGCCTAGGTGGACGGGCCCCTGGCAAGTCCTGATCACCACCCGAACTGCCCTCCGAGTGGAAGGAAAACGAAACTGGCTGCATGCCCACCACTGCAAACGAGTCCCTCCAACCCTGGCAACCTGTGAAGGGGTGGAGGTGCAAGAGGAAGTACTCGCGAGAGACCGACCAGCTCTGAGTTGCTACCCACAAGAAGACACCCTCGAACTATCAGAATTTCCCGACCCCACGGTGCCATCCAGGAAAGGGTACAACCTAAGATCGACGAAAGGAGGGAGCTCCAACGACCAGGCCACTAACTAAGTCAAGGTCTCAGATCGGTAGCACAGTCAAACAACGCTACCAGGAAAGCGCCAGACAAAAGTCTGTGGTCCTAACAGTTGTTGAGCTCCTCGAAGATGATGGAAGAAACTGAACACCTGCAAAACCACCGCAAAGACACCAAGACTGCTAACCTGCACAGCACAAAGACAATTGCACTTGTAGCCGCATTTCTCACCTGTCTCCTGCTAATGGTCGCACTCTGGATCATTGAAGAGAATGCACCTGCATACAGAACATTGTCACCCACCATGCAACCAACCACCAAGAAAGAACACTACCTGGTATCACTACCGCCACATCTCCGAGAACGACGCAAAGAATTCTGGAATAATTCTTTCGTGCAGATGTTGCACCAGCACAATCTTGCCACCAATGCTACCAACTGTTGGGTCTGTGGGCTGTTACCACATGCCACTGAACATTCCATCCCTTTCATCCCTTCGCCCTTTTCTATTCACGGATCTTGCCTTGCCTGGATGATGCTCCTACAAGAAAGTTACAAAGACAATGCCACTTCCGACGGAACAATCGCCCAGTTCTACAACGAGTTCTGGCGAAACAAAACAGGAAGGACAGCCGCCCCCTTCTGCCCTCACACCTTCAATGCGACATTCCAGATTAATGTCCCCTCCAAAGAACGAGTGGAAATGCAAGTGTTCAATAATCCTAACAGAGCCACATTTTCCTACCTGAAGAAAAGAACTGCTGCAACACTGACTGTGGCCCTATCTGTGGTGAACGTCTCTGGCCTTGTATGCATTGAAGGCCGTGGGACTAAGAATGTGGGTCACAGCACCTGTAGCATTGTAAGGACTTTGAACACTGCCAACCCCCAGCGCTTGTTGCATCACCCAATATGTACTTTGTTTGTGGAACCAAAGCCTACACCTGGCTCCCAAGAAACTGGGGGGCACGTGCTACATCGCCTTTGTTTTGCCACCAACCTACACAGCCCCTGCAGAGCATCATCGAGAAAAGCGTTCTAAAGACATTGATCAAGCAGACTCTGCCTCATCACAGTTCCTCGACGCAGCAAAAGGGCTCGTCCCGCTATGGGGTCCGATGGCAAACAGCCGAGCCATCAGACATCTGTCCCAAGCGGTAGAGACCGCCCTGAACGTCACTGCTGGCATCCTCACCAACAACACTGCTGAGCTCCAAGCGATCCGTCTGGTTACCCTGCAAAATCGCATGGTCCTGGACGTGGTACTAGCGGACCGTGGAGGAGCATGCCGCATCATCGGTGCCAGCTGCTGTGTATACATTCCTGATAATTCACCTTCTGTCTATGAAGCAATCGAACATCTCCATAGACTATCTTCAGAAATTCATCAAGGATCAGAGACTTGGACAATTGGAAGTTGGCTTTGGGGCATCTTGAAGGAGTGGGGTTGGAAAATATCAATGATTCTCTTGGTCCCAGTATTGACAATATGTGGTTGTTGTTTGGGTATACACTGTATACCACCTTTGTGTTCTCTTTGCATAACTACCTTGCACCCTAAGACTATGGACACTCAGCTAACAAAAATGAGAGTAATGTATGATCAAGAGATACAGGACATTATGGAGATCGAAATAGACTGACAAGCTGGCTAGTTATGTTCAAAGGGGCCACTGTTAAAAGCAAAACGATAATCATGAACATTACCTGCGCCATCTTGTCTGGTGGAATTCTATGTGCACATAAGTTGCAGTCATTTTGATCTATCACAGCCATTTTGTACTCTGTTGGTCACCTTTGTTTCACCCTGCCCTTACTAGCATCCCTCTGACCCTCTGACCGACCTGGTATGTGTGCTGGGGGCTATAAACTCTATTGCCACAACAAACCTCAGCGCCACTTGCTGCCACAAACTCGTTTTTCCTCTCATCTCTGTTTTCAGGCAAACCTTTGGACACTCTACCCCTCACTGCACCTAGTTACACAAACAGGTTCCAAACACCAAAAAGACTCTTGCAACATGATTTATTGCACTGCAAACAGCAAGACTTGTTGTTACCAACAATGGGACCTGTTTTTATCAACAGAACGGACTCTTAGATCTGGCCGGTCTCACATGTTTTAGACCCTGAAGCAAGGTCCAGCTGCAAGATAAGATTGTCTGTTTGACCTGGGTGGGAAGAGAATTACTGTTGGGCTTGTGTGACAACCTGCCCGGGGCGGGGACCCCAAGCTTGTGTAACCATGTTAATGAAACAAATGCATTGTGTCAAACCTGTATAAAAGGAAGAGCCAAAGGAGTATCAGCAGAACACTTCCCTCAGACATCCCGGTGTCTGCAGTTGACGTGATCTCCTCATGAGAAATAAACCTTTTTCTTGTCTTCCAGTTTCCAGCGCTTGCCTCATTATTTTGATAGCGAACCCAAAGTGAATTAGAGGTGGAACCCTGCACCGGGCAGCATTGAGGGTCTTAGAAGACTCGCTGCCTTTCACAAAGGGGGAAGTGGAGCTTATATAGGGGAAACATCTGCACGCCTCCGGAAGAAGACAGCGACTCGGAGGAGGATGTGTAGTAGTGGCAGGGATATTCATGCGCCCATGTACCCATGTACGTTGACTGTGTGAAGAGAAGTAACATCTGAAATGTAAAATGTATAAGCAGATCATTGTTGTTTTCAATAAAACTTTAATAAAAAATAAAAAACTTGTCCTTCTCGACATCATCAGCCAATGCAAGGTCACATATTCTTGGGGTAGACTGGCCACGTTGCCACTTCACTTTACTTCAAGCCCAAACAATACACCAAGGTCATTCCAAGACAGAAATAGAAACCATCAGACCCTTCAAGTATTTCTGTATGCCCAAGTTATAGGACAAACTAAGATCTCACCCAGTATCACCAACCCAGCCCAGCCACTGACATCAATACCCTCCCTACTCTCCTAGAAAACACACACCTGAAAAAAACTTAATAGAGAAATCCTGTAGGTCTGCATTTACGTTTTCTGCTGCGTCATACTCAAAAGCAGTGCAGAATTCTATAAAGAACTGATCTATTGCTATTAATGCTGGTTATGATGGATGTAATTTATTCTGACGTTTGTGTAACGGACCCTGGCATGAACTCATTAGGCAATAATAACAACTATGACGGTTCATGGCACTATAAATAAAATATGGTTTAACGATGCAACTGCGCCGTAGCTGTCAAAATTGCAAACCTTTTTGATTTGATTGGTAAATTTGTATAGCGCACGAATGCCCGGGGGCGTCTTGGCGCTAGAGTTGGTAGGACAAAGTGATCCTGTTATAATATACCGGCTGCCTAATTAGTAAAGAGCCAAGTTTTTAGTGCCCTTCTAAAAGACATAAGCAACGTGCTGCTGTTTATAGCGATAGGAAGAAGGTTCCAGGTTTTAACTGTCCCTAGGAGGAAACTTCTTCCTCCCCACCGAAGCCGCTTGAACTTCGGTGTTTGTAACAGTTTTGAATGGGCTGATCTTAGACTTCTGGCCGGCACATACCATTTCAGATTAGTCCTCAAGAACTGAGGCCCTATGCCGTGTAGAGCTTTAAAGGCCAGACACTGTGATTTGAATTTAATCCTTTTGTCCACAGGCAGCCAATGGAGGGCTCTCAATCTGTGGGAGACTGGCTCATACCTAGGGATATCCAGTACTAATCTGGCTGCTGCATTCTGCAGTCGCTGCAGTTTTAGTAAGTACTGGGATTGGATCCCCATATATAAGGCATTGCCATAGTCCAATCTGGATAGGGCCAGTGCTGTAACTAGTGTTTTTAGTGCATCAGGGGGGATAAATGGACGAATACTTCTTATCATTTTTAAAATGAGGCAGATGGTGGAGGATAATTTGTTAATCTGACTATTAAATGCCTTTTTTGAGCAGCTTTCCCATATTTTTTGAACAACAATAAAAAATTAGTTAAGGTCACCGAATTCTACACTAGTTGAGTTTTGCACGAATATCGAGACTTTAGCCGTCACCTTATTGTCTATACTCGAACATACCAAGAGTGTGCTTTTAATGGCCCGCAAACACGCTGGAGGTAATGTCACCCTTAATCCATTTCCATACCTACGGGCCACAATTAAACGGCCATAGCGCCAGTAAACACGGGTATGGCGCTGCACTGTCATTGTAAATACACCGTGTGCAGGTTGTGTGTCACCGGCCAGCGATAATCACTTCTGCTTTCAAAACCACGCGTGTCCTCTGTACATCGCACGCAGTCTACAAACGCACACCCAGATCACCAATAAACAGCGTTCTCGTCTGTAAACACACACCTGGGGGCACGCGTCCGCAATCACCTCGTCCACAAGGCGTCTTCCATTTCAGCGCCTTGAAGTGGCCGTTGACGCTCAGACGCTATAGAAATAACCCGCCCATAAGATCTCTGTCAGCTTATACGTGGATAGCTGATACAGAACACGAGTCACATAAGACCCTCTAAGCAGGGGGGGGGGGGAGTAAAATGGCAGATAAGCACGTCGTGTAAAACAGATTTCTTGTGCAAGTTGAAACGTAATTTAAAGACTTACAGGCGGAGGACGCACAGCGCCTACGGGACCTTATTATGCACAGGCACTAGTGCAACTGCAAGCAGTTCACGAACTCCGGTGCCTGCACGCCCGCTTTAAGCGCCTGTATAGCGCTGAGCTCACGACCCCCTACATCTGTGTAAGAAGTGTTGAGCAGACATCTGCAACGGCAGCGTTGTGATTGGTGCGGAGTCCCTGTAGGGAGGCCATTTTCTCTATGTAGGCTGCATGCAGCCTACATAGCCAAAATGTAGAGTGCCGACCAAGCAGTTTCCCATGGGGCACAGGGTCAAGACTGATTTGCATATGGCTGGGTCCAAACTGGGGTGGCGTAGTGGGCAAAAGAACGATGGATTTAACCCAGATCTTTTGACTGGGGGAGAATGTTTGCATTGTCAGCATTCCGTCCATCATTTGTTTGCTGGACCAAGCAGTCAGGGCACTCAGAGTGGTGGAAGCCACTCCTCCCCGACCCGCCCACCCGCCCGCCCCCAACCAGGCATACCCTCCCGCCCGCCCCCAACCAGGCATACCCCTGCCTTCTGCTTTCTCGCAGCGCAAGAAGCAGAAAATAAAATGGTATTTTAAATACCATTTTATTTTCTGCTTCTCGCACTGCGAGAAAGCAGTGGGGCGGCGCTCCGACGCCCTAAAGGAGCGGCTGCCACTGATGGCTGGGTTCAAACTGGAATGGCATGGTGAGCAAAAAAACTATGGATTTAGGCCCATATCTCTGTACTGGGGTGAATGTATGACATTGTTCTGCATTCTGTCCATCAATTGTTGTTTTTGCATTTGTCACCCGAGTGGGACGGGTATGCCCAGACGTGGGTCCTGTGCTCTCCATGCCCCTGGAGTCAAGATATCCTGGCTGATGAGGGGCGAAACCCCGAAACCGGTCCTAGGATGCTTGTTTCCAGTCCAGGGAGGACCTGGCCTGGCAGTTCGGGCTGGACTGTTCCCATTGGGCACAGGGTCAAGACTGATTTGCATATGGCTGGGTTCAAACTGGAATGGCATGGTGAGCAAAAAAACGATGTATTTAGGCCCAGATCTCTGTACAGGGGTGAATGTATGACATTGTTCTGCATTCTGTCCATCAATTGTTGTTTTTCCATTCAACCTAAGTCCACTGGTTATCTGTGAGATATGGGAGACCCGGGGGCCCGTCTTTTTGCGGTATTCTACTGGCATACAGCGGACTGCAGACATACGCTAGATAAGGCGGGTAGACCAAGCCCCGAGGGTTCAAGGTTCTGTGGACGTCACTGAACTCTGGTGTGAGGGCAAGGCCCGACTGCATGCTTTGGAGGAAAGGCCTGTGTGGAGACAGAACCGTTCGGACTGACAGAACGTACGGGCTGCACTGCCCCGCCATTAACTACTTTCAGACTCCAAAGTAACCTAAAGATGTCGGTGAAAAGTGAATTAAAACATGAATTCATGAGGTGTAGCAAGTGCGAATCTTCCTCGAGTAATATGCGTACCTAACTGATCACATAGCTTAATAGGAAAAGCCCTTGCTTGTTCAGAATGTATGGGCTATGAACACTTTTCATCATTTGTAAACAAATATTGGCCAGCCTTTGATTGATTATATTGTGCCCACATTCCTTAGTCTCTGGTATAGTGAAATGTGAGGATCCCCAGTAGCTGGGTCGGAGTGGGGCTTGCACCAATTTAAATATCTTAACACATAGGGGACACCATTGAGGTGTGCGGGGACTATGCCACAGCTCCTGTTTAGTAACAATTTTAGTCTCTTAGTTCCCATCATTAGTACTCTACATTATTCTTCACTTCTGGCCTTCTGCACTCTAACTGTTATGGCTGGTAATGCAAGTAAGTAGAAGAGCCCTCTTTCCCTACCTGTGAGTACTAAAAAGTAGGCATCATTGGGGTGCAGTGGCTCCCTTACGTCTTGGCCCCAGTGCCTGTTCTCCTCTTGGCACCAGTAATTACTACGCCCTTACTTCAAAACTCTAAAAATGTTAATACCATTTTAGAACAATTTTACTTTGTGCCCCGAAGGTAGACTACTGGCACGTTGTGTAGAGCATCTAGGAGCACCTACTTTTGCTAATCATCCAGACTAGGCTAGAGCAATTATCACGTTGCCACCCAACCCATGAACTCTGGAGACCATTTCTCTGGGTCATTGTAGCCTGCTCGGTGTTAACTTTAAATATCCCAACTGTAAAGTCACGAGTATGGCTCTGTGACCAGCAGGTTGTGAGTTAATTTTGCGTCAAGCCAACTCAGCCTTTTATGCTTCCATGCTTGATAAAATGGGTACAGTCAACCTAAGCAATACCTTTTATAGTGCGCAGAAATTATGTTAATGTGGTATTCAGCACTATATTAAAAGGAGTTATGAACTCCCATCATCACGCACTTTAGGAGAGACCAATCATGAAACACTTCTCACACACCTTGCGCGAAGCAGGAAAATATTTGCCCTCACATTGTCACCGGAAGTCTTAAAATCAAGGTTGACTGGGCAGACTAGCCCCATGATCACTTTCACAAGCATGACAGAAACAGCAGATCAGCTGGAGAAACGAATTGCGAAGGTACCTCACGGGTGAGTAGCGCGCTTACAATTCCCTGATTGATTGATTGAATGACCCTTCCCCAGTTGATTTTTATATTTTTACATTAAACATATTTACAGAGAGAGGATGTGTTTTCTTAGAATCACATGTGTTCTTTGGTCAATTAATGAAGCTAGGAGTTTCCAAGGACAGCTGATTTGCCGCTAGACTACATCTACATGCATTAGTCCAGCTTTTGAGAATAAAGGCGCTAGCGGTTCACTGTTTTTCTGTGCTGATGTATTGGCTAAAAGACACGTAGTCTCAAGTTATCAAACGCCTTGGCAACTAAGTTCAGAGGGAAGACAAAGCTAGTTTTAGGTCATGTAAGGGATCTGGTTAATTGCTGTGAGGATTTACCTTTCAATTAATTGTTATTGTTAATTTTCGAGGGAGTACAGTGGGTTGTAATGTACGTAGACAAGTGAGGTAGACTTTGGTAGATGTGTTTTTAAGTTCAAATATCTCGCCTTCTGGGTCCTTTAAAGGGAAACAGCCATTTTAACTGCCCAAGACGACCATTCAAATAAATGGCCTTCTCATGATCATGTATACTTTGATAGGCTTACAGGTTGGTGTCTGGGATCTCTTTGCTGAGTCCTCTGAGTCGGATATTCCCCCATCTCGAACAGTTTTCGAGGTCTTCCAATTTATCGACCACTTACAAGAGTTTACCTTCCAGCGCTGTGCACCTGGCCTCCTTATCAGTCTGGGCCGTCAACACCGCCTTGAGCTGCCCTTCTGCATTGGGGATTTATTAGCCTACTGCATACACATCTGAGCGCAGTTTGGTAATCTTCTTAGTTAATAACTGAAATGGAACTCGGCTAGGCCTGGGGTGAAGTCTTGTTTAAGCTCATCTCTAATCTCTGCTTTGAAGATCGAGAGGCTCTCCATCAGGTCAGATTTGGTGAATGCCAGGGTCAATTCTGAGCCCGCCAGCCCCGTCCGGGACGCATCCAGATACACCAGAAAGCTGCCGCAGGAAGACATCTTCTTTTTAGGGGGCATGAAGGGTCCCCACTTAATTCAAGGAAGGCAGGGCCGACACATACAAGGTCCCAAGCGGGATCACCGGCGACGCTCACTCCTCTTAAGATGCTGACCACTTGTTCCAGGGGCAATGAACTGGGGCAAAAGGGCAATGGGCCAGCTATCCTCCCTCCAGGTTTGCAGGTCACTTTCTCCAACTCGGCAGGCCCCAGCAGGTCTCTGCGCTACACTACCCCAGCAAGGGGGGGGAGTTCCTCTCAGTGGTTGTAGCCCACTCCCGTCGGTCCGCCAGTACCAGATCCATGGCTTCCTGCACCTCTGTTTTGCCAAAGGCAGAAGTCATTGGAAAGCCTTGCCCCAGGCTTTGCGGACCCCTCAGGATGTTTCCTTGCCGAGTTCAGGGGTGTGCCATGTTCTTCTTCCCCATGTTCTTCACCACCCCAGTCAGTCCTCACTTGTTGCAGACAAGCAGCAGCCCACCGCAGCTGTACTAATCCTTTGAGGGGTGGGCTCGTGGACGTGCAGCCTGCGGTCTAACAGTCTGCTGCCTCACACCTCTGTGGGCCCCGCACACGGCCACGATCTCCTCGTTGTCCTCAGATGGGAGGCCACGGCGCCCGCACTCGCCTCCTGACACCTCAGAGGCAGTAAAGCGCCGCAGCCGACCATCACCCCTGCGGTCAGGCTGCTCCTAGTAATTTGTGGCTTGAAAGCCTGGGCGGAGTTCGCGGAGTTCCGCGGAACTCCGCAAAGTGCAAAAAACTCCATTGCGGTATACGGAGCTCCGCAATCGTCGGAGTGCGTTAGAAAAATGCCATTTGCGGTAATTCTCAGCACCGGGCGTTTGTCCGCGCTGTGAATTTATTGCGAACGGCACCATGCACAGTGCAAGCGGGCGCTGCTTCCTTTCTGCCGCTCAAGAAGATTTTCGGCTCGAGCGGCAGCTTCCTCAATGCGAACGGACGGTTTCTCAACGCGAGCAGTTGCGAGCAAACGCGGCCACCCGCATTGAGAAATCCGACCGCCCGCGTTGAGAAATCTTTGCCGGGAGGTTGATTTCCCTCACTTGCGCTCGCCAACTTGACGTTGACGAGCGCGAATGAGGAAAAATCTCACCGGGAGGTGAATTTTCTTTCCTTGCCAATTTGATGTTGACGAGCGCGAGCGAGGAAAAACAATGAGTTTTTTGGAACTCCGCGAGCTGTAACGCGGAGTGTGGAAAACTCTGCAAACTACGCGAGTGGAGTTCACCGCCCAGACTTAGCGGCTTTGCCTCCACAGCTACTCATCACTTAGCCCACTGCGGCAAGCAGTGCCCGGGTCACAAGGCGCCCCTGATACCCCAGTCATCTTCGGTGTAATCGCTGGGCCAAGGCAAGCGTGGTAGCGGGTAGAGGCGATCGAACCCTTGGGAGCGATAGTGAGCCGCGACTCACTGCTCACCCATCATGGCCACGCCCCCTCCTTATTTATTTTAAATTCTATTCAGAGTTTTCTGAGTAAAAAGTATTTGAAAAATACTGAAACTTTTGAATTCCATTTACAGTTCTGAGATACCATAATATATGTGTTTGTTTTTCCTCCAGTATTTTGAAATCATTGGCAACGCCAACAGTTCCGCATTAGATAGGCGAGACCTCTTGGTTATGCCAATTGTTAATAGCTGTGGTCACAGTCTACCTCCCCTATCTTCCCAATCCGGTCCACTCCTCCAAGGCCATAACTGTCTTTGCTTCCTTTCTTTGCTTTCCGTTCCACTGGACCCTTGCCCTTTTAGTATTCCAGCTTCTTTGCCACCTCTGCCTAGTTTCTCATCTGTTGCATGTTTCTGTGTTCCACCTGTAACAGCCTGTCAGTCCTTGCAGGGTCCACTGGCCAGCCCCTTTTAATTCCTTTTGTCAGGCCTTCTGTAGCCACCTTGTCAGTTGTTCCACACTTTTCAGCTCTGCCAGCCCACCTGTCAGCAACTGCGGCTTGCCTTACAGCCCGTGCCACCTTACCTATTAAGCCCTGTGCGTCCAGAAGGATAGCCCCTGCGTGATCTGGCTAACAGCCGTTGCACTTCTTTCCTGTTGGCATGTGCACAGCTCCCCCAACCACTCCTGGGTGGCAGACGTGCTTGTCATTCCTTGCAGGTACAAAATTCACTAGGCAAAACAAGGCAAAAGGGATACATCCAAACAGGTAATTCCTGTTGTAAAAGTAACTACTTTTTTATACTGCGCGTCATACTGCGCATTGGACTTATTTTAAAAAAAAAATTTAAACAAACTTTATTGAGTTTTACATGAGCTTCCATTTACAACCAGTGCGACATAATTATCATTGGTCAGGAGTCTCAGCCGATAAATCCACTTATACATTTAATTCGGAAGAAATGCCTTTTCAATGGGCAAGTCACCACCCTCCTTCCCCAGCAATTAAACAACAAGGTACATTTCTAGATTCATATAATGCGCATCTGTTAGTGCCTTTAACCTTTGATCTACACTACCCTCCCGCAACTACCCCCTCCCTGCCCTCCCACCAGGCGTGTCACTTACAATCAAATTGCTATTCTACTGTAATCAGTTGCTCCAAGCTGCTTTTCATAAGTGTCCAAAGCAGCGCGCTGGTATCTACTCCTCAGTGAGGGTGAATGTGCGTCATGTCCTTTGTCTAAATCCACAGCTCTATGTTTTGTTCTGGGGTATATAGTCTAACCTACTTCTTCAGGGACTACCACTATTTGATCCTCGTCCAATACTGCGCATTTGACTTATCTAAGCATAAATGTCAAGTGTTGTTCTTACCGTTTTAACCATACTCAATTTACCAGTCTCAGAAAAATGAACAGCTGAGTTGACCTTGACAGAATTTAAACTCAAACTGCTGATCACAGATGATATCATTGACCACCATTTAACTCACTGAGACATTTCGCCAGCCGTACGACAATAATGCATCAAGGAAAATGACACAAATTATATTGCTGTCAACTTTAAAACTGTTACATTCGTTTCAGCTAACATACACTTTTTTTTAAAGCAAGGTCTTCAGCGTGCGGATTGGGGGAGGTAATGGGTAAAAGAAATTGCAATGTTAGTGGCCTTTTAAAGGTTTTGTGAAAGCAGTGTGGTATATAAACAGTAAACCAAATGGACTAGAATGGATTCAAGTTTTCCCAAAGTGTAAAATCTTTTTAAAATAAAATTTGATTTTATTGGGGGTAGTCTTCAAGATCCTCAAACTACCTGAAAGATTACAATAGAAAAAATCAGCAAAAAGTGCCACCCTGGAAGAAAGAGATCTCGCTGTAAGCAAATGATGAGATATTCATTTATCAGAGTTCTAGTTTGTTAGCTAAATAGTGGTTTATATAGCAGGAGATACTTTTTTTTTTTTAAAAGATATCTTTATTGGCATTTTGTAATCATACACGACATTATACAGTAGGCATTAAGTAAAACAGCAAAAGTTGAACATGACAGTTCCGATTTCTTCCCGTTTGGGCACTTAATGTATAATACAAGGCATTGTTGCATCACATTTGTATGTTTGTGGGTGGTAAGCAGTGTAGAGAGTTAGGAGACCACTTGGTAACCAGCTGTGCCCACCCATCCATCTCAATGGGACTCTAATTTATTATATTCCACCTGTTCCTCGTATCGTAGATGCGCCATGCATGCCGTGTATCTTACCCCCTGGGGCCTACTAGTGAATGCCGTGGTGTTCTCCGGTAGTTCTATGTATCAGACATGCCGTAGATACCACTAATTAAAGAAAGAAAAACCGCCTCCAACAGCGCAAGGGGGGGGGGGAAAGAGGGAAAGATGGTCAGGAATCGGCACGTGTAGAGTTCCTGTCACGTCGGCTACCATGTATTTCCCTTTCATCACTTCAGTGTCCTCAATGTCTCACTCCGTGGATGGCCCACTTTCATCGTCCTCACTATCAGGGCGGCTCGGGTGGTCCCAAGCAAATAGTGTGTCCCTCCAAGCATCAGCGATTGGCCGATGACGCAGGCCCCTCAGCTCCTCCCTACTCAGTGCTCTACCCTCTGCAGCAGCCCACCTAGATACCTCTTGAGTCCATGTGCTAACCTGTAGTCCCATGGCTGACTTCCATGTTATCGCGATTCGCCTCTTAACCGGTGCCAAGGACAGATCTATAAATCTATTCCCCACCTTATGCTTAGGTGCTCTAAGATATAGGCCAAGTAGACAAACCTCCACCGAGTGGTCAAGCATACGGCCTAGCGTATCATTAATCTTAGCCAGTACTGCTAGCCAAAAACTTCGCAGTGACACACAGCTCCAACTCATGTGGAGGATGTCCGCATCCAGTTGACCACACCTCGGTCAGCCTCTTGATTCTCCTCCAAAGGCAGACTGAAGGCGGTGGGGAGTCATGTGCACGTAGTTAAATTGCAAGTATTTTAGACGGGTGTTGCAAGAGATTTTCGTGGGAGATTCTAGTAGTCTACCCCATTCTGTATCAGTGAGTGCCCTATCCAGGAATCTCTCCCATCTGCTCCTTAATTTCAGCAAGGGAGTCAGAGACGCCTCAAGGAGTGATGCATAGAACCATTTTATTTGATGCCCTGCTGTACCGAGTGTAAGTAGTGAATGGAGAACCATATGTGTGGCTGGCTCATCTCTTCCAGCTCCCTACAGTCGCCCAAATGTCTGTACCAGCACCTTGTATATAAGAAACTGGCCTGGTGGGAGTCCGCACCCATCTACCAGTTCGGCAAAGGGAAGTAAGCATTTGTCTTGATAGCAGTCTCCCGTTGTCTCAATCCCAGCCTCTGTCCAAGGCGCTAGTTGCTCTGCCCCCAAAATCGCCTGCGGCTCTCCGTAAGACAACCCCACCAGCGGTAGTGTCGGGGAGTATCTCGGAATGTCCGGGAGCCTTGCCATACACCTTTTCCAACACTGTAAGGCCGTGGACTGTAACGTTGAGGTGTACGGGACCCTCGTGGCCTGGTTTAGCAGCTTTGCCAGCAAAAGGTGTGGATGCTGCCCTGGCTCTATCAGATAAGTCCCGTCCTGGTTCACCCCCTCCAGCCATTGAGCTACCCATTGCAGCTGTGCGGCGAGCTGGTAAAATTCAAAGTCCGGCACTCCTAGTCCCCCCTCTCTCATGGGGCGCTGCAGAGTCCGCAGTGATACTCTGCGTCTTCTGTCTGCCCAAATGAGGTCTCGTACCAGTGCTTCCAACAGCCGAAACCCCCCGCAGGCATCAACACCGGCAAATTAGCAAAGAAGTACAATAGGCGGGGCAGCATGACCATTTTGGTCAGCGAGACTCTGGCCATTAGTGGAAGCCGCAATGAGCTCCAAAAGGCAACACGAGAGCGAAGCGAATGGAGGACCCCGCCCAGATTGTCCTCCCTCATGTCCTCCAACGAGTGAACTATCCGGATACCTAAATATTTAAAAGTATTGGGGGTCCAGTTGTGCTCCGTAGGGAGCTCCCGTAGTCTAGGGGAGGGTCTGGCCACCAGAAACAAGTGTGTCTTGTGTTGATTAACCCGGAGGCCAGAGAGAGACCCAAAATCTTCCAACAGCCCAAAGGCGGTTCCCGCCCCCCTCACGGCGTCTCCCAAGTAAATCAACAAATCATCTGCATACAAAGAAATCACACATGTTCTGCCACTCAGCGTCAATCTCAGGCCCTCCCCGGCGAAAGAGCTCGACCAGTGGTTCCAGTGCCAACGCAAATAAAAGTGGGGACAGAGGACATCGCTGGCGAGTGCCACGTGATATCGTGTACTGTGGAGATATAGTCCTGCCCGTCTTAACTCTCGCTGCGGGGAGAGTATATAACAATTGAACCCACTTCAACCAGCCCACCCTCAACCATATTTTACGCATGACCTCAAGCAAGTAATCCCAACTCACCATATCAAACGCCTTCTCCAGGTCAACTGAGAGGAGGGCAGCCTGTGAAAAGGTCCAGGCCTCTGAGTGATAGAGCACTGAATATAGTAGGTTGTAAGAAGTGTTACGGGAGGGGATGAATCCGTTCTGGTCGGGATGAACCAGGTGATTCATATGTGGGAGTAGTCTAATTCCTAGGATCTTACTTAATAACTTAAAGTCGGTGTTAAGCATGGACAGAGGCCCAAAATCGTTCACCCCAGCATCATGGCCCACAGTCTTAGGGAGTGGGATCACCAATGCTGACTGCATAGAGGCCGGTAGATGTTCCAGTCGGAGAGCCTCGTTATACATGGTCACCAGGTGGGGGGCCAGTCCAGCTCCATACTTCGCATAGAACACGGCCTGGAGGCCGTCTGGGCCCGGCGTCTTACCACCTGCCATCAGAGCAATGGCGCCCCTGACTTCTTGTAAAGTAACGGGGCCACCCAACTCCGCCGCAATTTCGTCATCAACAGCGTGAAGATCTAGTGGGGCCAGGAAGGCGCTGAGCTCTGCCTGTGAAGCACCCTGTGGGGCGGTGTATAATCGTTCATAGTATCTCTGAAAAAGACTATTGATCTTGTCCGGGTCATATTCAGTCGTGCCTGCATCTGCCTTAATACGAGTTATTGGGGAACCCCCGGGACTCAGGCCTAATGAGCCACGACAGCAGGCGTCCAGCCTTCCCTTCCTCACTCTATCCATATACACCCTATAGTTATGGGATCAAAGCTGTTCCAGAACCTCATCATATTGTTTTCGTATGGTCAGTAACTGCGCGTGTGCCTGTACTCCCGGGCCCTGCATATTATCCAGTGTACGTATTTCTTGGTCCAAATCCAAAAGCTCCATGTGTAGCTCCCTCTATATTCCAGTCGTCTGCCCCATGCAGTGCCCCCTCACCACCACCTTAAATGCTTCCCATTCCACCAATGCTGTAGAGGCTGTGTCTGCGTTCTCTGTAAAATATGTATCTATTATAAATCGCAAGGATTCCGCAAATAGTGCATCCTCTAGTGACATGGGTTAAGCCTCCACGTAGGTATTGGGGGCCTCTGCTCATGGAGTTGGTAGGATATTAACAGGGGGCTAAGGTCCGAGAATGTCCGACCAAGGTATTCAGTGCGTTTAATAAAGCTACCAATTGTTGGGGTGCACCAAAATGCATCCAATCTCGTGTGGAGATGATGTATGAGGGAGTAAAAGGAGTATTCCCTATCTCCATTATGTTGAAGCCATGTAGGAGAGTAGGATCTGCCTCTTATGTTGCCCCCACTTTTTTTTCTGATGTTTACACTGGTTTCTGGCTATAGTCTGGCTGGGACCCTGCCAATCAGGGCCCCAGCCTCTCTGTTCTCTCTAAACGACTTGGAGTGCACTCTAGGTGCACTAGTGATTGGATACTGTGGTACCTTATGAGTCCCTAGTATATGGTACCTTAGGTACTAAGGGCATAGGTACTTCACAGGCCTACCAGGGGCTGCAGCATGTATTATGCCACCCCTGGGAAGCAGACTAAATCTGACACCACAGGCCTGCTACTGCAGCCAGGGTGAGGTGGTGCTAGCACTCCTCACTGAGATATAGGTTCCCTATATCTCTCCTACACACACATATAAACCTATCAGTCACCCCTAAGGCAGGCCCTATCAATCCTGAGGGCAGGGTGCTTGGCTTCTATGTGAGGGGGTGCCTCTGCCTGAGCAGGGCCCCTCTGCAGCTCTCAGAGTCCATTCTCTGGTGCTGTTTGTGGATGCGGTTAAACCATATACTTTTAAGTGCATTATATCCTCGCGGTAGAATGCTAACTTTGGAATGGCTGCATCGAAACATGTTGTGTTTGGTGTCAAACATCTTGGAATACTACCCCCCCGCCAGTCCTGGCGGCGGGGGTAGCATTCCACCCTTCTAGAGGGATAGACATGTACCTACTGTGGAAACGCGGTAGAATCCTGCAGAGCCCTGGCATCACAAAATGGATGCCACCAGTCACAGACACTGGGCTGCCCTCCTGCTGATGACCAACACTCGCAGTGGAGGAAGCCCAACAATAGATATCCTGTCCCAAGGGGTGTGACGACCTTCCAGACAGGGTTTAGTGTATTGGGGCTGGGTGGGTGCACTCTTAGAGTGCTTTGAAGTCCTGCACTGGGGGAGCAGAAGGCTCCTCTGTGCATACCCCAGTTCAAACCGGCTCAGGGGCTACCTGCCCCTGCTCTGGCGCGAAACTGGACAAAGGGAAGTGGGTGTAGCCGCCCACTCCCCTGACCCTCCCATAGGTAGGGTCATAGAGCTAGTCCCTCCCTTTCTTTTAGTATAAGAGGGGGAACCTGTGCATTGCAAACTAGATTTTCCTGGACGACGCTCTGAAGAAGAATCCCGGACCTTCGACGTTCCACTACCTTTGGAAGACTGAAGAATCTCCCTTGGAGTCAAGGAGTGACTCCCCTGCTTGGCAGGCACCAAAAACTACAAACGACGGTCGCAAACTACGCCGCTCCCGCCGGAGTCTGAAGTCCCTGCAGCCCAAGAAGTGGATTTCCTGACTTCTCAAAGGCCATCGTGAGTCCCCAGCGAAGCTGAGGCCAGTGGACCCCAAGAGTGACGAGGAACCGCGACCCCTGGGTACCGTGCACTATTGTCGAGTGCAACCCCTTCACAACGTTCCACGAACTTGTGCTTTGGACCACGTGTGGTCCTAGCCTCCAGCAGGAATCCCCCCGAAGATCAGAGGCCTACCACGTCCCGAGTGACCGTGGGCCCCTGTTGAGCGAATCCTTCCGAGGCGTCTTCGCGATCCCTTGCCAGCCGGCTTGTGGGTTCCCAGAAGACTTTCTAAAGAAACCAAAGGGCTCCCCTGGTTGCTCCAGGCCTGCCCTGACTTACCCTCGCTGGGTGAGTCCCACAGACCTTGCTGGTCTGCGCCATTGCCTCTTTACACTTTCCCAGAGACTTGCTGTTACCAAGGCTTGTTGGCTCCAATCGAGTCGCCGACACCGCAGTAAGCTGCAGACATCGTGGGACCCGCCGAATCCAGCTCCTGGTCGTCGTCGATGCCTCCTGGACCTCGTGGCTGAAGAGTCAAGGCACCCGCGAACGACCTGAATCTTGCGACGACGGTGGGCATCCATCTTCCTTGCCCCGAGTCACTGCCAAGTGACTTTGAACACTGTCCCCTCTGCTTTCAGGTCTTCCATCATCTGAATCCAGGCTTGGATTCCTCCGGACACTTCTCCTGTCGCCGCAAGCAGCAAGTCTTCACTGGCTCCCATTGAAAACGACGCCGCGACCCGACACCAAAGAACACCTATGCACCCGGCTCCCCTGGGTGAGGTAACTTCAGCACTACGGTGCTCCTGTGGGTGTGGGCCCTCGAACTACTTACCCTGTAAGTGATTGCTTGTAGCTACCCTAGCAGTGCCCTAAAACTCTTATTTTCTAAGTGCGACAATTGCGCTGACTCGTACAGGGTTCGCGTCTGTGTTAGACACATCGCGTCCATCTCCCTTGTAACACTATCTAGAACTGTGTCCTTCGACTCGTACTGAGTCCGATCGGTGTTCGCCTCGAACACAAGGGGCCTGTAACATTGAGATCTCCATTGCGCTGACTCGCACAAGGTTCGCGTCTGTGTTAGACACAGCGCGTCCATCTCCCTTGCAACTCTATCTGTAACCACGTCCTTCGACTCGTACAAGGACCGATCGGTGTGTTCGCCTCGAACACGCAAGGGACCTTTAACATTGAAATCTCAATCGCGTCTGTCCGCATAGACTCGTACAGGACTCGCACCGGTGCCAGGACACCGCGTCCGTCCCCTGTGGGTCTCCTACAACTACCTGGGGTGGTTCTTGGGGGTCCCTCGATTCTAGATGCCCTAGACCTAGGTCTAGCCAAACTAAGATTGTGATATTCGATTGTGCTAAACTTATTTTGATAACATTTGACTTGTACATATGTTCCTGACTTCTAATCTCATAAAGAGATTAGTAGAGAGTGTTTATTAATAAATACATATATATTTGATATATATACCTGTTTGGTGTCTTTTCATTTGGTGATTCAAGAGATTGTGTGGTAAAACAAGCTGCTTTACATTCCTTCAAGACTTAGCCTGAAGGCTGCTCTCCACAGCTACCACTAGGATAGCTTTCTATAAAGGTTGTCTTAAACCTATCTACCATAAGAGTCGACTTGTTCTGGTGCAAGGTGTCCACTTTAATTAGTGAACAGCATATACCAGGCCAACTTCTCACATTGGTGGGCAGCGTGTGGGATTCCAGCTTGCTATTGTTTTACTAGAAAATCTCTATTTGAATTACTAACTGAAAACCACTATAGGTACTTAAGGTACATATAAAGTCAAGGTTAGTATCAATAAGTTCTACTGAACTTAGAGCTGTGTGCCAAGGGATAGCACACCCTTTCAACAGCTCAAGCTAGTATCAGTAGGCCACAAACTAGTGTAGGTAGTACAACACTGCACAACACTAGAATGTCCTTAAAGGGTGGAACCAGTGGATTCACTCAGCCTCAGTATAAGGACATGGCTTTCTCTGACTTGAGAGCCATGTGTGTCGAAAGACACTTGAGGCTAGGACAGAGTCCCTCCACACTACACCTGATAGATCTGCTGACAGCAGATGATCTTAGATTGGCTCTAGGAGCTAATGGGTCTGAATCAGGGGGTGGGTCAATTACAGTGTCTGGGTCAGATGATGAAAATCAGAATGACCAAGACTCTGTGATTGAAGGGCCAGGCTCCAAGGGGCCTGAAAAGGACAGGAATTCTCCCTAAGAGAGCTGACAAAGTGGAGGAGAGGCATAGGTCCCCTTCCAGGGAATCTGACCACTCTTATCACTCTGGCAGAGAATTTGTCCACCAGAGGAACTCATACTTTCCCATAAGAGAGACCTCCTCTGAAAGAATGTGCAAACTGCTGCGGTATGAGGAAGCAAGAGTTGCCCTCAGAACCAAGCAGTTGGCACTGGATAGAGAAGCCCTGGAGATCCAGAGAGCTTCTAGAAGAGAGGGGTTAGAACCCCTTGGTGGCAGCAACAGTGTCCCTAGAGGCAGAGAATCTATTCCAGACCATAGGAACCTGAGCAAGGTTGTTCCTCCCTACCAGAGTGGGGATGATATCCACAAGTGGATAACTGCTATGGAGAGGGCCTGTAGAGTACAGCAGGTCCCCCAAAAGCAGTGGGCAGCAATCTTGTGGCTCTCCTTTTCAGACAAAGGTAGAGACAAGCTCCTCACTGTTAGAGAAGAGGATGCTGATCATTATGAAGTCCTGAAGAGTGCACTGATAGATGGGTTTGGCTTAACCACTGAGCAGTACAGGTTAAAGTTCAGAGACACCCAGAAGGCACAGACTCAGGACTGGACTGACTTTGTAGATTGTGCAACCAAGGCTCTGGAGGGTTGGCTGGTTGGCAGTAGGGTTACTGATTTCAAGGGATTCTATAATCTGATGATGAGAGAACAGATCCTTAATAATTGCCAGAACCAGTTGTTGCATCAATACCTGGTGGACTCAGATCTGACCTCTCCCCAAGAATTGGGAAAGAAGGCAGACAAATGGGTCAGAACCAGGGTAAGTCAGAAACCCCAGAACCAAGGGGGTGACACCAAGAAGCAAGATCCTAAGGGCTCTGAGAAAGGTGGGGATAAGTCAAAAGACCAGAAGTCTTCACAAGGGCCCCAAAAATCTGCATCTGGTGGGGAGTCACAATCCAACAAGGGAAAAGGCCAAAAGAAGCCCTGGTGCAAATTCTGTAAACAGAAAGGGCACTGGACTTCTGATTGTAACAAGTCCAAAGACTAAACCACCACCACTCCTGCCCCTAAGGCAACTGTTCCCCCTAGCTCAGCTACTGGTGGAGGTGGTACTCAGAATAAGGGTGTAGTAGGGTTGACCCTGGGTTCTGAAGTGGACTCTGACCTAGTCAGAGTGCCCACACAGGCAATGCTGATTTGTGAGGGAGACCTTAATATGTCCTTCCTAGTAAGTCCCAGTAATCTGGGCAAATACAAACAGCAGCCTGTAATAAATGGCAAACAGGCTTTGGCATTTAGGGACACAGGTGCTAGTGTCACCATGGTGGCAGAAGATCTTGTGGACCCTGGACAGATCATCCTGGGCGAAATGTACCAGGTGACCAATGCAAGCAATGTCAGGACCAACCATAGTCTGGCAGTTGTGAATTTCTCCTGGGGAGGGGTAACAGGCCTCAAGAAGGTTGTAGTCAGTGCAGACCTCCCTGTCGAATGTCTATTGGGCAATGATCTAGAGACTTCAGCCTGGTCTGAAGTAGAGTTATGGACTCATGCTGAGATGTTGGGCATCCCTGCAGAGGTATTTGCTGTGACCAGGTCACAAGCAAGAATGCATAACACTGAACCAGCTCTGGATCCTGGAACAATGGACCAGATGCTTCCCAAGAGGAGGAGCCGTAGGGTAAAGGCAGTGCCTTCCCCTCTGTCTCAGATCACAGATTCACCCCCAGAGGGAGGTGAAGCAGATCCTGAAGAAGGAACTGCCCCAGAGGGACTTGAGCCTGATCAGGTTGAGTTCTTGGGGGCAGGGGGCCCTTCTAGGGAAGATCTGAGTAAGGAGCAACAGTGCTGCCCCTCTCTTGAACCCCTCAGACAGCAGGCTGCTGCTGAGGCTGCTGGGAGTGCTAGTGGGTCCCATAAAGTTTATTGGGATGAGGGATTCCTATATTCTGAGGGTAGAGATCCAGCCCCTGGAGCCACCAGGAGGATGGTAATACCTCAGAAGTTTAGGGGTTCCTCTTGACCCTAGCACACGATATCCCTTTGGCAGGTCACTTGGGCCAAAACAAAACCTGGGACAGGCTTGTTCCACATTTTCATTGGCCACATATGTCAGAAGACACAAAGGAGTTTTGTCGCTCCTGTGTCACATGCCAAGCCAGTGGTAAGGCAGGTGGCACAACAAAGGCCCCCCTGATACCACTACCGGTGGTGGGGGTACCGTTTGAAAGGGTAGGGATTGACATTGTTGGTCCCCTTGACCCTCAAACTGCATCTGGGCACAGGTTTATCCTGGTGGTAGTGGATCATGCCACCAGGTACCCAGAAGCAATTCCCCTGAGGACCACCACAGCCCCTGTGGTGGCAAGAGCCCTCATTGGAGTTTTCTCCACAGTGGGTTTCCCAAAGGTGGTCATTTCTGACAGAGGTACCAACTTCATGTCAGGATATCTGAAAGCAATGTGGAAGGAGTGTGGTGTGACTTATAAGTTCACCACTCCCTATCACCCACAATGCAATGGTTTAGTTGAACGCTTCAACAAAACCTTGAAAGGAATGATTAAAGGACTCCCAGAGAAGCTTAGGCGGAAATGGGACCTTCTTCTTCCTTGCCTGTTGTTTGCATACAGAGAGGTTCCACAGAAGGGGGTTGGTTACAGCCCATTTGAGCTTCTGTTTGGGCATCCTGTGAGAGGTCCATTGTGTTTGGTAAAAGAGGGCTGGGAGTTACCTCTCAAGCCCCCCAAACAAGATGTGATGGACTATGTACTTGGTCTCCGCTCCCGGATGGCTGAGTACATGAAAAAGGCAACCAAAAACCTGGAGGCCAGCCAAGAATTACAAAAAGCTTGGCATGACCAAAGGCTGTACTGACTGTATACCAGCCAGGACAGAAGGTGTGGGTATTGGAGCCTGTGGCCCCAGCAGCCCTCCAGGAAAAGTGGAGTGGCCCCCATACAATAGTTGAACAGAAGGGAGAAGTCACCTACCTGGTGAATCTTGGAACTCCCAGGAGCCCCCTGAGGGTGCTCCATGTCAACAGATTAAAGCCATATGTTGACAGGGCTGACATGGGCTTGCTCATGGCAACTGATGAGGAACAGGAGGAGGAGAGTGACCCTCTCCCTGACCTGCTCTCTCAGAACCCTGATGATGGGTCAGTAGATGGTGTTGCTTTGGCAAGCAGCGTCACTGACCATCAGCAAACTGAGTGCAGACAAGTTCTGCAACAGTATAGACATATGTTTAGCCTGACCCCTAGTCAGACTTCCTGGTGCACCCATGAGGTGGACACTGGAGACAGTCTGCCTGTCAAGAATAAAATCTACAGGCAACCTGACCATGTCAGGGACTGTATCAGGACTGAAGTCCAGAAAATGTTGGAGCTAGGTGTAATTGAGCCTTCAGATAGCCCTTGGGCTAGCCCAGTAGTCCTGGTACCCAAGCCTCATACCCAGGGTGGGAAGAAAGAAATGAGGTTTTGTGTAGACTACAGAGGCCTCAATGCAGTCACTAGGACTGATGCCTATCCCATACCAAGGGCAGATGAGCTGATTGATACTTTGGCCTCAGCCAAGTATCTAAGCACGTTTGACCTAACAGCTGGCTACTGGCAGATCAGATTAGCTGATGATGCAAAAGCCAAAACAGCATTTTCGACCCCTGGTGGGCACTACCACTTTGTGGTGATGCCCTTTGGTTTGAAAAATGCACCTGCCACTTTTCAGAGGTTGGTGAATAAAGTTCTGACAGGGATGGAAACTTATTGCTCAGCTTATCTAGATGATATTGCTGTCTTTAGTTCCACCTGGCAGGATCACCTGGTCCACCTCAGGAATGTTTTGGAGGCTCTGCAGAAAGCAGGCCTCACTATCAAGGCCACTAAGTGCCAGATAGGGCAGAGTCAGGTTGTGTACCTGGGCCACCTTGTAGGTGGAGGCCAGGTTCAGCCTTTACAGAGCAAAATCCAAACCATAATGGAATGGGTTGCTCCAACCACCCAGACACAGGTGAGAGCCTTCTTAGGCCTGACTGGGTACTATAGGAGGTTTGTCAAGGGATATGGATCTATAGTGACCCCCTTGAATGATCTGACCTCAAAGAAAATGCCAAAAAGGTTCAGTGGACAGCTAGCTGTCAGAAGGCATTTGAAGACCTAAAGCAGGCCATGTGCACTGCCCCCATCTTACAGAGTCCAGACTACACCAAAAAGTTCATTGTCCAAACAGATGCTTCTGAGCTGGGTGTGGGAGCTGTACTGTCTCAACTGAATGATGAAGGTCAAGACCAGCCAGTAGCTTTTATTAGCAGAAGGCTGACCCCTAGAGAGAAACGTTGGTCAGCTATAGAGAGGGAGGCCTTTGCTGTGGTGTGGGCCCTGAAGAAGCTGAGGCCATACTTGTTTGGCACTCACTTCATAGTTCAGACTGACCACAAGCCCCTCCTATGGCTTAAACAGATGAAAGGTGAAAACCCAAAACTTTTGAGGTGGTCCATTTCCCTACAGGGGATGGACTATACAGTGGAACATAGACCTGGGACCCAACATGCCAATGCAGATGGACTCTCAAGGTATTTCCACTTTGAACACGAAGACTCAACTGGTCAAGGTTAGTTTAGTGTCCCTGCGTTTGGGGGGTTGTGTAGGAGAGTAGGATCTGCCTCTTATGTTACCCCCACTTTTTTTCTGATGTTTACACTGGTTTCTGGCTATAGTCTGGCTGGGACCCTGCCAATCAGGGCCCCAGCCTCTCTGTTCTCTCTAAACGACTTGGAGTGCACTCTAGGTGCACTAGTGATTGGATACTGTGGTACCTTATGAGTCCCTAGTATATGGTACCTTAGGTACTAAGGGCATAGGTACTTCACAGGCCTACCAGGGGCTGCAGCATGTATTATGCCACCCCTGGGAAGCAGACTAAATCTGACACCACAGGCCTGCTACTGCAGCCTGGGTGAGGTGGTGCCTACACTCCTCCCTGAGATATAGGTTCCCTATATCTCTCCTACACACACATATAAACCTATCAGTCACCCCTAAGGCAGGCCCTATCAATCCTGAGGGCAGGGTGCTTGGCTTCTATGTGAGGGGGTGCCTCTGCCTGAGCAGGGCCCCTCTGCAGCTCTCAGAGTCCATTCTCTGGTGCTGTTTGTGGATGCAGTTAAACCATATACTTTAAATGCATTATATCCTCGCGGTAGAATGCTAACTTTGGAATGGCTGCATCGAAATATGTCGTGTTTGGTGTCAAACATCTTGGAATACTACTCCCCCCCCGCCAGTCCTGGCGGCGGGGGTAGCATTCCACCCTTCTAGAGGGATAGACATGTACCTACTGTGGAAACGCGGTAGAATCCTGCAGAGCCCTGGCATCACAAAATGGATGCCACCAGTCACAGACACTGGGCTGCCCTCCTGCTGATGACCAACACTCGCAGTGGAGGAAGCCCAACAATAGATATCCTGTCCCAAGGGGGTGTGACGACCTTCCAGACAGGGTTTAGTGTATTGGGGCTGGGTGGATGCACTCTTAGAGTGCTTTGAAGTCCTGCACTGGGGGAGCAGAAGGCTCCTCTGTGCATACCCCAGTTCAAACCGGCTCAGGGGCTACCTGCCCCTGCTCTGGCGCGAAACTGGACAAAGGGAAGTGGGTGTAGCCGCCCACTCCCCTGACCCTCCCATAGGTAGGGTCATAGAGCTAGTCCCTCCCTTTCTTTTAGTATAAGAGGGGGAACCTGTGCATTGCAAACTAGATTTTCCTGGACGACGCTCTGAAGAAGAATCCCGGACCTTCGACGTTCCACTACCTTTGGAAGACTGAAGAATCTCCCTTGGAGTCAAGGAGTGACTCCCCTGCTTGGCAGGCACCAAAAACTACAAACGACGGTCGCAAACTACGCCGCTCCCGCCGGAGTCCGAAGTCCCTGCAGCCCAAGAAGTGGATTTCCTGACTTCTCAAAGGCCATCATGAGTCCCCAGCGAAGCTGAGGCCAGTGGACCCCAAGAGTGACGAGGAACCGCGACCCCTGGGTACCGTGCACTATTGTCGAGTGCAACCCCTTCACAACGTTCCACGAACTTGTGCTTTGGACCACGTGTGGTCCTAGCCTCCAGCAGGAATCCCCCCGAAGATCAGAGGCCTACCACGTCCCGAGTGACCGTGGGCCCCTGTTGAGCGAATCCTTCCGAGGCGTCTTCGCGATCCCTTGCCAGCCGGCTTGTGGGTCCCCAGAAGACTTTCTAAAGAAACCAAAGGGCTCCCCTGGTTGCTCCAGGCCTGCCCTGACTTACCCTCGCTGGGTGAGTCCCACAGACCTTGCTGGTCTGCGCCATTGCCTCTTTACACTTTCCCCGAGACTTGCTGTTACCAAGGCTTGTTGGCTCCAATCGAGTCGCCGACACCGCAGTAAGCTGCAGACATCGTGGGACCCGCCGAATCCAGCTCCTGGTCGTCGTCGACGCCTCCTGGACCTCGTGGCTGAAGAGTCAAGGCACCCGCGAACGACCTGAATCTTGCGACGACGGTGGGCATCCATCTTCCTTGCCCCGAGTCACTGCCAAGTGACTTTGAACACTGTCCCCTCTGCTTTCAGGTCTTCCATCATCTGAATCCAG
This sequence comes from Calotriton arnoldi, assembly GCA_963921515.1. Classification (NCBI taxonomy): domain Eukaryota; kingdom Metazoa; phylum Chordata; class Amphibia; order Caudata; family Salamandridae; genus Calotriton; species Calotriton arnoldi. Next base: position 2,143,264 of record CAWUFW010002529.1, on the reverse strand, counting down.
GTTTGGATTCCTCCGGACACTTCTCCTGTCGCCGCAAGCAGCAAGTCTTCACTGGCTCCCATTGAAAACGACGCCGCGACCCGACACCAAAGAACACCTATGCACCCGGCTCCCCTGGGTGAGGTAACTTCAGCACTACGGTGCTCCTGTGGGTGTGGGCCCTCGAACTACTTACCCTGTAAGTGACTTGCTTGTAGCTACCCTAGAAGTGCCCTAAAACTCTTATTTTCTAAGTGCCACAATTGCGCTGACTCGTACAGGGTTCGCGTCTGTGTTAGACACAGCGCGTCCATCTCCCTTGCAACTCTATCTGTAACCGCGTCCTTCGACTCGTACAAGGACCGATCGGTGTGTTCGCCTCGAACACGCAAGGGACCTTTAACATTGAAATCTCAATCGCGTCTGTCCGCATAGACTCGTACAGGACTCGCACCGGTGCCAGGACACCGCGTCCGTCCCCTGTGGGTCTCCTACAACTACCTGGGGTGGTTCTTGGGGGTCCCTCGATTCTAGATGCCCTAGACCTAGGTCTAGCCAAACTAAGATTGTGATATTCGATTGTGCTAAACTTATTTTGATAACATTTGACTTGTACATATGTTCCTGACTTCTAATCTCATAAAGAGATTAGTAGAGAGTGTTTATTAATAAATACGTATATATTTGATATATATACCTGTGTGGTGTCTTTTCATTTGGTGATTCAAGAGATTGTGTGGTAAAACAAGCTGCTTTACATTCCTTCAAGACTTAGCCTGAAGGCTGCTCTCCACAGCTACCACTAGGATAGCTTTCTATAAAGGTTGTCTTAAACCTATCTACCATAAGAGTCGACTTGTTCTGGTGCAAGGTGTCCACTTTAATTAGTGAACAGCATATACCAGGCCAACTTCTCACAAGCCACCATATATCTTGCAATTCCCAGTGGCCATTCACTCCCGCAGTCCAGCCGCTGTCCTGTGTGCCTGGGATCCCAAGAGGGAGGGTGAGAACGGTCCAGCTGTACATCTGCTACACAATTAAAATCTCCCCCAACACCATCTGTCCCACTTTTATGTCAGCTAGGTGAGTGGAGAGGGAGGACAAGTAAGCCATTTGATCTTGGTTGGGGGCATAACAAAGGCCCAGTGTGATCTACTGACCTAGTAATCGCCCCGCAAGCAACACATATCTTCCCTCTTTGTCAATTAGTGTTCGTGTTGCTTCGAAGGGGACCCCCGGACGGATCCATATCAGCACACCCCGGGCGTACGCTGAAAACGTAGTGGCAAAGATCTGCCCTCTCCATCTCCTTGTTAGGTTTCCCACCTCACCCTGGGTGAGATGTCTCCTGCAGGAGCGCTATCTGTATACCCCGGCGTTTCAAGTAGCTATGTATGTTGTGGCGCTTGGACATAGACCCCATCCCCCTAATGTTCCATGTGAGTAACTTCAGGTCCTGGTGTGTGATCGCCATCTTATATAGTTCCAAGCTCCTTCCCCTCTGGAGTTTCCCACCCCTTCTAGGCCATTAAAAATCAGAAGTGAGGCATCCCCGCATTCATGAGGAACATAACAAATCAAGCATAAAAGGTCCCAACTTAGAACAACTCCCCGGCCCCAGAGCATCCTGGCAATGGCCATCTGCCCAAACTCCAAATGTATTGTAGTGCAAAACATCGAAGGCCCAAACCAGTCACAGTAAGAGCCTTCAGGGGGTCGTGGACTCACAAGACAGAGTACTGTAATGAGTACAGCGAGAATATAAAGAACATTGTGACCCGTAGCGGTGCCCCAGGCACCGGCCCAGGATTGTGACCAGCCCGGGCAGGCCATCTCCTATTATATAATTTCATCTGCGGAGTTCGGGGTCACCTCCTGGCGCTCCAAACTTTTCCTGTCAGAAGTGTCTGATTCCGAGCCCTCTGTCCCCTTCATGGATCTCGATCCCGCCTTTGATGGGGAACCACTTTTCCGGGCGATTTCAGCAACCGCCTGTAGCGCCGCGGCCCTTTCCCGTTCCGTCTGCGAGGAATTCGGTTTCTTTGCCCCTAGGCGATCAGATCTTCACTGGGATCGCTTCCTGGGTCCGCGGCCTCTTGCCGCCCGCCGAGGCTTCGGCGCCGGCCCAGGCGTCTCAGTTCGGTAAGCCTCTATCCAATCCCATGTCATTTTGGGATCCTCGCAGAAGTGAGTCTTACCATCTACGACAATGCGGAGCCTGGCAGGGAACATAAGAGAATACTGGATGCCCTCATCTCTGAGTGCTTTCTTGACCTCCATGTGTGAGGCACGCTTCCTCTGGACCTCCAGGGTGTAATCAGGGAACATTGAGACTTTAGCATTATTTACCACAAAGGGGCAATCTGTGTGGGCTTTCTGCAGGAGGATGTCTCTATCCCTATAATGCAGTAGTCTGGCCACCACCGGTCGTGGAGGGCGGGCCGGCGGCGGGGTGCGGGCCGGCACCCGATGTGCCCTTTCCAGGGTGAAGAATGATGTCAGGGCACCCGGGGCCACCACCTCCCTGAGCCATGGCTCCAGATACGCCACCATGTTACCATTCTCGATCCCTTCCGGTAGGCCAAGGATCCTTACGTTATTTGGACGACTGTGTCCTTCTCCGTCTTCTGCTTGACGTTCTAGGGTCCGGACCCTGTTGGTCAGTTCCGCTACCTGCTGTGAGAGGGCCTTGTGTGCAGGCGATAGCTCTTCAAGCCCCGACTCCACCACCTTCACCCTTTCGTCGAGTTTTTGATGCTTCGCGCGGAGGAGTCCGAGGCCCATTGACACTGTGCTGATGTCCTGGTGGAGCGTGGCCTTCGTGTCCGAGATGGCCTTCAGGATCTTAGACAATTGCTGCTGAATAGGGTCTGGTTTTGATTGGGGCTCAGGGCTACTCCGTGCTTGTTCCTACTGGTCCTCCTCTTATTCTGGGGCGTTTCCAGTGTGTTTTCCTCGTGGTTTACCCATTGCCGCAGCGACAGCAGAGCACTGCTTGCCCGTGGCCACCAGACCGTGCTCCTCATGGGCATCCCCATCGGTTCCAGGAGGGCTGTTCCCCCAGTCCACCAGGCCCACTATGACTTTCACCAAGGCGCCTACACTCCAGAAGTCAACGAGGGGAATCCAACACCCCCCGCCTGTCCAGTCCCGGTTACTCCAATCCTTACGTGTGCCTGCCGCGGGGGTGGGTGAGGTTCCACCCAGCCCATTAAAATCGAGAGGAAGTGTTCCTGCCCCCAGTGTAGTTGATCTCAAGCTGATCACTGTACCCCTAATTGGCGCCACTCCAATTCCCTGCTACTCAGGACACAATGAGACTAGTCCCATAGCACCTGCTTATGTCCGCTGATTAGATCGATTCTTCACCTTCGCCTCCGCTTCAGTGCAGGTCTCCAACTTGCCTCAGGGCCAGCAAACACACCACTGGCACCACACCTCCGCCCCATCCGCGCTTCAGGGCCCAGTTTCAATGCTCAGCCTCTCTACCCGTCCACTGAGCTCCAACTCAGGCCTCAGGAGCCAGAGGCACTCTCATTTCCACTCCCAACAGTTCCGGGGAGACTCACCAGTTGGGTGCTAGAATTGCTCTCTCCTCCGAGGCTTCGGGCTCTAGCAGCCCCAGGGCCCACGCACGATCATAGAGCAGGGGCCTTCCCCCTCCTCATGCGCCGGTGTCGACTAAGCACTGTCCCGTGTGGTCTCCCACGTAGAGCGCAGGTAGTGTTTCGGGGTGGGGGGCTGTCTTATGTGAGGCAGACACTCCGTTGGGAGCAACACACCCAAGTTGTTTGGCTGCTCCCCAATGCCTCACTGGGCCACCTATACAGACTCAGCACTGCCTCCTTCCCCTCGGGGCCACAAAGGGCGGCGGTCCAGTCGGCGCACCGCAACCCCAGCGGGGGACACCAGAATCGCCGTGGCCGCACTCACCGCTCCATGCTCTCCACAGGGCGACTCTGCTGCTTGGACCCAGTCGGCGCGGCCCACCCCGTCGCGGCCGTGCCTCCGTGTTGTAAACGGGCCTCGCGTCGTCGATTTCGGGACACGCCGGTCCACGGGCTCCTCCAGCTCCTACCGCCCTCCGCCCAGCTCAGGGGCAGCACTGGGAGCTTGTTGTCTGCACACGGCCGCCGTCTCATCCCCGAGCCCCAGCGGCACCGCGGCATCTTTAGGAGGCCACCCCTGGGAACGCCCACCCCGCCCAACACTAAAGGTCGAGGCCCAGGGCATGGCCAGTCTTCAAGGACTCCTGCTCGGCGCCGAATGTGACCGCAGGCCCTCACACCGCAGCAGGCACTGCCGCTCCAGCACTCGGAGGCCAGCCCCACCGCCTCAGACCGTCCAGGCTGGTCTGTGCCCCACTGGTTAGTGGATAAATGACAGGCCGGTGCGGAGCTCGCTGCTCATGCGTCCGCCATCTTCGGCTGGCAAGCCACGCCATATATCAGGAGATACTTTTTGTGACATACTAGTGGCAAGTTTGTGCACTTCATGAACACTAACATTGAAAAGTAAGACATAGGTGATAAAGTACCCCCTAAGGTACCTCATAAGGCTATTGCAAGACACCAAGGAATTTCATGACCATATAAGGGAACAAGGTCATAGGCTGAGTTCCTTTATAAGATCATGAAACTCAGAGGTGACCTGCAATATCCTTATAATGTACGACAGGGGGGACTTTATTCCTTATTATATATGACTACGCCATCACCTTTTCCCACAAAAAGCTTAAATCATTTGTGTTGCTCTGTCATGTGTATGAGATAGGATGTTTATAAACATGAAGAATAGAATTAGAATCTCTAGTGTAAAATCAAACACCAAAAACCAGTTAAGATTTTTGTTGCAGCAAGTTTTATACAAGTCAGGTTTTAAAAAAAGATTGTAGCTCAGAATATATAAAAACATGGAGAGAGATTCTATCTGTCCTATAATTACTTACTGCTGGAAATACAAACATGATCCCCTAAATATTTCCTTTCTGCTTATCACTGTTCATATTGAAAACAAAGCAAAAGGAGGAAAAGCTGTGTTTCATTTTTGAAACTGCCCCTTTAAATATGTTTTGTGACCTCCCTTTCCCTTGGCTGCAGGCATTGTGACGTCAGAACACAACTGTAATAAGTTACTGCTGTTGAGCGGCTATGTCATTTCTTTATTACAGGCCTCTAGGTGCGTCACGAGTCGCCTGTAATAAGGAAATTATAGACGGGCTGTTAGAGAGTGATTGCAGATTCCCATGTATTACAGTATTATAAGATGTGAGTCCTGATAATATTCATGACTGCAAATATACTTGTCAAAATTTGAATTAACTTAATTTCCTAGACGTTAAAAATCTTTTGCACTTAAGGAACTTTCTTGTCATTGGTGGTTTCTGCCTCAGTTTATGCTGTCTATGTAATAATTGGGACAGTCATTTTTTTTTTTTTTAGCATTTGATGCCTGTCACTACTGTGCTGCTTGGTAAATATTAATATTTATATGTCTATTCCATCATGCCCATTTCCTTTCCCTCACATGTGACCGACAACCTAGAAAGGCAATCTATTCTATTTCTAGCTTCTGAAAAGAACTCCACATTGGATGCATTTACCTACATAGCTGCACACGTCCAAGTCTTTTAGACAACACTTCTAAGCCAAATGCATGAAAGTTTAGAATAGCGATTTCCAAATAGCAGTTTTTTCTGAATTGTTATTTGGTAATCGCTATTCTTAGTGTCTGAAATTTTTATTTTAAAATTACCAATTCCTGGTGGGTTGCAGATCGACCTACCTCATGAATATTAATGAGTTAGGTCCCAAATTGTGACCCATTGGGAATGACTGCCATCACAAGGATGATGACCTGCTGAGGTCAGCAGACCACCATTTCTATGTCTGCCTTCAAATAAAGCAATCCATTGTCCTTAAAGGGAAACTGGATGCGTTTCAATAAAAACATAAAATGAACTGTTTAACTTTCAATTTTTAATGGTAGGCAGTAGTCCGTGGGACCACTGCCTACCCTTAAAAATATATTTAACATGCTGAGAGGGGAAGGGGTCCCTTGGGGACATGTTCCCATTTGTGAATGGCTTACTGCCTCCTTTGAGGAGATGGTAAAGTATTACTTAGGTCACAAAGCATTGATCTATAGTATAAGGAAACGCTGTTTGGAAGGGATGCTCTAAACACACCCCTCCTAGCTAGCGATGCCTTCTAATTTTCTAAACTGATTTAGTGATTCTGTAACATGTTACCGAATCGCTAAGTGGGTTTAGTTAGGTTTAGTCATTTACTGGTCGCAATTCCTGTGATTTCGCCAATCACAGGCTTTGTAAGCGCTAAATAGCTTTGCACATCTGGCTCCTAGTACTTTACTCTTGAGTACCGCCTTTGCTGATAGTGAGATGTTCTGACAGTGAAACTTAAAAATCCATAGGAAATACCACATCTTCGTCATAGACCAGATGATAGCCAAATCCTCTTTTCCTATGATGAAGTGGTGGTCCTATGACTATTTTGGAATCCAGCAAGCAAACCTTGTGACCCCCATCCTCAAGTGCTCATCATCATCTTCGACATTCTTTCCATAAATCAGAATTTTGTTCAAAACACAACTTTCTCCATCTCAGCAAACAAGTCTTATTCTCTTAAATACTGTGACTACTGACACCCGGTTGAACAATGTGCTTATGAACTTAAATAGCCCGTCAAGTTTTATGAAGGTAGATTTAATACAAATCTAGTGTTGTAAACAGACTACCTGGCTTCTGCCCAGGCAGAGGCACTAAATCTGCCCTGATATCTGTCAGCTGTTGTCAGAAATTAAGTGGCCGTCCCTATGGCTGGACCTTTCTGCTGCCTTTGCCACTGTCCACCCCCACTCTACTCCTGAGACTAGAGTAATTTGGCATCCGAGGAAGCATCCTAAACTGGATCTTCTCTTACCTTCATTGCACGTAGTTGTCTCACTACTCTTGTTCACATCAACTGCTTTCACTACATACGGTGGTGGGCCCCTAGGCTCAATTACCTCACTACTGCTTTTCATCCTTTACCTCACACCCCTAAAGACCTGATCAGTTCCTTCAACTTGCCTTGCTAGAGCTATGCTGAAAAAACACAATTCATCCTAAAACTGAAAACCCTTATGTTTCTAGACTAGTTAAGACTTGATTACTGTTTCTGAGCATTTGATGCATGGATGCTCAGTAACTATGAGAAACTCAGTTCCAAAACTGAAATCCTAATCTGTGGACAATTCAGAAACTACCAAACTCACCATCTGACCCACGGAGCTACAATCCTCACAAATAGTAACACATTAAGTAAGAAATCAGAAAGTAAATATGGACGCTAGTCTTTCCCTGAACCCTCAAGTGAATTAGGTCACAGAAAGTGACTTCTGCATATGAGAACACTCCTATGCAGCTTCCCATACCTAAGCTGTCCGAGGAAACTATAGGCCACTAACATCCTTGTCATGTTACAAGATTATGTAAATGGTTTGTAGCAGGGCACCATAATTCTTACTACAAAAATGACAAGGCATTCAAAATGTGAGTGAAAGACAGCTCCTACATTGTTGCCCCAAACGGTTTACAGGCTCCCAATAGGTCGTTGTTCTACCTTCAAGGAACTCTCATTATCCCCAGTACTATTAAAGGCAAAGACCCGTTATTCATCCACGATAAGTTCCAAAGATATTTTCAAAGTAAAACACTTTGCTGTAGACTAGCACCTAATAATCATCACTTTCCCTTTCAAGTAGTGCTGTAGTGGAAACCCCTTCTCTGTGTAAGATGCACAATTATGGAACACAGTCACAGCATAGGGAAGAAACATCCAACAGCACCTGCTGCAGTGGCATGTATATGTGTGTGTGTGTGTGTGTATATATATATATATATATATATATATATATATATATATATATAGTTTAAATATATATATAGTTTAAATATGACTGTGTGCATATATTTAGATATGGATGTATAGATACACGTACATACATACAAAGTCAGTGAAAGGTATTTGGACAAATTAATGTGTGTGGCAAGGTCTATTTTTTTTGTGTGTCACCTCATAGCACATTCACCATCTGCGGTGGTGAGGCACAAGGGGGAGGGGCAGGATAAATAGAGCTGGGGCTCAGGCCATAACTGCCCCCCTCCCCCCCCTACAGACGCCCCTGAGCACCTTCCCTAACTAATGATGCAGAATCACACCCTTCCTCTTGGTACAACCTGCAATACTGTGTGAACTTCCTCTGACCAAAGATAAGAAACGTCCAATTTCAGGAAGAAAGGAAAGACCTGGCTCTTCTCAAACTAATTAAGCAAAATCACAGCAACTAATAAGCGAAATCTTCCCCCCACAAAAAAATAAGAAGATTGGATGATTTGTAACATTTCCCACTGAAGACTGAGAACTGATCATTGATGTAGAAAGGTAGACTCTGATACACTTCTGTTTTTCTCTCTCTTTCTCTCCAAGCATAAGTGCAGCTAAACAATTGCAGTGTCCTGAGAAATGCTTTCCACTAAACACTACACCAAAATACCCCAACATAGGCCCCCATCCATAACACAGACCGTGGGAACCAAACGCAACAATAAACGTATTTATTTTAAAGCTTGTGAATTCTATTTCTCACTTATCCTCCACCTGTCCGCCTAAGTGCAGTGGCATAAGTTGTGAAAAGGACACAAATCTCATCACCACACACAGCACCATAATACTTCCCTTTTTGGCTGTATTACAAGTCAGAGCTCTTCTGGCCAAGCATTCGCTATGGCGTATCCTATTACCCACACTTTAATGTGCTTGAATGCCTTATCAGAAGTTTGAAGCACTATAAAAATGCAATTACAATACAGTATAAGCAAACAAATTTGTCTTTTCTAGTAGAGCTACCAGATTTACTCCTACAGCCGTCAAGGTCATAATGTGGAAGGAGTCTATTAGACCGATCTCAGAGACAAGAGCCCACTGGGAAAAATAAAGTAGAGATCAGCTAGGTAAAGAAAGCCATGGAAGAAAGAAATATGTAGCTCCACTACCAAGTGTGAACACAGAACAGCAGCATGATCCGGTACATACTGGGACTGCAGCAAGTTAAGGCAACAGCCAGCCAAGTATAGTTTTATAGGCACCAAGAAGGCATCCACCACTGCCAGGTCAACCTCTCTTGTGCTAATTTATTGGTGGGGTTAACCACACCCTCATTGCCACTTGAATAATGCTGCATCACGTCTGTGTACTTGAAGGAGAAGCTTTATTAAGAAACTCCTTTCCATGCCTCAGAAAATGCACCCATATTTAATCCATGTGGGTTAGGCATCAAGTGACTGGCCAGTAGCCTACTTGTTCTGGAAGTTAAGCAAAATCGGGTATGGAACATGAGGAGACAGGAATGAAAAAGAGATGGGATTATGCAGAATGCACCACGTGACTAAAGAGAGGGTTACTTAATTTATTCTGTGACATTCAATAGCCATCATGAATGGCTGCAACAGTGTATAAGAACATCTCCTACATAGCCTGTTCACAAAAAGTAAATATGGTTAGAGTAGGAATGTCTTACTGTTGGAAAACGAGGCAGTATCTGTGAGGCCTGCACAAATAACATGACTACATTTGTCCTTCACTGGGAACCAAACACCCCATTGTAGCACTTGACTCTCAGAGGGTAGCGTTGCAGAGCAGTCTAAGGCTTACTCAAGGGAGGTGGTGTGGGCTAGTAATCGCCATTTACCAGTACGCAGAAATAACACTCAATAATTGATTGTCCAGTCTGTACTTTGCTTTATAAAAGGAAGAGTACATTTATTTAACACACACACTACTCAATACTATGCACCAATTTACAAATATACATAAGCTGTTGGAATTACTTTGTGACATTGCATAACATTCCCACCCCTCCCGAAGGGGGGGGTGGGGTCTAGTACCACCACTCCCATGTATGCACATCATCTTGCCCCCTCATGCATTGGGTTGAACATAACCTGGAGCGAGGGCCTTGCCCACTGGCACCATCCCAGTGGCGCCCCACCCCATTATCTCAACAAGCATTTAAAATGGGCAAACCTGCCATGGTGACACACAACCCTGACTGAGCATCTCATACTGACCATACCGTATACACCTCTACATCTTAGTGGCTAACAGTCTGGGTTGTTCTTCACCTAACGCAGTAGCAAGAATACATGTTTGGGCACCACTTAGAATGACAGTACTCATCATAGTTGATAACAGTTCAAATGCATTGCAAGTACAAGCCCCTAAAAGGCATCACAGTTAAAATCACAGGATTACGCATATACAGCCAGACACCCTAGCAGGAATGTCCAGCAACATAACCCCACTTTGCTTATGACTTCACCTTACACAGGTACTTCACATTACACGTGTCTTTCAGTCCCTCTAAAAGAAATAACATTGGTAAATGCACTTCTCGTGCAATTGCACCTCTTCACCTCCAGGGGATGCCCTTCTCCATACATCCCCAGCACAGCCATCCATACCTTGAGGCAGTCCCTAACGCACCCCCAGGTATAGAACAAAAGTTCCAGCTCCGGGAAGATGGTGACTGCGGGCTGAGCACTTGAGGGGTTATTTCTTTGGAGTCCCCAGAGACTCTACCTCTTCGTGCTGGGGGAGACTGCGTTGCTCCTGGAGCTCCCCCTGCACCTTTGCACTCACTGGGCGGTGACCCCATCCTCCTGGGGTCACCACTCGCTGAAAAACAGGCCTGACCAGGCTCTGCAAAGCATTATGGGGCGCTCTTCCCCCATCTCTCGCATTTTTGATGAGCGGCTCCCATGCTGCTCCGGGGAAAGCCACGATGCTGTCGATGGCGGCCCTGCGCCGCATTTGCCCATTGGTGGGGGTCCGGTCCCACCCGGCCCCCGTGCCTGCCCAGGTGAGCTTTGCGTGGCTCGGGGAGCCCACCCCCGGCAGCTCTTTCCCTCTTTACGGAGGCCCGGTCCCACCCGGGCACCCTGCCTTCCTGCCTCGTTGGAGAGCCGCTCGGGGACCCCACCCCCGCCGGCTCCCCGACTGGCCAGCACCCTCACGTGCTGCCGCGGGAGCCGGCCTCTCTGTTCTGGTCTGCCCGCTCCTGCGGGCAGACACGAGGCTGCTTCCCCTCCAGCGAGTCCTCGGTGGAGTGCGACAGCACTCCCCCCGCCTTCCCGCTGTGGTGGGGGGAGTGCGACGGCACTCCCCCCACCTTCGCCGGGGCCCGGGGTTGGGGTCCCGGGCCTCCAAGGCAATCTTCACGGGGAGCGCGACGGCGCTCCCGACTTGGCTTCCTGGGGTCGGGGCCCGGAGTTGGAGTCCCAGACCCTGGAACAATCTTCACGGGGAGCGCGACGGCACGCCCCACTCCTCTTCACCGCCATTACCGGGGCCCGGAGTTGGGGGTCCCGGGCCCCCGAACTTTCTTCGAGGGGGGCGTGGCGGCGCTCCCCCTCCCCCGATGTCACCGGGGGCCAGGGTGGGCTCCTGGCACCCTGTATTGGCATTTTCACGCTCCCCGGCTTTACTTCTTCCGGGGGGCAGCCCCCGGAACCTGACCCACCCCGGGGGCACATCTTGGATCGGCGGCGGAGCCCCACGCGCTTCGTCGTCGGTCCTCGCAGAGGTCAAAGGTCGCCTACCTTCTGGGGGGGAGTATCTCGGCCCCCAGGCGGCCGAGCGGCTCCATTCTGGCCTCTTCTTGCTCCTAGTGGCGCTCCCCAGCCACTGAGAGCACTTTCTTTCGCCCTCCTGTTCTCAGGGAGGGTGAATCCATCAGGGAACGGTCTTCCCTGGCTCCCTGCGCCAGCTTTGCGCCTGGCTCTCCCCCTGGGCCTCTCTTCTCCCTGCGCAGAGGCCCAGGCTTCTGCTCACTGGTCCTGGTCTCCCCTTGTGGCGCAAGTCAGGGTCCTGGGCCAGTCTGGAGGTTCTTCCTTCCAGCTGCCCATGGCGCCAGGCTCCAGCACCAGGCTTCCTCAGCAGACCACACCCCAGAGAGAGCTTCTATTCCTGTGCAAGCTCTTTTAAAAGAATTTGGAGGGAGCTGGCAGGAAGTCTCTGCTTGCCCTATCAAAGCAGCGACACATCACCTCTCTGCCCCTGCTCCCTCCTTCCTGCCCAGGCCTCTGGGTTAGTTCAAAATGGCGTCGTCCAGGGGTCTCATGCCACATGGTCTCTGAAAAGCCCCTTCCCCCCTTTTTGCCTTCTCTCCAGAGCAGCTTGGTGCCTGGCACCAGGTGACAGCTGCTGATGGATAACCGTGTAGCTCCACCCATCTTCTCTCCCTTTTGGAGAGGAGACCTTAGCCCTTGGAATGCTTGTTGTGAAGGGCTAGGCCTCTGAATACTACAGCTTGGGGAGGAAGGTCATTAATCCAGCCTGGCAGGGTCAGCCCCAGCCAGGCTCTGGTTATGAGTTGAGTCAGAGGAATATGACATTTCTGGATGACCCATAAGCAGTACATATATGGTGTTGAATTCAGCAGAATACCTCTTCTCACCTAAGTTACAGTGGACTTTAGTGCGTGTCTGGAATTTGTAGGCCCTAGGGAAGTGAAACTATCCCATGTGATCCCCATCCTCATAGGAGAATAATCGAGTGGTCCTTCAGTGAAAACAGTAAAGCACACTGACTTTCCCTTACATGTTTCTTCCCATTGTATAAAGCCTATTCCATGACACCACCCAGCTCTGCATAATTCCTGCCACACCATTCAATCTGTAACTGCTCCTGGGCTGCATACGCCAGGAATCTCCCCTGCGCAGCCCCTACACATGTGCACACGCATGTACACACGTGTCTGCATGTAACCAGCCCGATGCCCCTTACTCCGGCTGCAGCGCAGCGGCCTACTCTCACCAGGGGGACACCGGTAAAATCCACATGCAGTCTCTTTCATCATGAGTTCACTGTGGGTGAGTCCCAATTTAGGAGGCTCTCCCACAGTAAAAGCTCAACAATTAGGTGTTCAAAAAGCGAAAAATCCGGGTGGCTCAGATGGTCAGACCCACCTTCTAACACTTTCCTAATAATCTATCGGGATCCACATATTCCCTTTATAGTTGTCGGTGGGGACAAGCAGGGTAAATTGGTAGGTGACTCTTACTCTCCACCATCACCTGTTGCCGCGTTTAAGACATTAGCTGCAGATGGAATAAAACTTATCTTTCGCCTTCCTGCTCTGCATACGCTTTCCAAACCCTCATTTGACATGTCTCAAAGACCAATATAATTATTGCTAGTGATGTTGAGGGGATATTGTCTGCTTCGTTCATGGAGGCAGCTCACTGCTATTTTTTTATTTTTATTGATTATTATTTGGAGTAGGTGACTACACACCTTGAGGAATAATCACAACCCTTATCAGGGCAAACCCTAACAATTGCTAAATTAACCTGTACTCTACCACCTGATAGATATGGCACAAGCTTAATTTAAAATATAAAGTATTTATGTAGTACCAAAATAGTGATAAAGTGAAAATGACAAATAAAAATCCAAACCGATTTAGAAAAATAGAGTAAAGTGTAATATTTGCAAAATGACATCCAGATTATAAAAATCCAATAAGGGGAATAGGAGATATAAATTCTTAAAGTTTTAAGTAAAAATAATATCAAAAAGTACAAAGCACCAATGATAATCAATGGCCGCAGTAGTCTGGGACCTAGGCACCATTTGAGGCCGCCCATGAGGGAGTGCGGGTCGGATACACCAAACTGGTTTGTCCTGCTCAAAGATTTTACCTTTTGACCTAGTCCTTTAACTACAGAAGTACACTTCATAGCCCCCAGGACCTCAGGGCAGACACTTAAACCTCAGAGGTTGCCAGGCAGAGGTCAACAGCAGGGTACAGTCCCAGTCCATTTGCCACTAGTCTGCTGGGTACTTCCAGTAAAAGGTCTCTTGCAGCTTCTTGTCTCCCTATAGCCACACAGGAGATCAGTCAACCGACCCTGGAGTCAACGGCTTTGTCCTGGGTACAAGAGGGAGCAGTTATGGCCTTTCAGGTCTCCTCTCAGGTCACAGACAGCAGTTCTGTCCTTCTCTGATCTTCAGCAGGTCCAGAAAGTGTTCTGAAGAGAGTGTTTGGGGATGCCACATTTAAGCTTGGGTTGGGGATGACTCATGGCACCTCCCTAACCAATGGGATAAAAGTTCCTAGGCTCTGACCTACCTTCTTTTGCAGTAGTTCTTGTTTGCCGTACTGAAGACAGGCCCAAAATGCAGTGTGACAGGGCAAATCCAAGATGACAAAGGTCTTTGGGTGCATGGGCTCTGAGGCTGGGGATGTGAGTGTGGAGTGTAGTTTGATAATCCTAGTATCCTCCCATTTCTAACACTAAAATCCAGGCTGAAGCAGGCACTTTAACCACAACAGTCTCAGATACAGAGGAACCACAAGAATTGTCTTGGCATCCTGTTTTCTCCCTTTCAAGTGCATCCCAAGTGTTACATGTGGCTCAACAGATCTGTGAAGCAGGATTTGATTCTGTGCTTTCACCCTGCATATTCTGTGGAGTCCAGGGGAGTCATCTCTGCCCATTCAGGTCAGCCAAGTCTTTGCTCCTAGGAGGTATTTCATGGCTATTTTACACCTATTCAAAGTTGAGCAAAGGCTGATAGCTGGCAAAGGCTAATGCTAATTAGCCTTCTGACACTTCAGGCAGGTAAAGAGTACTTTTACGAAAGTTACTTTTCTCTAATAGTTATTAAATATCTGACTTAATCATTGAATTGAATCTTTAATAACTATTAAAAATAGTTGTTTAATTATTTTAATAGCAGGTCCGTTTCAGTCCGTTTCCCGAGATACATTACTGGTATTTTAATCTGTACTCTGGTTTTCTACATAGCACAGCTTGGCCTGCCATGGTGAAAATAGCTTTTTGACCTTTTCATTGTCGTGACCTTGTAGCATCAGTGTTCTACATGTTCCACTTTTAAATGTCATTGTACCCTACCTTGTGGACTGCAGTGCCTATTTAGGGTTGACATATAAATATTTTAAAGGAACTTTTTCTCATGTCAAAAAGGGCTATTATTATGAGAGACCACAGTGCAGGATTTACACTGCAGCACTCAGGCTACACAGGGTTGGCCTGAAGTCATGTATACCCTGCTGCTATATATTTAGTGGCACAATGGAGTCCAGTAGCGGCATTTAATTTCCAGGCCCTGGATGCGTTTTTTACACCATACTCTAGAGACATATAGGAAAGTTAAATGTGCCAATTAGGAGTGAGCCAGTTCAACCAGGTTTAAAGGGGGGGGCACAGGCACTCTACCCCTGCTTAGCAGGAGAAAAGTGTGCAGAGTTCTAAAGCCAACAAAAGTCTAGGGTCCAGCAAAAAGTGAACAATCTGGGGCGACCATACAAAAAAGGCAGCTTTCCTATATTGACCAAAATTCAATATTGAAAAAGATGTCGCCGGAAAAAAGGGGGAATATTCATTAGCCAGTGCTGTTTGGGATGAGATGGCGAGTTCTAATAGCTTTATTGCCCAAATGCTATCAGTCATTAACAGTTGTAATTTATCTGGCCCCTGATTGTGTGCCTCATCTTGAGCTCTGGTTCATAAAGAGGGGCTGGCAATTAACGGTAGTTAACACATTCTGCACGGTATTTTACCCTGTGTCAGCAATCCGCTCAAAGCACAATAACGCTTATATTACCTCATAAATAAGTGGAACACAAGTTTTCACTGCATTAAGCACATAAGATATAGAAATGCTTAGATGCTGCTGAGCATTCATTTCTGTTATTTGCCTTTTCTGCTTATTATATCACTACATCTTTGGTTTTTACGCCTAAACAAAACCAAACTCATGTTTTGAGTATGTTGAAAGTAAGAAATTAGAAATTACTAAATTAAAATAGTGTGCACTCTAAAGTGGTTTTGTTGTCATACTAGACATTATTATAATGCTGCTATAAAGGATGTCTTCATATATCAGACTGAACCGAGTCGCCCCTGAATAGTGATTTTATGTCTCGCCGTAGGGCATAAGGACGACCTTCGAACAAACTGACAACATGCAGTCCAAGATATGAGGACTTGGTGTGTGTTTGATATTGTCCTATGAAACTAGGTAATTGTGGCCATTTAGTTTGCCCGTACTAGTTTTGAGGCTTCCTTCAAACTCGGTTTTGCACAATGCACTTTATTATTTACATAATTAATTGAAACTATTTGTTGACTTATACTTCAATAGGGCTAACCTCTGTACATCTCGAATGTTGTAAGTATATCTACATACTTGAGTTGTTGTAATCTCCCCTAAAGTGTACATCTTTGAAAAAAGTATTTTAATTATGGATCTTTGTTTGCAGGTCTATGTTATTGTGCCGTTTGGAATAATGTTATTTACTTTTAATCATCGGTGATTTTATGATATATTTAAATGTTCTATATTAATGAATTGGAAAATCTCTGTTATATTTCTGTAAGAATGTATTTACTAGAAATAAAATATTTGACTCACTGACTGAACTGATCCCAGGAACATGAATACAAAGTAAAGTGTATACATCTCCTGGCACTTGAAACCCAACAATTTACATTTCTGCAGTACTGTGAATTGATTATAGAGTGCTCATCGCATACTGATGTTTCTCCTATAGCCTTGATAATAAGTATTACCACCCAATTCAATGGTATAATTTTTAGGTCTGGCCTAAAGACCGCTTTAGTAGTGTGGTGTGCGTCATGTAATTAAATAAATGTGTATATATAAAATACATAGAGGTAATCAGACATAGAGTGGTTTTGGATCAGTGTTCTTCATACATTGATCTGTTCAGCTGTCATTCACATTTTGCTTTTGCCCACCACAGCGTACAGCAGGGGTTAATGAGTCTGCTCACTTGAACCAGTGGCTTTCTTGCACTGTGAATGACAGCATTTCGGCTGATCATGTGCACATCTGCCTAAAAAGAAGTGCAATTCAGTGCTAAGTCTCGTAGGCCGATAATTTACTTTCCAATGCTTATTCTTTCCATACTGTACCATTGTTTTTTAGGTCTCGCCTGGCGTTTGCAGCGCGCATGCTCTGCTCTCGCCATGCAAGGGCCTTTTGGAATCAATACGGATTCCAAAGCGTGCACGCGGACGGACAGAAGATGTGCACGCGCGGCATTTCTGGGGATTACATGTGACATCAGATAGACGTTGCATGTCTGCACAGCGCGCGCACACACCCCTTCCCCGCTGCCAGTCCCTCTAGGTCTTGTTGCACTGTACGTGGCTTCGCTGACGTGACGTTATGGGTCCAGCTATCATGCCACTATTCCCCACTCAACCCTGTAGCTCCTACATTGCAGGGTGCCTCTGTCGCTGACAGTGCCGAAAGCTCCTTCGCTGAGTATCAACTGCACTGTCATAACACTGCTGCTTTGCTGAATCTTTGGACTGAAACTGAGTTGCTTGTCTGCTCCCCGTTTTCCAACAGTGCCACTGGTGCTTATGTAAAGCACTGTGATACCTTGCGGCATCTTGTTCACAAGACAGCTGACTGCATTGAAATATAGTAGTGTCCCTCCATCTCTGAGCAGGTTGGGCGCGCGCGCCCGAAGCATCCCAGAATCCTCCACCTGTCCAAGGCCCGTGGACTTCAGAAATAATCGCCCTGTCCTTCCGGTTTCACTTTCCAAATGCTGCACAATGGCGGCTAATAAAGACGCAGAGCGTCAGTGTCTTCCATCAGTGTTCAGGAGGTGGGAAACAATGCCGCTCCCGACTCGGCTCCGTATGGCACACACACGGCAAAGACAGCACAACAATTAGCTGACCTTTAGTAAAGCTAACTGATCAAGAGGTGTCCGTGAACAAGATAAAAAGAAAGCTAATCAGCAGGAAATGAAAGCCTTACTTTATAATAAAAAGTAGGCAACAATTGAATACAACATGCTCACCTGCTCGTCGGAAGACAAACCCCTGTGCCAGCGTGTTTGTACTCAAGGCAATCTGCCCTTGTCCTGTAAATGACACAGTTGGCATATTTGTTGACATCTTCAGAGCAAACACTTCATTTTACTCATACGATAAAACCTGCAACAAAGCGTTTCGGTGTAAATTTCACAGAATTCAAGCACAGAATTCACCATACTGCCAGTGTGTTACTGCACATGACGTTTAAAGAGTCCAAAACTTCCCTTTACAGGTGCCCTAATAAAACAAGCATTGGCATAGCCAATAGGTCTCGCCTTTGGGACCTTATAACTGTTTAGCCATGCAACAGTTAATGTTGTTGCACCACGGATATTGTGCTGCATAACTAAATACTTATAAGGTCCCAAAGGCGAGACCTATTGGCTATGCCAATGCTTGTTTATTCTTGTGTTCATAAAATAGATCTTAAGTTTACGGTAATTTAAAGCCATTAGTAGTCGTTCTAGGTACCACAAGAATCATAATTTCTTGTGCATTAAAATTGAAAATGGTTTATATAACTATTCTATGTAGCCCTGCCTGGTAAGAAGTACTGCTCTAGTAAATTTATATGCAATATTTAATTTGTTTTCAACTTTTACGTTTTTATTGTAAACATATGGTCTCCACATTTAGGCAGCATGAATTTTTTTATTTTTTTTACATAAAAAATAAAATTGCCAGGCAGATTGCCTTTACCAATAATCATTTTACCTTGGAAAAATGAAAGGCTATAGATGGTCTTCCGCAATTCCAACTTGTGGGTTGTAAGTTACACAGTCAGCTGTGTAACAAAAGCGTAAACCATTCAGCTATGTTACCAGCTCAATGGTTTAAAAAAGGAAATGATGAGGAGCAAGCCCTAAACTGAAAGACTAGGGGGGAGGGTCTGTGTTTTTAGGTTTCGTCTGCAAAGCGCTTGTGCTGTGCTTGTAAAATCTCTTGTATTTAATATATCTTAAAAGGGGGCTCTTATCAGTTCCCATAGCCGAATTAATGTGTTCATTCGCTTTAGTGTGGAACTTTTTTTTTGGTTAGCTTCCCCTGGCTGTACTCATTTATGATACTTCTACTAAAGCTGTTCACACTGTTTAAGCCCCATTCACTGTCAAGATAAGAGCTCTTCCCAGGAAAAAGGTAGACAGCTTCTAACCGTATAATAAAAACAGAGAGGCAACAAAAGTAATTAATTATAGATAAGAAAGAGGTTCTTGAGTCTTCAATATTGTATCTTTATTCTTCTTTAGTATTCTTAATCCGACACATGTGCAGCCAATGCGTTTCACCCTAAACAGGGCTTCATCAGGACAAGGCTAGTATGTCACGATAAATTTTAGAGTGGTGTACAGCGTCATCCAGAAAAAGGGGAATGTCAAGGAAGCCCTGAGCCGGCGTTCTAGATCCGTTGCCAATGTTGAACAGGAAGGCGAGCCGTACACGGCTCATATTACTCTGAACAGCTCGCGGACTCGAGGGAGTTTGATGCCCGAATAAATGATTAATCAGCCTTTATTGCTGGACTTTTTTCTTGAACACGTAGTTCCTGTAAATGCATAGTCCAACGAAGGTCCATGCGGAGGACGTAACACACTCAAGTGCTTAAGGAAGGTATTAAACCTTGACATTCGCCTTTTTCTGGATGACGCTGTACACCCTCTAAAATTTATCGTGAGATACTAGTCTTGCCCTGATGAAGCCCTGTTTAGTGTGAAACGCGTTGGCTGCACATGTGTTGTATTAAGAATACTAAAGAAGAAAAAAGATACAATATTGAAGACTCAAGAAACTCTTTCTTATCTACGATTAATTACTTTTGTTGCCTCTCTGTTTTTGTTATTGTATGTTACATTGTGTGGTCTACAAGCAGCGGACCATGGAGGTGGGCAACATCATGTACAAAAATGTCTTTGTGTGTATTTGAGTGACTAATTGGGCTGTGCGGCTTCGAATCCCTTGGCTGCTTTTTGAGAGTATAGTGTAGCTTCTAACAGTATGCGGGAATGCTTGCTTTTTATTACTTAGTTGCGTAAAGCAGACGCTTTAGCCTTAGAACGTTTGTGGCATTTCCTATTCATGCCTCAGTACCTTTCTTTGCACTTTGTAGGTAATATCGGATCAATTGTGACAACTTAATACATTTGGTCATTGTGATAGAATTCTAAAAGTTGTAATAAACCTTGCACGTTAAAAATGAAGTTAATATACAAGAGCTAGGCTATATTTTACTACTAAACAGGCAGCCACAAGTGCAGTTACTTTGCAGACAACAGGGTCATGATTTGAAGGGTGCTCTACTAAACAGCAGTCACAATTGCAGTTTTTCTTGCAGTTAAAAGGGACTTGATTTGAATGGTGTAGCAGGTGCAGTGGCACTGGGGCCAAAAGCTCTAGGGACCCCATTAAACCCAGATTATTGCTAACATTTAAAACTATACAGGCAGTCACAAGTGCAGTTACCTCGCAGACAACAGGGTCACGATTTCAATGGTGTAGCAGGTGCAGTGACACCAGGACCAAAAGCTCTAGGCAACCTACTAAACGCCTAATATTGCTATATTTTACTACTATTCAGGCAGTCACACGTGCAGTTACCTTGTAGGCAACAGGGTTATGATTTGAATGGTGCAAAAGTTGTCAGAACTCCTCTAAACACAGAATATTGCTATATTTTACTACCATACAGGCAGACTCAATAGCAGTTATTTTTCAGTTAAAAGGGGCTTGATTTGAATAGTGCAGCAGGTGAAGTGGCACTGACACCCAAACGTTGTTAAAACTATTCAAAGCACAATATATTGCTACTACATCAATGAATTCTATTATTTCCCCTTTTATTTCATTTTTCAAAATGTTGCGATTACTTACCCGCACTATACCACTAGTAACAGCACAATATATAGCCTTTTTGTACATAAACAAGTCACACACTTTAACAGACTTTCTGTAACTTATATGTACAACTACACAGCAAGCTACAACTTACAACCAAAAACAGCTTATTATTAATCACATAGGCAAAACCTAATGCATTTACCAATGCTTATTTCACTAATGATTTCAAAATAGACCCTTTTCATTTTAACATCTTCCTTCCAAGGAATTGGAGGCTCTTTTTGGGCGTTGTGGTTACAGTGCCAAACACGTTTCCTTTAGATCCAGCATCAAAAACCCAGTATCGGTCATTAAAGACATTTTCCTTTCCAAAGAAAACAGCGTCGCTGAAATATTGTTTTCAAATATGCCTCTGGCCATGGATTGTGCACAAACTGTTACATTCCTGACTCAGCACACAAGAGAGAGATTAACCGGGGCTATTGATTGCTGAGTTTAAAGTTTGAGATACAATCTGGAACTTCAAAGTAGCTATTAAATATTAGCAGCCTGGACTCCAAGTACTGTGATGACGTTTTTGCAGTTTGTTTTAGGAACGTTTCCACTTTTCTCACCCTCACCCACCCCTCGGATTCGATATTTCCCTGAATGTTTCTAGTTTCCTTAAAAGATCAATTAATGCTTGGACTTCAGCTCCTAAAATGTATTAATTTCTTGCTGATGATCCAATCTTACATTGATTCATACTCTGCAGCTGTGCTATTGCCATAAACTTGATTTGTAAAGTTGGAGCCTACTCCTGCTCAGACAGAATATGAGTGCGTTAGCAGTTCACTTGCAGCTATGGAAAAGGGAGATAATGTCTTGACATGGCACAGTCTCAAAAAATATGGCTTCTTGCTGTTTTATCATATAATCTAAATCAGGGTTCAATGAAAATCATTCCAAGCTGCTAATATTATTAGAGTTTTAATAGTGACCACATCAGACAAGTTTACCTTAGTGGCCACTATATGCAAGATTACCAGCAGTGTGAGTACATCAGCCATGGTTCCTAGCAGTAGTGTAAAAAGGCTTTTTCAGTGTGGAATGCGTCTTGTAATATATAAGTCATAGATGCAATGCCCCTGGCACCAAGTTAATACTAGTAATAAGCCTCCGCAAATATCTGCCCATGAGTTATGAAAATACATGCATTTTCATCTCAAATACACACTTTCTAATTTGGGTATGCACATATCAATTGTATTAATTCAACCAAGCAAAAGCGTCTATTTTAGTTGGCTGGGCTACACATAGTAGAGGTACTTATGGGTAGTTCTAGAGCTGTTAGTAGCTCACAAGCTATTCGTTGGAGAAGCCTATCTAAATCTACAGCTTTGTCCTATGAGAAGCAGCATTGTGGTAAATGTGCTTCACTGTGCACAATTTCAGGATTTGTACTACTCAGAAGTACTGTTACATCATTTTGCTCACTGCAGACCTCACCCTTTTGCTATCCTTCTTGCACCTACTTGAACATAAGTGAAGGTCCTAAAATCACCCAGGGTCTCTACTGCACGTAAGACTTTGCCAGGCAGTTTGTGTCAGAAACTACATGTAGTGCTGGTACTGAACAATTGCCGAGCAGCCTTTATTTA
Source organism: Calotriton arnoldi (assembly GCA_963921515.1). Classification (NCBI taxonomy): domain Eukaryota; kingdom Metazoa; phylum Chordata; class Amphibia; order Caudata; family Salamandridae; genus Calotriton; species Calotriton arnoldi. The sequence goes on along the minus strand of CAWUFW010002529.1, from coordinate 2,120,863 downwards.
CTAAACCATATGAGGTCATTAATCAGAATTATACACATCCGTCCTAAAAAGAGTTTATAAACCTATATGTGTGGCACCCTGCAGAGACTTTTTTAATACTTAACCTGTTTCTGCTGCTTATTACCACCAGCATTCATCTGTCAGTAGCAGTAAGTATGTAGGAAATGATTGCTGTTAATTTGTTGTGTTTTTTAATCAAGATAATGTGTATGAACCCTGATGAAGCGAGAGTGTTATGTGGGCATATTTCTGCCCTGACTAAATCGCCTCTTAACAGATCGGGTGCATTCATCAGGACATTTTACTTTGGCCTTGTTGAAACTATAGAATAGAAAATTGGCCACCTCCATTTAAGAATAATTAAAATAACACATATCCTTATCTATTCAAACTCAATTGTAATTTTGTTTATCATTATCCAGATTATCTTCTCTGGAGATGGAGACAAATGTCAGTTAGACATTCCTATGAGGAGCATAGAAACACGTCAACACAGCAGACAGGCAAAGTCTACCTTATGACTCTTAAGTTTTAATCATGTGCTAGGGAGGCCAGAAGAAAGAAGTGTGTCCCACCTTCAGACCTCTATTTTAATCCTACACCTGGGGATTTTTATGAAGCTCCTAAATTAGTATATTGAAGCAAAAGTGTAAGATGCATATATTTACACATTTTCAGCACAACAATGAAAATTGAATCCTACATAACCAACTCAGTAACCACTGCCCAAGTACCGAACATAAGCAAGGTCCACTCTCTCATCCCTTTCAACACTGCAAAAAACATTAATTAATTAATTACTACACAGTAGGCATATCTACTGTAATAGTTTTCTAGTGAGCCTTCTGGCATAAGGTTGGTTATTAGCTTGACACGGGCCTCAGCAGAGGCTCATAAGTCTGTTTCTGCCTTAGACCATAATGCCGTGTAATACAATAATGGGGTAACCCGAAAGGCCACTGGACCCGGGTAGTTTATGGTACAAAAGAGTAATGTCACAGTGGACTGCATTTACATGTTATGCCAAACAAAGGAAAACATTATTACTTTAAATTAATTAAACGCCACCATTTGAATCATTCACCAAAAATGGTTATGATTTTATTACATCACAGAGTTGCATAATAGCCCGAATATAAATGACATGTATCAATATGAAGCATTTAATTCAAGTCTGGTGACAAGAGGGAAAAGTGCAAGGAAAAGGGAGTGTTTGTGGAAGTGAAGTGAAAAGGGAAGGTGGTGTGCATATGTGACATCATTGATCCATATATACAACCTAACCAACCAGATGTCTGGCAATTATAAATTTGAAAAACATAACACAAAGTATCCGATGCAGATAATGAATCTCTGTCATCAGTGTCTGAACACAAGAAAGAAACAACGTCAACGTTTCGACCCCTAACATAAACAGCTGGTTTGATGCCTTGTGAGTGGGGTCTTCCTCAGGACGGGGATAAGAGTTAAGAGTGAGCACCAGAAGAAAGTACAAACAGCTGGGCCTCGCGGGCTCTCAGATAGGTCCACAATTCTTCAATAATTCAAGTGAGACGTCGAGGTTGTTCAGTAACCTCTGACTGTGGGCTGCTGCATCATCGACTAACGTTAGCTGTTTGTTAGTCGATGATGCAGCAGCCCACAGTCAGAGGTTACTGAACAACCTCGACGTCTCACTTGAATTATTGAAGAATTGTGGACCTATCTGAGAGCCCGCGAGGCCCAGCTGTTTGTACTTTCTTCTGGTGCTCACTCTTAACTCTTATCCCCGTCCTGAGGAAGACCCCACTCACAAGGCATCAAACCAGCTGTTTATGTTAGGGGTCGAAACGTTGACGTTGTTTCTTTCTTGTGTTCAGACACTGATGACAGAGATTCATTATCTGCATCGGATACTTTGTGTTATGTTTTTCAAATTTATAATTGCCAGACATCTGGTTGGTTAGGTTGTATATATGGATCAATGATGTCACATATGCACACCACCTTCCCTTTTCACTTCACTTCCACAAACACTCCTTTCCTTGCACTTTCCCTCTTGTCACCAGACTTGAATTAAATGCTTCATATTGATACATGTCATTTATATTCGGGCTATTATGCAACTCTGTGATGTAATAAAATCATAACCATTTTTGGTGAATGATTCAAATGGTGGCGTTTAATTAATTTAAAGTAATAATGTTTTCCTTTGTTTGGCATAACATGTAAATGCAGTCCACTGTGACATTACTCTTTTGTAACACATTAGACCATAATGCCAGCTTCAAGTATCCAACTGTGAGTGAAAAAAACACAACAGCCATTCAAGCAAACTCTTGTTTCCAGGAATTCAAAACAACATTGAAACGTTACTGCTGCAGCTTAAAGGATACAAATGAGTATTACCATAAATACTAGTATATAGTAGTCCCTCTAAGAAGTACCACTGATAATATAGCAGCCCTGATAAGAAGTATGGAAACATTCAAATGTTGGTACTGCCCATTTACTGTATAACAGCTTTGATGAGAAGTCGTGGTATGTATTTAGTAGTATAGCAGTCTTTCTGAAGAGCTACTACTGTTCCATTACCTCTTCATTCATCTTACTCGAGTCCTAATCAATAAAGAGAACTACAAAAGGAAAAAAAAACACTTGAAAAATATCCACAGAACATCTCATCCTAGACAGTACAAACGTCACTCTCCTGTCTCAACCTGTGTACCCTGACTCCATTTGGAATGGGTGTCTCTGTTGAGTGGTCAGCACCAGCCTTCGTCTCTCAGTAGCAGTAAGTATGTAGGAAATTGTTGCTTTTAATTTGTTTGTTTTTTTCAATCAAGATAATGTCTGTGGAATCTGATGAAGTGAGAAGATGTAGGTGTACAAAATCCAGCAATGCTGACGCATCTTTTTGGCAGGTCCTCTCCATGTCCCTGCACTGTACGGGAGACCATATCTGCCAGGTTCTCGAGGCTGGGAGTTAGGTATGATAGGATTAGCTGAAAGAGTCGTGTTAGGAGCATGCTGTCATGCAATAAGCGATTGAGCAAAGGTAATGGTCAGATTTTTATTGTGTGACAAGATTCTAGGAAGATGAACAATATATGGAACTGCACAGTTTTTTTTGCAGGTATCTAGCTCGGGGAAATTATCATTTTCACTCTCTGCGAGCAGAGGACATCCCTTTATGTAGAAACATAAACGTAGACACAAATATAGAAAGAATCTCATGGATGATTTGATTTCCTCCATAGAAACCAATACACAGGTTCTCTGGTCCTGGGAAGTCATTGTGTCCTTCTGGAAACTTCTGCAGTCCCATGCACACAGAGGGTTGCCTGGCATTGCATCTCATATCTAAAACGTAGTTATCTGTGGAACGAAATGCTATAAATGAGAACTCTGGTAATGCCACAATGATGCCTCCCGGTCGCCCAGATCCAAAGTACAGATGGTTTAAGGTAACAAAAAAGGGACCTGGATATCAAATAATTTCGATATGGGGACATCATACAACATGGCTGTATTTGCTTCTAGCAAGTACATTCAGAGAGAGATTTTGGGAGATCTCCTGATACACATGATATAGAACCTGGGATTCTAAGTTTGTATTGTATCATAGCATTTTTATAGGACTTTCTTACCCCTCGCAATTTATTTGGTGTAATTAAATAAATAAGTTGGAATACGCTAAATTGATGTATACAACACCAAGTGCCAAACAAGGGTGCCAGTTAATTCTCAAAAGCTTATTTCATTCTTCATTCCATTATTTTGTAATTAAAATAGCCCACACGTTTTGTCCCTTTTCCACAGAAGAACTTCTTCAGGGTTATTTCAAACAGGGAAAATATTTATCATAGAAGAACAAAACACAATTGATGGTGTCAAGAGCACCCTGACATTCACTCCTCACACACCTGTTTCTTGCCAATTCCTGATGCCTGTCATATGGATGGACTATTGAAAGATCTAATGTGCAGGAGAAGATGCAGTATTGCGCCATAGGTTGTTATAGTAGAGAAATGGTTCTACTACAATAACTTTTAGGAGAAGATGAGCCAGAACCCTCTGTTCTTAAATGGGAATGATGCAAACATTATAATGCATCACCTAATTCTGATGACCTATTGCTTCCTTCTAGGAAGGAAATCCAGTTTTGGGAGCAGAAGGGGCCGGGTTAGTTTGGTTCTCCAAGTTATTGGCCTAAACTTTACACCACTGATAGGTTTGAGCATCAGCTTCTTGAGCCATTAAAGAGAGATATCCTACCACACAGTCTGGCTTATTCAACATATGTGGGGACAGAAGTTGCATTTCACATTAAATCTGTGATCTTCTCAAAGAGAGTCCAAGAGGCAACTATTGGTACTGCACTATTCTTACTGAAGGATTTTAGTTGCATCAGTGGACTGCATTGCTGTTTTCTTCCAGACTAAATGGAAAAAAGTGCAGCTTTCAGACATCTCTTGTGACAGTCTCAAGATGTCTGCATTAGGAAGAGTGGGTCGGTCTAGCATTCTAAGCTTTTTAGACTGGAGTTTTCCTGTCTCAGAGATGGAGTCCATCTCACAGGTAAGGACAGTGATGAGGAACAGTAAGGCTAAGAGTAATTGAGTTTACTGGAAATAATTGGGGCATTAAGCATCATCTATACCTGTAGAACTCGATGCCCAGATAAGTAGATAGACCTTAGGAGATAGCAGGCACTCATAATGTGTGTTAACCTCAAGAATTCGAAGATGATTCCAGCATTGCAGGTGAACTTCGAAGGAGCATGATACAGCACAGCCCATTTAAGGGTGTTTCTCCCTCCTTTGTGGCTAGCATGGCTTCAGTCTTATTTGAGGGCTCTACCAGCAGTGTAATGATTTTCAGCTAGACAGTATCTTCAGGTGCAACAGGACAATGCATTTTGTGCTTTCATGGTCTCATAGGATCACCTGCACCTGAAATCCGTAATCAAGCAGGTTTTGATGAACTTCTGCTCAGATTTTGGGGATTGCATATAGTTCATTCCCATGTTCATCTCCATCAGGCATGTTCTGCAGTGGTGATTGCAGTGGCGGCTCGCAGAGGGAGTGCTGCGGGGCGTTGGGGCGGGGCGGGGGAGGGGCAGGGTGGTGGGGTAGTGGAGTCGGATATATGACGGCCAGGAGTAAAGTAAGTAAATAAATAAATAACACTACCTTGCGCACGCTACATCGCCGAGTTGGCGATGCAGCGAGCGCAAGTTAAATAGTTTTATTTATTTACTTACTTTACTCCTGGCCTTCGTATGTCTGACTCCACTACCCCCGCACCCTGCCCCTCCCCCGCCCCACCGCCCCGCAGCGCTCCCTCTGCGAGCCACCACTGGGTGATTGAGCAAGTCCAACTGGTCCTGAGAAAATTTAGAATTCCCACTTCCCTTCTGATTCTGACCACTGACACCATCATTATGGGATTGGAAGGCTAGACTGGAGTGCGAGTTCATTCAGAACTACTGGTCCCCAGTCGATTAAGGTCCTCAACTTGGAGGAAAGTCTTGCCTATGATGAATTCTCTTATGGTGTTCTCATAACAATCTGCTTGTTATGTAGACTGGAACGGACATACAACCAAGTCGCCAGGGTTTATGTATTAAGCATGCATGTATTCTTAGTCTTTTTCTGAAGGCGTGTCTTGGTTCAGTCATGTCTGCTCGATATTTCCCAAACTGGGCTTAACAAACCTTATGAACAGATCCAAAAGCTTTGGTTACATCTGCCACTTGTCTTTTGAAATAACTGTATTGGTAATGAGTTGAGTCAATCACCAGAAGATATCGAGAAGCAAATTGGCAGTGTGGTATTTGTTGAGAGTTGTACCTGGGCCAAAATTGTGGTGTGGTATTTGTTGGGAGTTGCATCTTAGCCTAGTTTATACAATTGAATATAGAACATAGAATCTCTCAATTTAGGTTTCACTAAACGCTCAGATTTGTTCCTGCAGCAGCAATGAACTGGGAAACCTATCAAATGCATGCGCTGGTAAGTGGAAGGGTGTTTTCTTCGAACCAGGTGACTTTTTGCATTTTGTCTACCACTATGGCATGAATAAATCATGGCTAAAGCCCCTACTAGTCCAGAATACGGTGTGTAACTGGTATGTAGCCCTTTTTGAAAATCGTTTTATAGCTTAGCTACACAGTCTGCTGCTATTAATGTCGGCTCCAAATCTGCAATATTTTTTTCTGTTGGCACAAGATTGGACTGAGGATCATTTCTACTAATATGTCTTAATGATTGTGAATTGTACTTATATCTTGGGTCTCATGGGTGTATACGAATGTGTGCAGATAAAAAACCTTTAGATAAATAATGATGATGACCATAAGACGTTCACTCGCTTTCTTAGCATGTCCCTGTTATATAACTATGATGATAATATTGGAATTGCTAATTTTAGCCACAAACGCATCAGTTATGTTACTCCTTCAGTGGCATTGCTTCCTCATTTACATCTACTTTATTTGTATATAGAAATATCAAGATTTTAGTGGAGCTGTTGCCTCCAGAGACTGATTTGTGGATCTCAGAACTTAGGACCAGATGTACCGATATCTATTTGTAAACCATCCAGTACAAACAAATTGCACACTGACTGGTTCGCATACAAGTAGGCAATTTTCTATACACCCGATAACTAAAGAGGCCTCATTACAATTTGCCTATTCTGAAGAAGTCACAATACCACTCCTAGTAAAAATTAATTATGCCGATCGCTATTTGCGACCCCCTTCGAATGATTGAATGCAGTGATGGTGACCTGCAGGGGACAGCAGAGCTCCTTCCTTGTGGTTCCATTCACACAATCCTAAATGGACTGTTTTTTACAGCACCCCGTGTCTCTTCAGGAGATAGGAAGGATAATGCAGTGGTCCTCTCGACCTCTCTCTAAGACCCTCTCGGCTACTTGACCCACGTCACCTATGGGAAGCAGTACCACAGGGACAGTTTGCCCTTTGCGAATCAGATACATCCTACTCTTGATCGTTTGCGACCACAGTTATGATCACAAACCATTTGACACACGTTACTGCAACTCACAAGTGATGTGGACAACCCTTTCACTCACTCTCCTAACTACGATTTGTAATGAGTCACTGAACCCCTTTTGTAGGTCTGAAAGGCTTTTCCGACTCGCAAAAGAGTTTTAGTACAAATCAAAACTTTTTCGGTCCCAGGATTCGTGACCCCAAAAGCATGTTCTAAATCGGGCCCTTATCTCAACCTACTTTTCCAGTCTCTCATTTTGTTATTTATTGTTAAAAAACGACAGTGACTAAGTGGAGCTTAATCTGATGAGAAACATGCCATGCATTTTTTTTTTTTTAAAACGGATGAAGATGAACCTGGAAAACTGGCTCTTTCATTGACATGTGGCTTCTATAATTTATCTCCCATTAGAAAAAAAAGATTCCATCTTGTTATGTAGGCACATTCCTGCCATTCCAGCAACATTCTTAGAGAGCATGCCTTCCCTTGTCAGAAATGAGCATGTGACGTGAGTTAATATATTAACTGGTGCACAGCAATATTTTGACAAATTGCTCACTAAATACATCAAAATTGATTGGACACGGTGCATTTTAATTGACAAATGGCTGCATTAGTGGGAAAGGGAAATCAATTAAATATATTTACTCTCACCCATAGGAAAAGTAATCATATAAATATAGATTGTGCTTAAACAGAGATCTCTCCTTAATATTGCTTACGCCATATATGCACGTGCACCTCTGCCATAATCTGCCTATTTGGAAACTGTAGAACAACTAAAGAGGCATTTATTGTGAGTGAGTGCCTTTAACACGATTACACAGAAGCGGTTTTCTTGTCTTACTCACAGCAGGCACATTTGTCTTAATATTCCATCCCTAGCTGGTTTCCTATTTCCACTGTAGACGCTCCTGGTGTTTGTCTTACAATCAAACATTAAAATAGTCTAGTATATAACGGGTTAACTCCTTTCCTAGGTCCGGTCGTGGGTTGGTGCTTGTAAATAGCACTAGCAAAAAAGGATATTTCTCGAATATTCTTATATACAATTTTTAAAAAGCATGTTGCCGTGGTTTTAGGCCGAGAAGGAATTTGGTATGTTTTAGATTGTAACTATTATTGTTCAAGCAAAGGAAGTGTACATAGGCTATCAGTACCACAGTGGGGTCTCCTGAAATTATCCGTTTATGGAAACTCCATTCAATGTACTTCCTTTACACTTATTCTGTTGGGGTAATGAAAGGTATCACTAGATATAAAATTGTTGAAATCCGGTCAGTATTGCTCCCAAGTGTGTCAGCTTCCTAAAGTTGAAACCTAGAGTAATTTTTGGTTACAAATTAAAATGGGGTTCCTGACAATAAAAAATATACAGTGCAGAACTCAACACTCACTGTGACTGTGGCTGTGCCAATTTAAATCAATTGGGAAAGGGGTAAGGTTATGCATTGCCTTTCAATTAAGGCATCCAACTCACATTTTAATCCAACTGCAATACAAAGCTAATTTAGACTTTTTAGAAGGTTTGATACATGATAAAACGTGGATAGTACATGGATAATCCTCACAGGCTTGTCCTGCGCTATTTGAAGTCACAAAATCGATTTCTGTTGAACATTCTAGTAGATGGTCATACAATAAAACACACAGTAGGTGTCACAGTCATACTATGCAAACATTATGCGCTTTCGTGAACACCTGATCCATCCACAGGTTCCCCTTTTCAGGGGGTCTGTGAATAGAAGAAGGGTGTTACCTTGCAGCAGCCCTCTCTCATGGGGCAGTGTATGTCCTAAAAGTGTATAAGCAGGGTCAGACTGGGACAGAAAATAGCCTTGGCACCAAAATAAAAGTGGCCCCCATTTGCAAACCAGATAGCCAAAAAATTGAACCACATTTGCAAATTGGCTAGTTTTGAACTTGTAAAGACATACTGTATAGGTATTCTGCAGGCTATGGCAGAATGAATGGATTAGTGCGTACTCTAGACCATGTTTGTGATAATACCAATGACATTAGCAGTCAAAACCAGCCCATCTGCCCATAAAAGAGGCCTAAAAACGGCTAAATACACACTGATCTGTCAGACCAGTCCATCAGGCACTGCAACCCTGTGGATAAGCTTGCATTCTTTATAGTAATACTCTGATCAGGTTTAATCCACTGAGCATTGCTGCATTCAGAACAACATCTTAGAGCTATGATGCTTCTTTACCTTTAAATAGAAGTATACTACGACACTGGTTGATGGTAGATGGAAATTCAAGCACTTTCTACCAGTGAGATGAAACAGTCTGCTCAAGTCTTTGCCTACAGGCCACCTAGTGTTGGGGTTTCAGTGAAGGGTGGAGCTCTTTTGTGTGTTGTTTGCATTGATCACCAGTGACTTACACACAACTGTCTTGAATTTGAAGTCTTTAAAAAAATAAGATATCCATACCACAAGAAGAAACTGCTCAATATTGAGTACAACTAAACAGGACGCAGTTCGACTGCACATCGAATAACTGAGGTCTTGAATAAATTAACGTGTTCTCTGTATTTTAACGGGCACAGAGCCAGATGCTGCACTGTCACACTCCAAGGACAGCCGTTTTTTGTGCATTCTTCCCTTCTTTATCCACACACAAGTAGAGATACAACAACTGACTGGAGGGGGTTAGGATAGAAGCATGGTGAGATCAGTCGTGATTGCCCCATACCTGTATTAGGCTTTAACGTAGGGGGCAGAAACATGTTGACTCTAGACTAAGGGTTTGCATTGCCCAGACTCTTGATCATGCTGTTTTTACTGATGCAGTGGGGAGATGAATAAATATAAGATTTGCACCGTACACCAGCCCTCATGTATTTTTGATCAGAAAAAGTCCCTGGTACCTCAGTTGTCTGTCATGGAGGAATAAAAGCTCCCAAGCCCTATTAAGAGCTTCAGGGAGCACACTGTTACTACCCTCTGGAAACCACTGTGAGGAGTGGACCAATGGTGAAGCATGCCACGATGGTGGGTGAGGGCTACCATCCTTTTAAGGAACACCCTGAATTGGGTTTAGTAACTTTGAGGATATACCAGTGACACTTGGAACAAGTGTCAACCACTCACTCCTCATTTTTGTGAGTAATTATACACTAAAACAGTCTGGAAAATGCAATGGCTTGCACACATGCTATTTAATGCCTAGCAGAGTGTATTCTTTGTAAAGCTACTCTTAAGCGAAGATTACGTAGGTATGTTTTAAGGAGGTTTTCACTGGTTCACTTACTGTTGATGCTAGTATTACATGGATCAATCATATTGACATTATTGTTTATCTATCTAAAGCTTGTTGTCATGGTCGTGTCAAATTCAATTTTTTTTTATTGATCAGTTATTTTTTATTGGGTGTTCTTGTTACCTCTTTTGAAAGCAATGCCAAGCAAAATATACTGTGCATTTACATTCAGATTAGGGCTGATATTCTCCTGTCTGACCACTGCAGACTCTGCACTGCACGTGTCAGTGCATAGACAGGTATATATAGAGAGAAAGTTTATAAATTGCCAGAAAGTCAACACTTTATTGCCCGTAATACCAGTGTAGAGCTTGTGTTTCAGAATACTAAGGGCCTGATGTAGAGTTTGGTGTACAGGTTACTCCGACGCATATGGGATGAAATGAATGAAATGAAATTTGTACTTGTAAAGCGCACCCATACCCCCAAAGGGGGGATGGAGTACCCTGTCATCTAATCACTCCGTCTGCTCGCTCCAACTAGAAACAGGCAGACCCAAGCTTCCCGTCGATGGAGGCCTCGCTGGCTCCATCGATGGAAAGCTTTCTCTGACGGCCCGGCCAAGTACGAACCATCCGAGGAAAGCCATAACACTGCCCACCCTATTTTAAGATGGATGTTGTAATGTATGTTTTTAATGACCGTCACTGCCAGGTAAAACCTGGCGATAAGGGAGAGGAAAAAAAGCAAGAACTCTCAGGGCATGAGGGTCATTTTTTGGGCTTCCAGAAGCAAACTTCCTCTTTGGAAGTTTGTTTCTGAAAAACAAAAAAAGTTTAGTGAAAGGCCTTCAAAACTGACAGCAGCCTTCCACCAAACTTTTTGTACCTTGAAGGAAACTTCTGTTGTGGCAGTTCCTTTCAAGGTACAGAGATGATCACTGAGCCAGCAATCATCTTTAAATTTGGCAGGCGGTTACCTTTGTGTAGTTATAGTTAGGACCGGGATTCCATTGACTAGACTTGCAGGCCCGTATAATTCCATATATCCATCCTGCAGTCTCACCGGGGTTATCTGAGGCTCATGGTGGGCCAGGAATGCTTTCAATTTACTGTTCTTCTTTTTGGCCTTACCCTAGGCCCTTTACTGATCCCAAAAGTGATGGTGGTGGTTGCTGGCCATTTTCAGAGGTCAGGAATACATGTATTTCCATTTATCAATGACTGGCTGCTAAAAGTGGGCCTGCCACAGTGAGTCTTAGACTTCCTCCTGACGACAGACAAACTCTTGGCATCCTGGTGGTTTTCCATCAACAAGCGAAAGTCCTATCTGTTCCCCATGCAGAGAATTACCTTCATAGGGCCAGCTTTATATCAATCTTATGAAGCTTTGGGCGATCCACCTGGCCCTGTAGGCCTGCATGCTATCCTTCAAAGCAGGGCCAACTTTAGGGCGGTGCGACCAGTGCAGCTACACCTGTTCTCTTACTTTGGTGTGTGGCGCTGTGTTTAAAAATAACTTATGGGTCTAAGAGCACGTGAACTTCCTTGTGCCTCCAACAGTTTTCAAGCAGCAATTAAAATGTCAAGATAACTCTGGTGATTAATGTTCCTGCTGGTGAGAGATCGATATTTTGTCTAGTGGCAGTTTTGACTCATCATAAAGTAGCAAACGACACACAAGTGATGGACGGAATGCAGAACAAATCAAAACATTCACCCCCAGTCAAGAGATCTGGGTTAAATCCATCGTTCTTTTGCTCACTATAGCACCCCAGTTTAGACCCAGCCGTATGCAAATCAGTCTTGACCAAGTTCCTCATGGGAACAGTCAAGCCTGAAACGCCAAGCCAGGTTTTTTTCTGGACCAGAAACAAGCATCCCAGGGCCGGTTTCGGGGTTTCACCCCTCATCAGCCAGCCTAGCTTGAATCCTAGGGCACATAAATTGGGGCAGAGGGGTAATGTGCCTGCTGCAAAGAGTGTGTACCATGCAGATCACAGAACTGAGTGTGAGTGAACTGTGAGTAACGCTATAAGAATGAAGTGTATGTCAGAGAGGGGCTATGGAGAGATGAGGGGGCACTGTTGGAGATTAGTTCTGAGGGAATTAGTGGAGCAGGAGGTCATTGGGCGGGGAACCAAAAAGACAGTCTCACCGGGCGCCACCAGCGCTAAAGCCGTCCCTGCATCAAAGGGAGTTTGGTGCAGGTTCTCACAAGCAACACATCCACCATGTGATATTGTAGCAAGCAGGGCAGAGTGGGGTCCTGGATCCCAAGTCTGAACCTACATCTTCCTGGTAGCCAGTCAAACCGAGCAGCCGTCATCTGGTGGACTACAAATGGCATCTCCATCCCAAGGTGGCCCAGGGTATCTTTGACCACTAGTGTTCGCCTGGCTAAATCTATTTGCCAATCTCAAGAATGCGAAGTGTAATCAGTTTAGTGCATTGGAGTTTCCTCTAAGACATTCATTTGAAGACACATTCCAGCTGGAATTGAACAAAGGATTATTATATTTTTTTTCCATTGCTACATCTCCTGCCTGGAGTTCTGCTGAAAATCAGAACAGACTAGGTGCAAATGATCTTATTTGCCCAGCTTTGGCAGAAGGGCTTGGTATCCAGAGAGCCTCAGTTTTCAACCTGCAGCCAAGTCTACTGCTTTGGCTGGACCTTCTGTGCCAGCACCAGTGTAGGGTCCTTCCGCCAAGTCATCACAACCTATATCTCCATGCGTGGAATTGAGCAGCGGCAATTGAATGCTTTTGAATGGAGGACTGAGGACTGAGGTAGTGATGTCGCCCTTGCAGCCAGACTCCCTTCCACAAATTCTGTCTACGCTGGCCGCTGGGGAAAATATGTTGGCTGGCGCAGGGTCCAGGGCTCTAACCCTTTATAAGCCACACTTTCAGATGTTCTTTGATTAGCCTAACAAGGACTCATGGTGGGCACTTCAAAATTGTATGTGTTGGTCCATTCACCCTTCTTGTGCTTGCCTGATCAGCTGTTGTTGCTTAAGTCTCCGATTATCATTCATTTTATAACGTTTGACTTGCATGTTTCACCCCAAGTCCTTTTTCTGCCACCATGGGACCTGAACTTGGTCTTAACTTTCCTCATGTGTACTGATACAGTCCGGTTTTACTAATTTTTCATTCTTTTGTTTACATTGTAGTGAAATACATAATACCTGATGAAACAATGAACGTGCAAAACACGTGTTGGCTTATTATTGTGTGACTACTGTATATGTACATGTACCTACCCTTTGAGCCAACGCACAGTTGTACTTTGACTCTTGACACTATAAACCATTTTCCTCGTGATTACGTCAGCAGGCCACATGAGTGAACTACAGGTGCTTCCAGTGCAACTGCCCTCACCACCTTTTGTCCTGAGAACTGAGCAGCCTTCCTACTGAAGGTTGTGACTCCCTTCCATGTTAGCCAATTCATTACTTTGCCAGTGTTTTTTGCTCTGCTTCACCCATTGAATAATTGAATAAGAAGAAGAAACATTATCAACTTGACCTTAACCGCTTAACCGCGGCGCAAATTCCGCCGCGGTGCGGCGGTTTAATTAAGTGGGCAGGGCCGCGTCGGCCAACGGACGTGCGCAGCACTACGGAGGCAGTGCTCGCGACGGCCGTTGGCCGACAGAAGCTGCGAAGGGGCTAAGAGACCTCTGAGCTCTTACGTCAACCACACAAAACCCCATTGCATGGATGATCAGCTCTTTGTGGGTTTCTTGGGGGCAAATAAAGGGAAAACTGTGCAAAAGAGGACCCTGCCAATGTGTCGAGACTCCTCTGTGTCAGAATCTGCTATGCACTGGCCAAGAAACAAACTATGTAGAGCCTACATGCCCACTCCACTAAGGCCATAACCGCCACAAGTGCATTTGCTTGAGGGATGCCTATTTTAGACATCTGCCAAGCTGCAATGTGGTCGTTGGGAGGGCCGTTCACCTGCTTGGTTGTGCAGGACTTTCTGGTCTGAGTCCACTCCCTAAATCCACCACCTTGGTATGTACTACTGTGGTAGCTGCTCTAAATGTGAGTAATCTGTGGTTAGAAGTAGCCATCAGAAGTATTAGTTATTTACCTTTGGTTATGCTCTTTCTGGTGGATACTCTTACCGAAGATTCCTCACTGTTATCCCTTCTCCCCAGTCAAGAATGCAACACACTATCCTCAAATATTGTCCGATGCTCTGCATCTGAGGGCACTAGAGGAGAAAGTTGATGAAACTGATATCAGCGCCCAGTAGTGGCACTTATATGTGTCACTTAACTGTGTCACTTCTGGGGCGGAATGGTTCCACTGTTAAGCCACACAACACCATCTACTTGTATAGGAGCACTGCTACAAAAATCTCCTGATCCATTCTGGCACATGGGGATATTCGTAAGGTGAGGACTCTGCAGCTAGATAGAGTATACACCAGAAAGAGCGTTATAAAAAGTAAATAAAGTGCTCATGTGTGCCAACGCCATGTATATGCAGACAGTGCTGAACGTAAGACATCTCTAAGGATGGAATTCATAGGCGTAGTCTGCAGCTTCCAAAGTAAGCAGTTTAACCAAGATCAGTGTAATGAGGATATATTGTCCTAAACAGGATGAGTAAATGAGCTGAAAATACTCCCAGATTCTGCAGATGAAAAGGACTCTGCCTCAGACGTTCCCTTTGACATCTTTTTTTCCCTTTTCTTTCCATCATCTGGAACGTTTTAGTAAGATGTTCCTGTAGCAGTCCTAATATAAGGTTAACATAGTTCTACCGACAACAGCTTCCCACTTCCTCTTTAAGAAAGTGAATTACCGAAATATTTGTCTTATGTGTAATTACTTAAAGATGTACATAGAGATGTCCATCTTTAAATCGCCTCACATAATGCTTGCGCCTTGTGGATTAGAAAAAAGAATTTGTGTGTGGATTGAAATGTGCTATAGGGTCGTGTGTCCTCCGAGAGGTGTTAAATGAAGGTAGATATCCAACATATTGACCTCTTTTAGGGAAACATACCTTATTGGAATGTCGAAAAGGATTCCATGAAGACATGTTATACGGGTGGATGTAGTGGCTAGTGAACAAGACTGGGGACAAACCTCTACTGTGGTGTGCTCTTGGACTGAAAGACCCCCTTCTATCCCTATTCTAAAGCATTTACCTACAAGTGAAGGCAAGAACAAGAAGCTTCGGATTTGCACGTTTTCAGAAAGAGGTGCAGACTGGATTGGTTAACATGGAAAACTAGAAGCACAGGTACTCGGCCTCGTAATCTTAATTTTCTACGGCGGAATGCAGGTAAGTACTCACCCTCTGCTGAGATGGGCCAGTACTTCACTTTTAAACTGAACTGATGCAGGTACTTCAAACCTCACCCTACCAGTTTATTCAAAGCACTACTCCTCAGTGCTGGCTGGTCCACTTCACTACCTTGTTTGCATTTACCCTGATCCTGGGAATAGGTTTGTGAGGGGGTTACACTGTACGTAGATTATCATGCGAAAATGAATCTTCTAATAAACAAATGTCATGTCCGTTCCTCCCTTAAAGTGCAGTCGCACGTCATTGGTGTAGCCTGGTTATCCAGCCTGTGCTGCTTTGCTATACTTTTACCTGATCCCGATTTACAGACAGAAGTGGAAATGGAACAACACTGAAGTTAAAGGTAGCCTAGATCTGCTTTGAAATCTTTTGAGAGGCAAAAAAAATTTAAACTACCATTTTTTTAACCCCTTTTATATTTATTAGTGTAATGTCTGACTTGACAACGCAGCTGTCCCCAGACAATTAATGTGAGCATCACTAGAGAGGGGCTTTGGCTCCGCTCACATGTTGGGAGCCAGGAGTACATGATTTGATTGGGCAGAATTTGTGTGCTTCCACAAAAAAGTGCTGGCCCTCCACACAACTGTGATTCTTTTGTTTAGTATCAAGCTGCATGAGCCTGAACTTTCAGGGCCACACACATGACACTGTAATGCTATTAAAAAGTCTTGGATAACTAGATAATTTGTGTTGTTTTTCTCTGGCAGCAGCACAGATGGGAGCAGGGCAGTAATTAACCTACATTGATTTTCAGGTATTGCTTGACAGAGCAACGGTCACCTGGCCTTTTAACCTACACCAGTATTATACGACAGTTCTTTGCTTCCATACAAATGCATATCTAGTCTCGTGCTATTTACTTGTAATGCTTCACATTACTATGCAACATTCCATTAAAACCGGACCTATTGGGAATGTTTGTTTATTGATTGGATTTGTGAGCAGTTTGACTGCGGTGTATGGGATTTCTAGAGAAAGGTGCATAAGCAATATGTCAGGTTCACCATGGAATTCCAGGAATACTTTGATCTCCCAACTATTTGCCTCAGAGGTTAAGTTAACCACTCAGGTTTTCATTACAAGTGGCACTATAATTCTGATGGGCCTGTTGGAATTATGAGTAGTGGTATTTCACATGAGGATTTTGGATGCTAAAAGCAGCTAAAGTCTGTGTGTGAAATACCGGCGGAAGACATGGGGAAATCAGCACGGAACTAACAATTACTGCATGTTATTCTCCGATATCTTGTAATCTCCATTATTTCTCAGTCCCCAGAGTGACCAGGAGCTCTAGTAACAGTAATCCTGCAACGGGGAAATAACAGAATTTATTCTGGGCCACTGATAATGAGGGCTTCAGAGGCTAAATAACGTTTTTCCCATGGAGAGGCGCCCACCTGCTCATTTTGCTCACTGGAGCCTTTGGAGGTTCTAGATTTGATACAGTCTGGGAAAGAGGGGATACATATATCCTGTTTATAGCTAGAGATCAGTGTATAGGCGGTGGTACGATCCTGTGCCCCCCCCCAAAAAGTGCTCCGTTTGTGCATCCATCTTATCTGACCTTAAGAAGAAAACACATAATATCTGATGTAACCAATATATATTTTGAAATAAGGTTCAAACTCATTTGTTTGGCTTTAAAAGAGCAAGGCAGTGGCCTTTCTAGTGGACTGCTCCCTTCACTGCCAGCTCTGCCTGGTAGCTGCTGCTGCCCCTGTTGCTGCTGCTGACCCTCTGGTGAGGAGTTCGAGTCCCTCTTCCACCCGCAGGCTCCTGCCTGCGCCTCATCCCTAATGGTCTAGTGGTAGAGCATCACTGCTCTGCTGCTTGATTGCCCTTCTGTCTCTCTTTTTCTGCTTTTCTCTGTCTCTTTTTCCTTTCTTCCGCCTTTTTCCTGTTTTTGCACTCTTTACTGTTTTGCACACTTCATCGCTCTTGCCGCTTCAATCCCCCGCGTCCCCCTCCAGTGACCCTTCCCGCTCCCTGCGTTTCCTGTCTCTCAGCTGTCCAGCCCCCGCACATTACTTAATGGTGGCCGCTGCGGCCACATCCAGACCAACACCACCCTCCGCAGCACCCTCGTCCACAGGCCTCCCGGACCCCGCCCTCCCTTCACCGACGCCATTTTTATTTTGCCATTGTAGACCATATCGCGCCCCAGGCTCTTGCATCCACCGATTACATCCTACTCGGCGACCTCAACTTCCAACTGGACAACCCCAGTGACCAGAACACCACATCCCTTCTGGAGAACCTCACCAACATCGGACTCAAGCAGCTAGTCACTGCCCGACCCACGCAGCTGGACACACGCTCGACCCCGTCTTCACCGCCAACGGGAACATCACCTACAGCCACACCACCGAACTCCTCTGGACTGACCACCACTGCGTGCACTTCGCCTTCACCACGCCCACCTTCCACCACCGTCCCCGTCATAGCTGGAATAAGGCCACCAAAGAACACCTCACCGCCGACATCAACAGACGCCAGCACCTCAGCACGCAACCTTCACCGATGGATCTCCAACTGTGCCGACACTCTGGCACCCCTCAAGAAGGCACTAGGCAAGCAACACTCCAAGAAAGCCAGATGGTTCACTCCCGCCCTCCACGAGTCCTGACGTACCTGCAGACGACTCGAGAAGAGATCAACAGACGCCAACACCTCAGCATGCAACCTTCACTGATAGATCTCTAACTGTGCCGACACTCTGGCACCCCTCAAGAAGGCACTAGGCAAGCAACACTCTAAGAAACCCAGCTGGTTCACTCTCGCCCTCCACAAGTCCTGATGTACCTGCAGACGACTCGAGAAGAGATGGAGGAACAACAAATCCACGGAAACCCACGCAACCTTCAAAACCACTGTCAACGCACAAATAAAACGGCCCACCAAAACTGAATAAACGCCAATGCCCACAACAGCAAAGAACTCTTCGCCATCGTCAAGGCGTTTGCCAGGCCCAACAGCGAGACCACAGACGTCCCACCCTCCCAAGACCTCTGCAAAAAGCTCAGCACCTTCTTCCACCAAAAGATCAGGCAAATCTACTACAGCTTCGACACCCAAGACCCTGCCATTACGCCCGTCCACACTGTACGCAACCACTCCGCACCCCAACAGATCCTGCTCAACTGGACTCTGCTTACCACAGAGGACACACTCAAGAGCATGAAGAGCATCCACTCCGGAGCCCCATCAGACCCTTGCCCGTATCACATCTTCCATAGAGCAGCCACCTCCATCACCCCAGAGCTTCACCGCACCATCAACTGCTCCATCTAAACCGCCACCTTCCCCGACAACTAGAAACACGCCGAGATCAACCCGCTGCTGAAGAAGCCATCCGCTGACCCGACAGACCTCAAGAACTTCAGACCCAGCTCCCTCCTCCCCTTCCCAGCCAAGGTCATCGAGAAGGCCATCAACGCCGAGCTCTCAGAGTTCATCGAAGAGAACCACGTCCTGGACATCTCTCAATCTCGCTTCCGAAGTAAACACAGCACCGAGACCTCACTCCTTGCTGCCACCGACTACATGCGCTTCCTCCTTGACCACAGCAAAACCGCAGCCCTCATCCTACTGGACCTCTCAGCCGCCTCCAACCGTCTCCCACCGCACCCTAATCACGAGACTCCACGACACCGGCATCCGCGACAAGGCCCTGAACTGGATCCACTCCTTCCTTACCGGCCGAACACAGCGAGTCAGGCTACCTCCGTTCCTGTCAGAACCTACTGAGATCAGCTGCAGAGTGCCCTAGGGCTCCTCCCTGAGCCCCACCCTCTTCAACGTCTACATGGCCCCCCTCGTGGCCATCGTCAGAAACCACGGACCCAACTTCATCTCCTACGCCGACGAAACCCAGCTGATCCTCTCCCTCACCAACGAACCCACAGCCACCAAAACCAACTTCCACACTGGGATGAAGGCCGTGGCCATCTGGATGAAAGATAACTGCCTCAAGCTCAACTCGGACAAGACCGAAGTACTTATCCTGGGACCCGCCCCCTCAGCCTAGGACGACTCGTGGTGGCCCGCTGCACTGGAAACCCCTCCCACCCACACAGACCACATACGTAACCTCAGCATCATACTGGACTCCTCGCTCACAATGAACTGCCAGATCAACGCCGTATCCTCATCCTGCTTCCACACGCTCCGCCTGCTTCGAAAGACACTCATATGGATCCCCACAGAATCCAGAAAGGCGGTCACCCACGCACTCCTCACCAGCAGACTCGACCACGGCAACTCACTCAACGCTGGCGTCACCCACAAACAGCCCAGGAAACTACAGAACATTCAGAACGCCGCAGCCAGACTGGCCCTCGACATCCTTCGCCACAGCCACATCAGTCAACACCTACGACATCTCCACCAGCTCCCAGTCAACAAGAGAATCGCCTTCAAGCTCCTCACACATGCCTACAAAGCTCTCCACGACGCAGGACCAGCATATCTGAACCACCACCTCTCATTCCACGTACCCGCCAGACAACTTCGCTCCACCCAACTTGCCCTGGCTACCGTCCCATGGATTCACAAGACCAGAACCGGAGGAAGATCCTTCTCCTACGTCACCACCAAGATCTGGAACACCCTGCCCTTCACCTCAGGCAAACCCCGTCGCTGACCCAATTCAGCAAGGATCTCAAGACTTGGCTCTTCGACTGAACCTCCACGCCCAGACGGATCAGCAGCCTCCCCTCCCCCCGAGCGCCTTGACACCCTCACGGGTGAGTAGCCGCTCTATACAAACTCCTGATTGATTGATGTATCTTGATGAACTACCTTATAACTAAACTTTGTGATAGTTCTATAATCATGTCAGTCTTCTGGTCTCTTTTTGCTCAGCAGATCAGAAGAAGTGGAGATTACTTCCCAAGGGTTTGGCTAAGTTGTATCAAGCTGTCGGTGAAGCGTTGTTTGGCACTTAAGTAACGCAGTGCCATGTGTTCTTGTAAATTTTCATTGATTGATTGAGCCTGCATTTCATTCTTTTAGAGTCTGACCCATGTTGAAGAGAGACAGCATGGCTCTAACTATTATTTCCTGCCTCTTTCAAGTTACAGATGTCCTTCACTTAATTCATATGCAGCATTCTAGCACTTCGAGGAGATGGACTATTGTAGATGGAAGAATTTGAAAAAGTGTTAAACTATTTGAAAGCAGAATCATTTTTTTCCATAAGTCCACAAATAAGGTGGTCAGTCCTCCATTTTTTCCCAGTCTTTGAGGAGTTGCCAGACTATTGGGCCAACGTATATTGTCACTTACATTTTCTTATTGATTTCCTGCCAAAAACATCTTTAAACGAAGAAGCCAGGCAAGCAGGCTTCATTCCCCATCATCTAGCGCCATAGAAAGAGACATGGCTGCTTTTAACATCATCCATTCAAACAGTAAGTAACATCACTTTCTGCTCTCTCCCTATTGCAATCAACCGCTCAGGGCATCCCACCAAGGGGGGACACAGATAAGGGCATTGCATGTTTATGCCTGTTAGGGCAAGTAAGGGCCCTGAACCTGAATCCCTGTTCCACTCAAACCTGCAGAGTAAGATATAATCATGGGCCTCATCCATCACCCCATATTGACAATCCCGACAATCATGCCAAAACCTATATGGCACAAACACTCGCATAGCATTCTCGCAACACATAGACCCAACTTCATATGGATCATACTAACTGCTACACACTATACGTATTCCAGCTCATGTTTGTTTATGCTCATTCTGCAGTATACTTATTACCTATTACAAGTGTGATGCCCTCTTTGTCATAGAAACATGTGCACCCCTCTTATTCTTGCACATCCTAGACATCCTTCTTCCCACAGACTTTAGCATCCATTGTGTGGACCGTGCACATAAGAAGGTAGGAGACCTCATTGTCACCCATACGTCCTCCTGGTCCTCCTTTGAAGGCATGCAAGTAATACTCGATTCCATGGAGCTCTTGAAATGGCACTTTCCATGCTCTGCAACTCCCACCATCACCTTCCATCTGATCTACAGGCGGCCTGTGCAAAACAAGGACATCATTAATAAATTCTTGGAACTCCTTGGCCCCTCATCCACCTGACACGTCTGTGTAATCTTCTTCAGTGACTTCAGCCTCCCAGACAACACAAGGTTGAAAGAGACATCCTCTTCAATCTTATCCACACACTCTGTGTGGCACAGCACGTCACCCAACCGACACACTCCAAAGGCCAAATCCTTGAATTTGCCTTCTCAGCATAATCCTACCAACAAACCAAGGTCAACCCAAAAGAGAAGACCTGACCTTCAGTTCGTTCACAGACTTTTCTCCATTGTCAACCTAAGGATTGAACCTCATTCTAGCCCTGTCAACTCCAAGTCGGATGCCACCACTCCTCTAAATGACTTCAACACTTTTTTGGAAAACTATGTGAAAATCATGTGTAAGCCATAAGCTTCGGCACCCTGGTATTTTTAAGACCTTTCTAAGAATAAATGCTCCATCCTCAGACCGGAAAGAAAATGGAAGAAAATCAGAATTCCTGATGATACTGAAGTCCTTCTGCGAAACACATAGACATCTCATCACATCAGACAAAGCAAAGCACCGTACCAACACCATCACTGAAACTACCAAGAGAATCATAACACTCTTCAAGACAATTAAGCACTGCATCCTTTCCCACAATCCACAGGCAATGCTATCAAGCGTTCCATGAAGGAAAATTGTCTGTGAGCAGGAATTTAGTATTAGAATTTAGAAGCCATGGTCATGTTGTCCCAAAATAAGTGAATATACAATTTTGTGAGATAAAATTGAGGAAATTCTTACTGTGGCATTGTAGTTTGAAGGGGAACAAACTGGGAAAATGAAGGACAAATTGGTGGGAAGAAGATTTTGTAGGGATAGGTGGGAAGAAGATTATGTAGGAACAAAGCAATTATAAAGGTGGGCATTTAATAGCCGAAGTCACAAAGTAGTAATCATGGGAATGAGATGACTAAGTGACTTGAATGAAACCATAAGGCCTAGTGGAGGAGGGTAGTGCCCAGATGTAGTAGAGGATGTTGACAGATCTCTTGCTGAGAGTGAGATGATGATTTCTGGGATATGCTTGCTATTCTAGACTACCAGCAGCAGCTTTATATCAAGATTCATTGTGTGCTTGTTTCAGATTGGCACCATCAGATGCTATCAGATTTGCACATAAGCTGTACCTAGATGTTTTAAGAACACTTCGTACTGCACCTTGCCCATAATCGAATCGAAGGTTAAATGGAAAACCCCCTATTTAGTTTGCCTTACTACATGAATGCCTCCATAGTCAATCCCTCAATGGAGTACCATTACTTCGTACATCAGTGCACGGGCTCTTACTTCTGACACAGAACAATCTTTGTTCTGACTGCCAAATTACAAGCAGAAAACCAAAGATTTGTATGACATTGCAGGCATCCCTTTATATTGCAGGCCCCATTGAAATGCAGTTGGTAGTGTTCTCTTATCACCAACTAGTGTCAACCAGATACCTTAGCCTAGTAAGTTATGTACATTTAGTTGTAGTTAAAATGTTCTTCGATTATTTTATTTTTTTTATTGTTTTTTTGTCTTGGATTTATCTGCATATTGAGAAAATTATTTTAGTTATTCTGTTTTTTCTTTAGTGGAGGCTTGCAACATTTTCCATCCCACAATCAGACTTGCTCTTAAAGTTTGTTTTATAATTTAAGTGGCAGGTAATGTGGAGTCACTGTAAGTGAACTTGTTATTCATCTAAGAAATGAATAACAAGAAATCTTGGTTAATAGAACAAGAAGTGGTTTCTGGTTTGATTCTCTGTACCTTGTAGCATTCTTAAGCCAAAAAGCATTCATGCAACTTCTGTCACTTGTATAGCTTAAATACAGTAACACCTAAGATCTTTGACCTTCCAGCAAAAAGGTTCTTGAGATGACATTCATTTTGAAGAAACTGTTGAAATATTCACTTGTGACACCACTCCACATATAGACTTCAATGGTATAATATCTACCCAACATCACCTACAACCATCCTTGCTTTTAGAATACAAAGAGAGGATCCTACTTTTTTCTCTTTTAATTCTTTCTATAGGTAGGCATGTAGACTGCAGTTTTTCAAAGTCAGTTAGCTTCAAGGTTTGGTGTTTGAGTGTTGGTGCACGGTTGCACTGCCCTGGGGTGATAGTGATAATGGCAAATGATTATGGATAGGAACATAGGAGCTGCCTAGGTGAATTAAATGGCCCTTTCAGACAGACATTGGTAAATAAAATAGCAGCAAAGTCTCCTACCAAAAACATTTGTGAAATGAGTATCCCTCCTAATAGCCCTGGGCCTCATTTGCTCTTATTTATATTTACTTTTGTTATGCTGCAGGACTGGACTTTGGGCTCTCTGTTTGAGCCTCTCTAGGAACTTTCAAGATCCCAAGAATGAGAACGTCTGTTGAGATCATACAGCAGATTTAATTAATTTTCTTATGCTTACAAGAAGAGGTGGTCAAAAAGGAATCAACATTTAGTAAAAAAGCCCTTCAGGTGCCCTACGCTCTCCTATTTCGCTGGTTGTGGGTATAGGAACCCAGTAGAAACCTCTAGATAAAAGGGTTGCATGTTCTGTGTCGGGTTTCTTCGTGATCCAAAAGGTAATGTTTATCTTTGATTTTGGTTGCATCAGTAAGTGGATCAGGACACAACATTTACTTCAATGTGTCTCTGTCAGTATTGGCTTCATTTCTTTGGCTAGAAGACCACCTGTTATTTCTGGACATAGAGAATGCTTATTTTGATATCCTTGTTGTGAACTTTCAGTGAAGGTATAAGGTTCTAGTCTGGGTTAAATATTACCACTCCGGGGTTTGGTATTCCTTCTATCTTGAGGGGGTTGTTGTGCCTGTTAGTGCTTTGTTACAGTACACATTAGAAGAGAATAGCATCCATGTTTATCCCTACAGGTACATCTGGCTATTTATGAGTGCTTCTTAGAAGAAGCTTTAAGTACCCGAAGAGGACTCTCCTGTGCCATCATTCTCTAGTTTTCTCCACCAAGAGGCAGAGGTTGTAATTCATTCCATAGCATGGACAAGAGGTCCATAGATACTATGGAGGCCTTCATAGTTATTACCTCCAACACTACAATATTAGAAAGAGTATGAGTTGTTCCAGCCATGAGCTTTTTTCTCAGTAAGGAATTTCAGCATAAGGCTGAGCCTGATTGCATCATTCTACATAAACAGTTCTAGAACATCAACATAATTTCCTAGTTACACTTTATTTACTAAAGGTGTTGTGGTACATGCTGGTCCTTAATTACTGTTGCATTATTTATGCTGTCTTCATGTCTGTACTTCACTACCATTTTAGTTCATTTATGTACTCTGATAGGATCACATATTACATTCCTAATTTTCTTGTTTCATGGGCAATGGATTTGAGATGTGCTGCTTGTTCTTGACTGCTGAGGATAAGGGGGAGTAAAGAAAGCAATACTCTTGCCACTGGCCATGACATAGAATTTACCTGCTACTTTCCAGTTCACTGTCAGTAGTTATTGTAGATCTAATGAGATTAGTCTGGGATTCAGCAGTGGGCCTAAAAGTTATGGAATTATTCTGCCACTTTTTGCTCTAACTTCCTATTGTTCCTCACTTCTCCCCTAGGACAACAGTCTCTCTTCCCCCTATGCTTCTTTTGCCACTTTATTCTATATTCATAGAGCAACATTCTCCCTTCCCCTTAGCCCCCCTCCCCCTCCACCTTTGGTCATGTTCCGATTTAGTATTGGGTGTGTGCAATGCATCCACTAATGTCTCCCAGGCCCGGCTGCTTCGAGTGAGCGCTGACCTCGTGTGACCTCGCAGATCCACACCACGCCCTCATAGCTCACCCACCTCAGCAATTCTCTCTTCCAAACCGTCACCCGGGACCTCCTACGATCTTTCCAGTGTCTGATGATTTCCCTCTTTGCAATAATAATAGCCAGATCTTGGAACTTGCTTGTAGCCTTAGTTTTGGCAGTGTGCGGGAACCAGCTAAAAAGACAGTGTCCAGGGGTAAACGGGACTTCCCTCTCTGTGACCTCAGCCAGTACTCCCGTAACATTCTCCCAGTAATCTACTAAATTCAGGCAGTCCCAGAACATGTGCAAAAATTCAGCTCCTACCTCTTCTCATCTCAGGCACTACGCTCCTTCCACTGCGAAGTACCTACTAATTCTTCCAGGGCTGAGATACCCTCTATGCAATACATAGAAATTGATACATTTAAATTGGGCATTTCTAGACACCTAGGGTATTTGTTCTAAAATATTTCCCCAGTCCCCATCTGATATGGGTATCTTTAAGTCTTCCTCCCAGCGGGCTCTGAGGGTGCCTAAGTATAACATCATGTCTCCTTGTAGTCTTTTTTATAAATTAGTGACAGCTTTAAAGGTCCCCGATGAGGTGACCAAGTATTGACAGCCGTGAGCATGAGGCGGCTCTGCCAAGCCCGTGTTTCAGTGTCCACGAATAGCTGTCGTTACCGTGCCGTGAAGTAGGAAGTGGCCCTGAGGTAGGTCATTCTGCAGGCGGAACTCCTCAAACTGGAGGAGCATTTCTGGCTCAGAGAGGGCCCTATCTGTCGTAGCCCCTGCAGCCACCCATTCCGCTATAAAGGATATTCCTCATATGAAGAGTCTTGTAAAAAGACTAAACATCATAGAAAATCAGCAGAGACTGATACTTTCTCTAAAAAGGGAGGTTCAAGCTCCCCTTCCTCTAAAAAGACCTGAGAAGACGGCCTCTGAGGCAGCCATTCCCTTCAAGGAGTTTTCTTATTTTTCTTCTCAAAAATCAAAATTGGCGACGATCCCACCATAGAAGACGGCGCCGTTAACGACCGTCATGCAGATGAGAAAAACATCTATAGCAGTGTCTACAAATGCAACGACTGCTTTGAGCACGTCCACGACAAAGACGTTGATGACAGCAGTTTCATCCTTGTTGACGAAGCCGCCACACTTGCCGACATTGCTGTCAATGGTGGAAATGCCTACAGCCCAGAACAGCTGCACATACAAGCATAAAAAGCCTTCATCAATGGTGCAGGAAAAATCAATCGTGATAACTAAAGAGGCATTCGTGTGACTATACAACTGCATAATACTTCCACAAGTAAAGTTTCACAGTTTCTAGCTGCGCACCTGCTAGAATCAGAGGATTCAGATGATGGTGGTCCTTTCGGTCCTGCGTATAGCCTCATGCAGCTACATATAAAGTGTCAAGAGGATGATGATGAAGAGGAGGATCAAGCTAAAGGCATATCCTTCTATAATGAAGGGAATTTCTCATCCTAAAGTACCCAGAAATCTTGTCCTTATGAATCGTTTCAAGAACATTATCCCTATGAGGAAACATTAGCCAAACAACCTCAGTATGTTGGGGATACCATCGGAGTACCAATCTTTTTGGTGACAGATATTCGTCACAGGCTTGTTGATTATTATATGAGATTTCGGAAGCAAGTGCTCCTGCATATCTAATCCTCAGGTTACTCCAGCACGTACAGATTCTCCTAGTGCCTCCGGGCTACAGCATTCGCAGGAACCCTGCCCCCCCCAAAAGGGGTCAGCCTCGCTCAGATACTTCGAGTTTTGCCAACAATCACGATTCATGACAACTATATAGAAAGTGATGGTGAAGAACAACCGGAAGAGGGTGAGATCCCTCAAGGTCATTCGGTCTCTGGCATGAATGGGATGATTATATAGCCCCTCGTATGGCCTCTCCCATGCCACCGCCTATTAGTTCTCCTCCTGAGGATATTGGGGAATTTCATGAACTATTAGAGAGATCCTCAAACTTTTTGACCTGCCAGTATCAGTTAAACAAACAGATTGTTTTTTGTATGACTTTAAAGACTCAGCCAGGAAATCGGTAAAGTTCATTCCCATAATCTATCATATTTGAGAAGAAGGTCTGAAGTTGATGAGAGCTCCAGCTTCAGCAGCAGCTGTAATTCCTCGGCTTGACAAAAAATACAAAGCAACAGAGAATTCGCCAAATAGGTTTTAGATATCATCCGTCATGGTCACACCCTGGAATTTGTTCAAAATCTTCACAGGACTCCTCGGCGAAAGAGATCCCATCAACATCTAGCACTTCTGCCAGAGAATAAATGGAGACACCTGGTACATTATGGCTTTTGGTAGAAGCTTCTAAACAGCAACATTTGTGAAACGAATCTGTTATAGTTTTCTTTAATAGTAATTCATCCCAACCAGGGAGGATTCCCACATTGAGCGAAAAGTAAGCTCTCGGTAGTGCCCTTGGGGTTCGATCTGCAAGGAATGGATGCTATATGCCAAGTCTGTTATGACTTCAGACATGAGTCCAAGAAATAATGGTTAGCGACACTACCCTGAATTTTGTATGGACACCTCACTGACAACCGTTACCTTGGACAGGGGTTGAAAGCAGCAGCCATAAATAGAAATTAACTGGTGACCAAATCCAAACAGCTGGAGCCTGGAGGCTACCATATTGAACCTAAACTAGGAGATCATTATAGGCAGGAGCAGGGAAATAGCTGTGATCAGAGCAGGAGGATGGATGTGGGTGGGAATCAAAAGATGGCTGCAACTGTTAACCAGAAGCTGGCCATGTCTCTAAACTGACTACTAACAACTACAATGAAGGAGTTGGTATTTGTTGGATAAGTAGTTGGGACAAAAACAAGGAGTTTAGTTTGGTGAATCAGTAATAGTCATGCACTGTGGAAAAGGGAAAGAGGGAAATTGGACCTAGGAAGTACCAGCAAATCCTATTCCCAAGAGAGCGTAAAGAAAAAAAAAACAAAGAACAAAATCCTAAATAGAGTTTATGCTACAGCAATGGAAAACGAAGGATCCTTGGAAAGTGAGTCTTAGCTACATCCTCAGTAGCATTCCTCAAATCTGATTGCAAGGCAGCTTCTTGCATGTTCTTGTATTATTAGTCTTTTATTAGTCCCATTGCCAGCATGCTTCAAATCTATTCTAATTGAGGCTGCCAACTTTTATTGGGTTCTTTTTTACAGGAATGCATGGTGACCACCGTCTTGGCTCAGACTTATTGATTACAGTAACCTTCAGCCCATGTAGAAGCCTCTGTCTACTCTGACCCTGCCTCCATAGTTTATTCATGAGAATTCTATCAGAACGTTCATGCCTCCTATTTACTTTGCTATGCCGGTCTTCAAGGCTGAACACTTACCCATAATCCAGTACCAGGTCTACCGCTATCCAAAGTAAGGGCAACTGGGTCTGGATACTGCAATGTCACCACACACTGGACTATGGACTAGGGAAGCTGCCACCTTTTTAGGAGAAAAAAGCCAAAAGCATTAAAAACCTCCTTGCAGATGAAGTCTTTGGAGAAAACCAGTCCCAAGAGCAAAGAGTCAGGATCAGCAAGTGGAGTGAGTGAGAAAACAAGCGCAGGAACACAGCTCTGTTGTGCTGCACCCTTCAGCCAGTCTATGGCCTTTCAATAGTAAAAGAAAATGAAAAGAAAATTACATCAAACACCGCATGACAGAAAATATAATGGATCGGGATAGTCGTGAAGAAACCAAGTGAGGAACAGCCATGATGGTGGAGTTGCTTTAAAGGGCAACTGAAAACCCTCAGACAGGTGATTGCTATTTTGGAGCTGAGAGAAGGAGCAGCACAAGGGGAAACATACCCAGGTGAGAGACTCTTCCAGCCCGTAGCTGTGGGCTTTGTACAGTGTCTTTTGAGCCCTGGGAACTGTGAGATCCCATAAAATACCGTTGTTCTCAGGTACCCATGCAGCCATGAAGCCATGGACACAACAGGGTGCTGCCTTGTGGGCATGTTGCTGCCTTGAAATCATGCCAGTCAAGCACCCCTCTGAAACTCAGTTGTGTAAGTGAAGGATCCGTTATGTTATTCCTGTGCTTGTCTCCACTTAGGAAGTGGAATTTACAATCTTCATTCAACAAGTATAGTATGTTGTTTTAGGGTCATGTGCATAGGTTGTGATGTAAGTGCCTGTGTCATCCAGTCCAGTGGTTGGGTCAGTGTCTGTGCCCCTGCCACTAGTCCATAAGTGGGTGAAGTGAGCTTTTCCTGGTTTTAGGGTGCACCACGAGTGGCATGAGGACCCTGCTTTGAAATTGAAGCAACTTAATTTGTCAGAAAGAGAATGTCTTGTAGAAAGTTATTTCTCCAGTATTGGGGTTTCTTTCATAGATTCACACGCTTGAATCATTCCCCGTTGTCGAAGTGGGAGTCCCACGGTACATAAAAAGCAGTAAATAATCCCTCTAACATTAAAGTTAATATAGAAAAACCATTCACTTTAATATCTCGTCCTAGTTATTAGGCATGGTCCAAACTCCAGCCAATCAAGCAACAGCACCCTCTAGAACCCTCTCCACAGAGGCTCCAGGCTCTCAGATTTTCTACTGCACGTCGTGTGAAGGGAGTCTCCCTGAGCTCTGCTCAGTATTTTCCTTTGGCTTTCTGAATTTCTTCAGATCTTCAGTTCAATATGTCTTTCTCAAAAAGATCTCTCTTCAGGCATTGTGATTCTTGTGGGAAACTAAGACTTCACTCAGATGATCCCCACAAGAAGTGTATCTACTGCCTTCACCCTGTACATCAGGTGAGAGACTGTAAAATTTGCAGGACTTTCTCTCAAAAAACTTTGAGAGATAGAGAAGGACATCTTCAGTGGCTACAGAAGCTCAAAACCAAAGACAATCCTTTATCTGATGTAGAGAGTGATTCCTCACTAAAAACTACAGCATCTAAGAAAAGAGCTAGTGAGGCTGAGCTAGTATCTCCTAAGACTGCTAAGATGTTAAAAAAGCATCACTACACCTCTAAACATGAAGATCAGCCTTCATCTTCAAAAAAGGAACCAGCCTCTCTCTTAAGGGTCTGTCTGTGCCCTCTACGCCTTCTAAAACTACTTAAAAAATTAAGCAGGCGTCCTGAGACAACTTTACCTCACAAAAAAGATGCTCCGTTGACGAAGCCATCGACGGCTCCTTCATCGACGAGAACTTCCGTTGCCACGACTATGACGACGACGTCGGCTTTCTCTTTTCCTCAGACCAAGATGATCATGTCGTCGGTTAGTGTCTGTGAGGGTGAGACCGTCGTCGATGACAACTTCGTCTTCTTCGTTGACGAAGAAGAAAGGACTTCTGTCAGGACCTTCGTCGACGGACACCTTGTTGTCGCTGCGGCTGTCATCAGCCCTTAAAAACAAGTCTCTCTCGGCGGCGCTGTCCTCGTCGATGGTAGCCTCATCGACGGTAGCATCATCGACAATAGCCTCATCGACGGTGGCTTCACCGTCGGTAGCCTCGGCGGCGGTAGCCTCGTCGACGGTAGCCTCGTCGACTGAGCCGAAGAATCTGGATTCAGATCCTCGTCGACGAACCTCGTCCACATCAAGACCGTCGACGGAAGAATTGTCGACGAAAACTTCATCTACGACATCCTCGTCGATGGTTTGCTTAACATCGTCATCGATACTGGTTCCGTCAATGGATTTGGCCTCTTTCAAGGATAATACAGGACTTCTACCTAAGAGAAGACCTTTGCAGGAGATAACATTGCCTTTCCACACATCTCCAAGTAAAGTTTCTCCCTGTCCTCCGGAGGAAATGTTTGATTATGGAGCAGATGAGGAGGAATCGGAAGATGATGGCACGTTTGGGGTGGCTCACAGTCCATCTGACCTTCTCATTAAATGCCAGAATGATGAAGATGAGGACTATGTGTATTACCCTGAGTTCACCAACTAGGAGAGGCAAAGGGAACAAACTATCCAAATGCCTGTTTCTCTGGTCTCAAACTTACAGCATATGGTACAAGATTACTACCTCAGATTCCCTCCTTCAGAGCCGGCATCTTCAGTCCCACAGACGCCTATTACACAGCCTTCCTTGCTTATTAGATCCTCTTCTCCGGTTACCCCAGTACCTGCAGCAACGCAACTTCAGGACCAGGAGGCTCATACTACTGATGAGGAGAAAGAAGAGGGAGAGTTGGATGAATTATCCCTTCCCAAGGTGTTGCAGAGATGACTTGGAGGTGAATGATTGGAGTAGAAAAGGTGGAAAGTAAAGGTGCACATATATAACTTACTGTACTATTAAGATAAGCCAATGGCTTGGATAAAGCTTGTTTCTCTCCTCTGCTGAAAGCTGATGACTAGCATTCCGACCGAGATCTCGGCATTACCCTAGAGTCTTTGAGCAGAGGTGTTCTGGTGAATGGGTAGATATATAGGTGTGGATAAGATGAAGATCTATATATATTTTTTATAAATCTATTGTTTTTTAGGAGGTATGCTTAATAGCTTCAATAATTGAATCTTCAACAATTCGAACTGAAGATATTTAGTTGAAGAGAGAAAAGAATGTAACTTGTGATGCCACGGTTCAAGGGCACCAGGAGTCAGTCTTGGGGTTTTCATTTTTATAAATCCTTAAGTACATGAACAGCAACTAAAAAAGGAATTGGAAATTGGTAAAAATATTTTGGAGCATCCATAGAAGACGCAGACGTCTAATCAGCGTTAGACATCTATTCCCTTAATGCCAGGGGATGGTTGTGTAGTAATGTCTTTAATTGTTGTGACTTTCGAGGGACCAGGTGTGCATGCTGTGGAAATCCAACATGATGGCCGGCTTCTGTAGGGCAATAAGGAAGTGCTATTGTTGGTAGTCACCCGCTGTCCCCCCTCATCATGCTGGAACTGACTAATGAGTATTGTATTGTATTGTTTTGTTCTGTATTGTATTGCAGCATTTATATAGCTCTTACTACCCCTATGTGGGGCATTGAAGCACTTGCCTACCTGAGAAGCATGCTACACCATGTAGGGTGTGTGGCTCTAAGGATGTTGTTTTTGTTTTGATCCTATGTGGAAAGTGTTTCCAAGTCGTGCGTGATGGCCATCAGGGTGCCAATGTCATTTTATGGGTAGCAGCGCATAGCAGTGTGTTGAATGATGAAGTGTAAGAGACAGACATGTAGTTTTATAGTTTGCAATACGCTTTTAGCTTTAAACAGCTCTGCAGATCCAGGTATTTTATATGATATAGTCTGCTTAGCTGGTTACTGCACCGGGTTGTCCAATCTGAGATTTTGTGTATAGTTGTTGGCCTGAGCTGGCATGGTTGAAGGGAGAGAGAAGTGGGGGGATCTGTAGGATTGGGATTTTTTTATCATCATCCCATATCTGACTGTCCATGTGAGATGTAAAGAAGCGGTCAGATTGTAGATATTTGGGACATGCAGTAAATAGACTATATTAAAGTCCTCTAAAATTGTCTAGTACTGTGTGACAGATCGCTTCAGTTATTCCATACCTGTTCATTTGGTGATGTTTTTTTTTATGGCTGTACAGTATTGGTGATAGATAACCCTCATAGCAGATATGTTTATGTGAATTTAATAGGTATAAGTTACAATTTGTTGCTGACCGCTGCGTGCTATGGTTTTAGTATTATTGTGGGCCATAACAGTTATATATGTAAGTACATAACTATGTAATGCCATGACAAACCATAGGTCAGTCTGTCCTTTTTTGCTTACCTGCATAATGAAAGCAATTTTCTGGTTGCGTTGTTTCCAGTGCTTGAATTGTAAGCTGAGAATTGTGCTTGAGGGTTTGACTGTTTTCTGGGCTCTGTTGCCTGGATGCAGGTGGAGCAGTTATCTAGGGAATAGCCAAGTTTTAAACTGTCATCAGAAGTGTATATGATCTTAGGTACGTCTAATGCTGGCTGGTAGTGAGTTCCAGAGTTTGGCAGCTTGTACTAAGAAAGCATTGCCTCCATCGGATTTCGTATGCTAAGCTGGTATGATAAGTGGTGGAAGCCTGAAGCGCAGTGTTCTGTTTGGTTTGTCTTGCTTGAAATTAACTTGTACATATAGCGGTCCTTTTCCTTGTGAGACTCTGTGAACAATGAAGAGTGCCTTGAACATTGCCCTTCTAACTATAGGTAGTCAAAGGAACAATTATATAACTGGGGTCATGCATTTTCTTGTGTGAAAGTGGAGAAGAAGCATTTCAGCATCATTTTGGACAAGTTGTATTTTGTGTATAATGAATGTGGTTGCGCCAAGGTATAGGCTGTTGGTACAGTCAAGCTTGGAGATTACGAGTGTGAGGATGGCCTGCAGTTTATGTTGGTATACAAGGTATGGGAAGAAGTGACATAGCGTTTAATCTTGTAGAAGGCACTCTTTGTGACATTATAAGTATGACGTATCAAGGATAAGTCTGAATACATGGTTACACCTAGGTTTCTAACTTCTCTTGTTGTTGTCAGAGGTCCTTCAAGTTCTTTAAGCCATATGGCTGTAGACTGGTAGTTTTGTGTTGTCCGCATCTCATAATCTCTATTTTGGGGTATTGAGCTTTAGATGGTTCTTCATCATCCATGTGTTTATGGCACAAAGGCAGTCATCGAGTTTTGAATTGTAGAGGTCTTCGGGGCTTTCCATTTTTTAAATGATTTGGGTGTAGTCTCCATCCACCCTGTGACTGACTGTTCAACAACTTTAATAATCAATTAGTGAGGAAATATTACTCGCCAGGGTTATGGTATCAGGCCGCTGGCGCCCAGCACGATGCGGCTTCCTGAGGATGCCACGGACGCTCATCGGTGCGAGTGCAGTTCAGAGTGGTGAGAGGCCGGCAGGTAGCCGCGCTCTCTGCCTAAACTTGCCTGTAGGCGAACGGCCTACCTGTATGAAAAACAGGAGTTGGTGACGGGGGATGAGAGCGCACACACTACAGTGATGAAACAGTTCCAATTGTCTATATCCAAATGATGCTCGTAAATGTCCAGTTCTCAAGGAGGAGGAAGAGCCACGTAATCTTCCCTTGCTGGAACAGGTACAAATGAAACAAAATGATATCTCCTAGCATTCCAAATGAATCAACGCTGAGTATGTGGTATCAACAGTCTTTATTTTCACAAAAGTCTCTCAAATTCACCCATGCCAACACATTTTCGTCTGACGCTGCAGATGTGCAGCAGACTTCTTCAAGGCTGGTTTGGTGTCCCTGTGACTTAGAATAAGTCCTTCTTGTTATCATGTGTACGTAACTGTAGTTCCTTGCTGCGCCTGCTTTCCGTATGTTTGCTAGGTTGCTCTTCTACATTAGTAGGTCCAATCTCTGAGGATAGTGCTCCTGGCCCCTTGTGCTGTATCGTAGGAGAATTTTGACGTGCTTCTTCATTCTGGGGGTGCCTTGATGGGGGAAGACCATTTGCATTACCTCATTCCTCTACTGCATAATATCTTGCCCAATCTAAGATGGCATTTCCTTTTTCCTACCAGTTTTTCCCAATTTAAACTTGCGATGTCTGCTTTGTTGCAATGTCCTGTTTCCAAGCGTATATAAGGGAGCCTGTCCTTCCTCCTTTGTGTCACAATGCTTCCTAGTGATTGGTGTTTTTCTTCACTCCTGATTCCTGTCCAGAGGTCTCAGTTTTTTCCTGCAGTTTAGATTCCAGTGCTTCCTGCTGCTTCTTTTGCTTCTTGCATCCTGCCCTGTACTGTTGCCTTGGTTTATTCCACCACCGGATTCTTGGAGAGTTTTTGCCCTTGGGCTTTTTCCTCCGTCTGAAGCTCCTTCCTGAAGGCACTATCTGGTAGGCGCTACCTAGTGGCGGTGGCATTGTGGCTACTAGAAGGGGTCGCCCTTATCTCTGGCAGACAAGAACAGCTAAGGCCAGTACCTACCAGTCTCCTCGTCATCTACATTCATCTGTTTGGCATCCAGATCCTGACAGATCACGGCCCCAACAATCTGAGTCTGACTCAGAAAATATGGAACAAGCTCAGGGCCTCCGCCAGGCTATTCAAATTGACCAAGCCCTGGCCCTAGTACAGACAATCCAGCAACAGACGCAGGAGCTGCAACAACTGCGAGATAAGAACCTGGCTTTTCGGTAAGCCCTGACTGCTAGAGCATCTGATGTTCCAACCGTCTCTTCAGCAACCCCATACTTCTCAGGAGACCCTAATAAATGAAAGCAATTTTTGGATTCCCTTACTGTCTTCTTTGCCTTTTGTCCAGCTCAATTCTCTCACGATCGCGGCAAAGTGGGTTAACTGATTAGTGCCTTGTCTGGTGCGGCCTTGGCTTGGGCAACTGCCTTGGTAGCCACAGAAGATCATTCCTGTCCAATTACTCCACTTTCTTGTCGACGTTCAAACAAATGGTCAAGAGACCTGACTTTGCATTTGCTGCTAAAAAGGCATTATGGGATGTTCAGGAAGGAGGGCAAGACGTTTTGTCCAATGTTATCCGTTTTTGATGGCTAGCAGCAGAAACAACATGAGTGGAATGAACTCTGGTTACTTTTTTTCGCAGGGGCCTTAAGAAAGAGATCAAAGACTAGTTGGTCCATTCTGCCCAAGTGTACAGTCTCTCTACTTTGATGGATCAGGCCCTACATACCGAACACCGAATTGCTGGAACATCAATCTGAAAGACGTAGAAGAAGTCCTTCGCCTGCCTTAGGCAGTACTAGACCACCAATACAAAAAGTAGAAGCTTCTCCTGAGGAATCCGCCGTATCATCTAGTGAAGAGCCAATGCAAATCGGCATGGCCCGTGGGCCCCTTACACAGCTCGATGAGATCACTGATGTAAACACGGACTTTGTATGTACTGTAGATTTCCGTAGCATCAAGTCCGACTTTGTCCAGTGCATCTTCAGAAGTTGCTGGGGAATGCCCGGTCCCATCCTTTATGAAGGAGGAATGAAAGGCCTCACACCTCTTTTGTTGGAATGTCTGGAGAATTGAAAGCCTCCTTTTTTCTCTTGCCTGTGTCCATGGAACTTCCGAGTGGTTGTAGGGAACAGATACTGGCAATCCTAGACAGTGGTGCCAGTGGGTATATTTGGATGAAGGCTGGGCCAAAGAGTGAAACATTCTTCATATCACTAAGGAGACTCCTAAACAAGTTCACACTGTTGATGGAACATGTCTGGTTCCTGGACCTGTTAAAGAAAGGACCATACCTCTGGTTCTTAGTTTTAGTAACCATCATGAAACTATCTCCTTTGATCTCCTTTCCTCTCCTAATCACATAATCATCCTAGGAATTCCCTACCTGACACAACATAACCTGTATGAATTTTGTTACTCCACAGAAGATTACTGGACCCCTAAGGATCTAGTCACCTCTCCTAGAAGAGGCTCAAGCATAATTAACTTCTTGCAGAGAGTGCCCGACCAATATCTGGGATTTGCTGATCTGTTTGTGAAGCCAAGGAAACTCATTCTGCCACCCCATCGGGAATTAGATCGCACCATTCCCCTTGAGCCAGGAACCACTGTCTCCTTTGGCAGGATGTATTCCCTCTCCGATTCTGAGAAGGTAACTCTAAGGCTATATTTAGAAAAGAATTTGTGGAATGGCCTTATTATCCAGTCCTCGTACGCAGCTCGTGCTTTCCTGTTCTTCGTCTGTTAGAAGTTGAATTAAGACCTTGCATCAACTATAGGGGGTTGAACAAGATTATAGTAAAGGATCGTTACCCATTGCCTTTGATCAAAGATATCTTGAAAGCTATCAGAGGTTCCAAGGTCTTAAGCAAATTAGATTTGCACGGAGCCTACCACCTATTATGCATCAAGGAGGAAGATGAGTGGAAGACTGCCTTTAGTACTCCACTTGGCCATTTTAAATATAGTGTAATGCCCTTCGGATTGAGCAACGCTCCACCAGTTTCCAACGTATCATGGACCATACTTTCTCAGACATGCTTAATCGATGCATGGTAGTCTATCTTGATGATATCTTAGTATTCTCCACTCTTACATCATCAGCATATCAGCAGGTCAGAATCAAATGTTTTGTAAACTGGAGAAATGTGAATTCAACCAAACCAAAGTAGAATACCTAGGCAATCGGATCTACAGTACGGAAGTCTCTATGGATCAGCTCAAGGTTTCTGCTATTCTGAATTGGCCAATTCCGTCTAATGTTAAAGGAACCCAGTGTTTCCTTGGGTTTGTTAATTTCTACAGGCAATAATTTATCGCCCAACTCACCAGCAGAATATCTCAAATTGTAAAGAAGGACATACTTCACCACAGTTTTCACTGGGATGATATAAAAGAAAAAGCATTCCTACGTTTAAAAAGAGCCTTTCCACAAGCAGCAGTCCCGCATCATCCGGACCCCACTAAAAAGTTAATTGTGGAAACTAATGCCTCTGACCGAGCTATTGGAGCAGTGCTACTGCAGCGGCAAGAAGATGACGGTCTTGAGCATCCAATCTTCTATTTGTCCCATATCCCGTATGATACAAAAACGAATTTCTACGTTCTCGAAGGAGAACGCCTTTCCATGAAAAGGCCCTGCACCGAATGGCAACATTTTTTAATGGGAGCCCAGTCATTTTTTTAAATACGAACTGATCATT
This sequence comes from Calotriton arnoldi, assembly GCA_963921515.1. Classification (NCBI taxonomy): domain Eukaryota; kingdom Metazoa; phylum Chordata; class Amphibia; order Caudata; family Salamandridae; genus Calotriton; species Calotriton arnoldi. The sequence continues at coordinate 2,082,834 of CAWUFW010002529.1, read as the reverse complement.
GAAATCTCCAATGCCTCAGAAATATGGAATGCATAAATAGTCACCAGGCTCATTGAGCATACTTCTTTAGCCAGTATGACTTCAATATTACTAATATAACCAGCGCCAAAAACACTGTAGTAGATGTGGTATCACGCAGATATTCTGAAACTCCTTTATTCTTTGATCAGAACCTTCTTCCTCCTCAACGAATAATAGGAATCATACAGTTCTTCCTGAAGTAAATACAAGCTGAGTACCCTAAAGTCTCTGAAGAGGAATGGAGCTTCCTACAAGGAGTAACTGTTAGAAAAAAAATATTTAGTGTTTAAAGGAAGAACACTCTTTATTTCCACAAAAACACTCCACTTCAAGGTGCTCAAAATGTGCCATGACTCACCAACGGCTGGTCACAGGGCTGTCAAATCCACTCTGGAGCTCATGCTTCTTTCCTTTTTGTTGGCCATCTATGAGAGAAGACATTGAGTGGTATGTAAGTTTCTGTCCAGTCTGCGCTCAAAGTAAGGCTTCCCATTCTAAACCTTCTGGGCTACCCCAACCTTTACCTTTCCCTCCAGAACCCTGGCATACCATTTCCACCAATGTTATCATTGCATTACCCCAGTCTGATGGTAATAGCATCATACTAGTTACTGTTGACTCCTTTTCCAAAATGGCTCATTTCACTGCACTAAAGAAACTACCTTCTGCTAAAGAAATGGGACTAATATTTTTACAATAAATTTCAGGTTACATGGGTTACCTCATGTTATAATATCTGACCTTAGTCCCCAATTTGTCTCTCATTTTTGGAAATCATTTTGCAAATCCCTTCAAATCGAAGTAGCACTGTCTTCTGGTTTTCCCCCTCAGACCAATGGCCAGACAAAATGTGTAAATCAAGGTTTGGAACAGTATCTCCGTTGTTTTTGTAACTCCTCTGAGTGATTGGTCTTTCTTTTGCCCTTAGATGAGTTTTTGTACAACACAGCTGTTCATAGTGCTACTAAATCCGTACCATTTGTGTCTTTATGGTCTCCATTCTAGGATTTTTCCTTCTGGCAGTCCTCGTCCTGTACAGGATTTTTACGGCAATTATAGTCCCTCAGACACAAAATTACATAAAACATGATCGACTCAAAAACCAGGATGAAATCTTTTGCTGATCTCCATCGTACTCGTTCACCTGTTTATTAAGTCGGGGACAGGGTATGGCTCTCATCTAAGTTTCTGCCTGCTCGCCTCTCCCAGAACAACTTTAAACCCCAATTCTATGGCCCCTTCAAGATTCTCCAAGCAATACATCCGGTGGCCTTTAGGTTACAATTGCCCCTTCAGTGGAAGATACATCCAGTATTTAAATCCTTTTAATTTAAACCATACAAGGTGGACCCTTTTCGGCAACTTTTTTCCAGACCTCCTCCCATCTTTGTTGATGAAGTTCCTGAGTTTGAGGTTCAGGAGATCTGTGATTCCTGCTTTTTCAGGAAGAAATTATAATTCTTGATTCTCTGAAAAGGCTATCCCCCCTAGTGAGCAGTCCTGGAAAGATGCTTCCACGGTTCATGCTCCTGTTCTGATTCATTAGTTTTTGTACTGCTTCCAGGATAAGCCTGGGGCCTCAGGAGGGGGGCATACTATTGTGCTGCTGGAACCCAGCCTGATGCGGCTTCCAGAGACTGCCTCAGGCAGACTGGGATTGCAGCTGCACGACTGCCATTCAGAGTGGGGAAAGGCTGGCAGGCTGCCGTGCTCTTAGCCTAAACTTGCCTGTAGCAGCCAGCCCACCAGTATGAGATCCCACGCTGCCATTCTTCCTTCTGGGGGTGCCTTGCTGGGGGCAAACCATTTGTGTTTCCTCATTTCTGGGGAATTCTGTTTCCCAGATTTCCCTCTACTGCATAATATCTTGCCGAGTCTGATTACCGCCCTGCCTTTTTCCTACCAATTTTTCGCAATCTAAAATGGCGACGCACATTAATTTCCTGTGTTCTAGAGTATATAAGGGACCCTTTCATTCCTCCTAGTGATAGGTGTGTACCGTCGATCCTGATTCCTATCCAGAGGTCTCAGTTTTTCCTGCCGCATGTACCGTACTGTTGCCCTGGGTTTGTTCCTTCTCCAAATTCTTGCTGTCTCCTGGAGGATTTTTGCCTTTGGGCTTTTTCCTCTGACTGGGCTTCTTCCTGAAGGGACTATCTGCTAGGTGCTCTCCTAGTGTCAGTGGCATTGTTGCTACTAGATTCGGCTGCCCTTATCTCTGGCACCCAAGACCAGCCAAGTCTGGGCCTACCTATCTCCTCGTCGTCAACATTCTTCAGATCGGCATGCGGATCCTGACATATGGTGCTAGAAAAATATTGATTGGACTAATGTGAGCAGCCCTAAGGTTACAGTATGACCATCAAGGGACTTTGTTTGTCAGATATCACAACCTCCGTGATTTTGTATGGATGGTAAAGTTTTATTTTTCAGCCTCATTTTGTGGCTATGGTCCGTCTCCTGGTTGTGTAAACTAATGGACATAATTTAGTTTGTCAAACTTCAGTTTTCTGATTGAGAGTTTTAATTCTATCGTAATGTTAATGTTAATTATGTATCTGAAAATGAGTATTAGAAACTGTGTTTGATCCTATTGACACGGCTGCAGCTCGTAATGGGACAACTCGGCGGGCCTATCTGCCGGGTCCCCGGGGTTGGTGCCCGGATGATCCCCCCCGGGTTAACCGTCAATAAGGCGATGAAATGCAGGTAGCAGCGGAGGCGCCAGCACCCTTACTACTTTTCTGAGAGCTGCCGCAAGGAACCGACGACATGGACCCCTACTATGTGGTTTCTACACAGGACACAATACAAGACGTGTTGTGATCGAACACTCGCGAGGATATTTTGTAAGTACCCTCTACATATACCCTCGCCGTGCATGCTTTAGTACGCGTGCACCAAATTTTTCTGGTCCTGAAGAAAGCCCATTGACCTTCCGGGGCTACTACTAGTGGCTGAAACATGTAGACCACACCGAGGATGACCTTAATGAGGATACATGGGATCAATTTAACATCCCATATATATCCACCACTTGTTTTTAACATTGACCGGAACCCTTGAACTCTTAATTAAACAAGCATTTGCAATGCAATAGGTCTCGCATTTGCTAGAGTTTTAGCTATTGGCATTGTAAATAACAATGCCTTTTATTTATATCTTTTGAAAACCTGCAAGTGGTGCGTAAACATGCAGTTTGTACTTCTAGTCGTTTCTTACAAGAAGCAAGGCTGGCAGTAAAAGAGGCACAGTTATTGCCAGCTTTGCTTCTCATAAGCAACGACCATAAGTAGAAAGTGCGTGTTTGCGCACCGCTTGTAGGTTTTCAAACACATAATTAAAAGGCATTGTAATTTACAATGCCAATAGCTCAAAACCTCGCGAATGCGAGACCTATTGCATTGCAAATGCTTGTCTTAACTTGCGCACCCTATTTATAGTTCATGCCTTTTGTTGGGTGATATGGTGTTCTATCTAAACATGACGTCTTTGTGGAACATCTCCCATGCCCACCAGACATGAGAGGGTGCAAGTTTGTGGTGGGATGCTATTATCAAAGACTACCTACTCATACTTCTTGAAACTGCAGAATGAAATGTAATGTGAGGTTCTTCTTGCGTTTCCTTCTTTCTCTTCAGTTACCTGATCAGGCACCATGGCATGCAGAACTAAAATCTGGTGCATTAGACATGTGATTAACTTTCTCTAGTCTGTAAAGTATATCTGAAATGTGATGACTATTGCACCATTTCAAATCATATTCTTTGAAGGCGAGATAGGGAAACACAAGAGGGTAATTTTCATAATCTTTTTTCAGGGCCACAGGGCAGGTGGGGCTCCAACTAGAGTAATTTGTCACTGCTGTCCTGTAGTCTGACCTTCTAGTTTACAAATAACTGATCAACAAGTAACCCCTTTCAACACTTGACACTCATGGTAGCGGAGCAGTCCAAAGTCCAAACCACCCTCAGGGAGGTGATTTGGGGTTAGAGACTCATAACTCAGCACACACAGTTATGAAGTAGTAATCCAATGCTAAACCAGTGCTTTATCTTTCAAAAGAAGAAACACATCCTATATAAACAATGAACCAGGTTGAGGTATCTAAAATTTACTTGGGACAGTTCAAAGCATGTTGCTAACAATAGCAGATCAGTCAAAATAAGTCTCAGGCACCCTTCTGCCTCTAGATAAACATGTCACACTTACTACAATTACTTGGTACTTATTCATTAGGCTGCCCCAGTGCACCCTGACACTCATAGTCCATTGATCATGCTTTTCTTAGCATCAGGCCTTCCATCCCTTAGGGTATCCTCCTTTGAAGTAACCTGGACCATGAGAGTTTCTGTTATGGATTGGATTTGTAGCACTGCTCTTCAGTCATGTGGTTTTTCACAAGTCTTGTCCTTCTGTGTTGGCCACATCATGGCAAGTGCACCGGCAAATGTTCATCTGGCTCTGCCAGTTCAGGATGCATGTGTGGAGGCTGTTTAGGGGTTTTGTCTGGCGGCCTACAGCAGGAGCTAGAGATGAGCTTGATCCAACTGTACTGAATGTGTACCAGTACCAATAATCAGGCTTGGTACGGCAATGAGGGATGGAATCTTGTGAGTGTTCTGAAGCAGTTGTGCAGGCCAAGTAAACCCACACTCAAAAAGTCCCGAAGAACTCACCGCATAGTCGGGTATCTCAATTCAGAACAATGTAAAGAGAGATTTCAATGGAAAACTCGTTGGCACCTGGTGCCCACACACTAAGGCCTGAGGTTTGCTAATGCTTGCCATAATGTTCAAGCGGTTGATCAGATGTGGGAAGGGTTACTTTGGCGACCCCGGTGCAGTCTCCTTGATTCTCCTGCATGTCAAGAGTTTATGGTAACTCAGTGGAGGGATTACATATCGGCTCTCTGCCAGCCTCTTGCAGTAAGGCTTCTCCGTGGTGGGAAGCAAACCCTGCATATTTATGGGAGAATAGACTAGTAGTGCACTATTAGGATGGGACAGCAGTGATATAACCAAAGCTCCAGGAAGTCAGCTTGCTCCCCAACACTGTTCTCCATGTTTTGATGGTATTGTTCAGTGGGCTAGGCAAGGACCAATATTTACAGCTGGTTAGGAAACTGTAAAGTCTACTGCAAGGTTCTGCTCAGGGTGTGGACATTCTTTCCTGGGAACTGAAGGGCAATAGAACCTTTGCCCTGGGTCTGGCACGAAGAAGGGTGGAGCAGTGTGAGCCATGACTAGGAGATAAAGAACAAAGGCACAAAACAAGAGAGACCCTTCCCTACCTGGCTGCTACACATCTGTCTGCATCTCACCTTTGGGGAAGAGTGGAAGCAGGAAGGTGGCAGGGGGGACTAGCCTGCACATGAAAAGACCATTTGATCCCCATCCTGCTTGATCCACTTCAAATGGACCTTTGGAATATTCTGGGCAGAGGGGTGCTCACCAGAATTTCCAATGGATTTCTGTCTCCACATAGTCATGTATACACACAAAAGCTTCATGTTCATCCTACCACATAAATGCAATATGTACACACTAGCCATCATTCTCCTACAGGGATGTAGTGTACGACCATGCCAATACAAATGGGAGAAGGCAGTAGGCACTTTGGCAGTGGTCATAAGAAGAAAAATGCCCACTCTTCATGTATAATTCAACATGCTCCCACCGTTGCCAGTATATCATAATCCGGAGAGAGGATAGCAGTCACTCGCCAAAGGAGTGGTGCACTTTGAGTGGCCCACCACACCATGGAGCCTCTTTGCATGTGATGCCTGCAGCAAACATGCATGATTGTAGCGCCCTGTGGCAAAAAAACATAACAAATCAAAACATACAGACTCGTATTACAAAAAGAGAACTCGAGGCAAGCCGGGGTGTATGTTCGCTAACCATGCCAGAGGACAGTCACATCCTACAGTACTGGTGGGTTATGCATGTATTTTACATTGTAGCATTGTATAAATTTGTACATTGAACTACAATTTAAAGATCTGGAGGTAGTGGACTCATAAGGCTAAATTGCTGACCAAGAATCCACGAGCCTACAATTCCACTCAGGGTTCTTCATTTGACCAAATTGTGTGATTCTATGCAAATTCATGTTTCTCCATCATTTACTTAATTCTGTAAAAATTCAGGGTGCTTAGAATCAAGGAAAGCCCTGCAATTTAGCCCCGTATACAAATAATGAATGTTGGCAGAAGTTTTCAACTGTGGTTCCAGGAAGCATGCCATCTATTCCCAGCTACCCTCTAGACGAAATTGTGCCAGCCTGAACTGCCACTTCTTATTTCCTTGTAACCCAGTTCTCCTACCTGCAACAACATACGTGCACAGAAATAAGCCTAATAAAATCATTAACAGCTAAACAATAAATGTTGGCATTTATATATTGGGACTTTCCTGTATGACTCACATAGTTCTTCCTGATGGCATAGGAAAATGCACTCAAAACACTCAATGATAAAAAAAATATATAGAACGTAACTCGCAGGCCTTTGTCATATACCCTGTAGAGCTTTCTACATACAGGACGGATGTACATCAGTCATATCGCACCATTATGTATAGATTCATAAAGGCAATGTACAGAGAGGGTGTCTTTTAGTTTTTATCACCTTTCCTGTCGTAAAGTCTACTTTTTCGTTTGCCGTTGAATGGGCTCATTGTTACCAAGATCAAGCAGGGAAGCGCGGCCAATGGTATCATTGAAAATGACGACTTCCCTCCACCAAATAAAAGGGTCATGCGGCGACTTAAAATACTCATGGTTCGCCTGGGGAGGACCCCCTGCTGTGTGTCCATCTGTACCTGCAGCCTGTTCTGTCAGAAGCCCCTTCCACAGATTGCACGCACTTAAACGGCATTGCCCTTCCAATCACATTACTTAATTAGGTGCCGGCATGTTAACGGCCAGCTTACCACCAATGCTAATTATTGTCTTTTTTTGATTGAATATTTCCCCATGAATGGAGAGGCTCGGATGGCAAGGCATCAGCTTGCTCACTCGTGAACACGATTAGAATTACTGGGCCCTATATGTGAGGAAAGCATCTAATTACATGCCAGAAAATAGCAAGGCGAGCTTTGATATTGCGCTAATGAAAGTAACAATTTTCACGTTGTTTACAAACAGGATTGCGTCCATACTTGTGTTGGTGATCTGATCACAAGGCAGCATTTGTGGATTTTTTCACCGCCAGCCTTCCCGATTCTCCTCTAATTCATAATAGCGAGGAGTGCCACGCGCACAGCGTAGGGTGCGCACAGTGGGGCTTGCGCGTGCTCAGTCTCTGCGTGAAGACAGTGTAGGGGTTCGTCGCGTTGATCTGAACAACCCAACACTTTTACGGGCATTTTGAAAACAAGCTGTCGCCATTGCGCAAAGGCAGCCACTTGTTTAGATTTGCATTGCGCTTTCACTTTACAATAGCTGCCGCCCCACACTGCACTCGCGGAGTGGGGTGGCAGCTATTGTAAAGTGAAAACGCGATGCAAAACTGAACATGCGGCCGCCATTGCCAAAGCAGAATGAAACAAAAAAGTGCTTACCGACTAATAAAAGCGAGACAGTGTAACGCCGCAAGTAAAAGATCCAGTCCTGATGGGCAGTCACAAAAGGAGACAGGGCAGTAACAAGGAGGGACTAAGAAGCCTCACATTGAATCAGAAGCCATCGTTTACCATGGACAATGACACCAGCCAATGAAAAATGTGGGCGGGGCTTCCACTCCACTTCTAAAACATACCCTACTACAATGTGCCTCGGAGAGCGAGCAGCGCATGCGCTGCAACGCTAGGCTCGACCTAAAAACTATTGTGAGGCTTCCCGAGCCAATTTTAATAAATCACCACGTCACTTGCAAAAAAAGCACTGAAAAAACAACCAGCTGCGCAGTAATTCTGGCGTCGCAGCACACCCTGGAAGCATTCGGCAACCAGGGTGGGAACCCAATGATGAAGCATGTCACCTACTCGGTAGGTGAGTAAGGGTTCTTTTAGAACACCCTGCGGGTTCCTATGTCCCTATAATACATCTAAAGGGACAAAAGGAAGAAGGCAGGAGCTACCGTAACAGTAACAGATGACTGATCCGTTCTATATTTGTTTTGTATCATTGTGGATTGGGAAGACGAACGGAACGCGACTTCTCCTTCTCTCTTTGTTTATATTATTCTTATTGCCACACATTTCCAGGGACATATCATCCAAACACACCCAGAGATAACAGGCCGGATGCTATCAGTACGCATCTCACTACACAGTCATACATTCACGGCAGCATGTATTTACGGCCTTAATGACCACAAAGAGCCCTTTATTCGCCAAGCAATCAGGACCATACTCACCACACCTGATGTACACATAGTGGTTGGTAGACGCAGGGCTGATCGACATATGGAGGACGCTGCATCCTTCCACGCGCTCTTACTCCTTTTTTCCAGCCGCTCATCAAACCTATGCCAGAATTGACCATTTCTTTCTCTCAGCATCTCTTCTCTCTGTAGTGACGCATGCGGATATTGACGTAGCTTCCATTTCAGATTATGCCCCAATACAAATAGTATTGCACATCCTGACCTGCAATCAAGGCTCCAGGATGTGGTGTCTCAATCCCAAATTGGTAGCATATGAACCCGCATTCAAGGAGGTGGAGCACGCAATCGCTGACTACCTCGCGATTAATGACACAACAATAGCGACGCTATGGGACGTTCTCAAGGCAGTGGTGCGGGATACATACATAGCCATAGCAGCGCAGCTCAATAGGGAGTGCAAGACAAAGCACGACGGGTTAGCGACGCAGGTGAGGGAACGGGAGGAAACTCACAGACAGACGGGGTCTCACAAAACACAGAGACAGCTGACTATTGCCCGGAAACAGCTCAAAGCCCTCGACATGGACATGGCGGAGAATGCCCTGCTCCGAACGAGACAGAAGTACTATGCAGGGGGCAACAAGTCTGGGAAGCTACTGGCACATAGGTTGAGGGTTCAAACATACTCTAGACGCATACACAGCTTGATAGGCCAGGATCAGTGAATCAAGACGAGAGACGAGGACATATTGGAGGAGTTTGGTCAATTTTATGTGCAACTGTATAAGGTGGACACGTCCCTCACTACTGATTGCTCCTCTTATATAGCGCATTTATCGCTAACACCACTTCCGGACTCTATAGCGGCACCATTGGATGCTGACATAACAGTCCAGGAGGTCAAGGAGGCAATAGGGAGACTTAAGGTAGAATAATCCCCGGGCCCAGATGGATACTTAGCTGCCTTTTATAAACAGTACGCTGCACTTATCTCCCCTGTGCTGGCACGGTTGTATAACTCCTTTAGTTCCACGAGAACACTCACAGACTCCATGCGTACTGCAATGATAACAGTCCTGCCGAAACCTGGGAATGGTCCTCAGTTTTGCACATCCTATAGGCCTATATCTCTGCTCGACGTGGAGGCAAAGATTTTCACAGGGATTTTGGTCTGTAGACTAGGTCAACACATGCCCAGGTGGGTGAACCCTGACCAAAATGGGTTTATACACAGTTGTGGATACAACACTAAGCGCCCTTTTCATTTGCTGGATAAGACCCAGCGGTCTAAGGCTCCGAAGGCATACCCTAATAGAGGGAGTCTGGATGGGTGGCCAATCACACAAAATAACCCTTTACGCAGATGACATTCTGCTGACAATCACTAAAGCTTCGTGTCTCCGGCTTTAAGTTGAACAACACGAAATCTCAAGCATTAAACATCACTATTCCGCATGACGAACATATCTTGCAGCAGAGTTTCCCTTTGCATGTGCCAAGCAGGGAATCTCCTACCTGGGCAAACGTATATTCCCCACCATTGAAACCTCGGTCTCGCACAATTATTCTGAGCTATTGACCTTGGTGAGAGCTCTCATTCATTCCTGGCATGGTAGCCCCATCTCATGGTTGGGACGAATAGCAGCCGTGAAGATGTCATTGTTGCCCAAAATCCTCTATCTCATTCAGGTAATGCCGTTGCAACCGCCTGCCTCCATGATCAACATGCTGCAGTCGAGTATAAAATCTTTTACCTGGGGAGGTAAGCGTGCCAGAATGGCCAAGAGTCGTACGTATCTTCCTGCAGCAAAGGGAGGAATGGGTATACTGCACCTACTGCGTTACTATCACGCTGCCCAGCTACGCTTTCTCGTGGAGTGGCAACGTCCACTTACAGAAAAGCACTGGTGCTTTTTAGATCAAGCGGTGGCCGGAATCCATATCCGGAAGACACCTGGCCCAATGGCAAAAAGGGATAAATGCTGGTGGCAGTGCAATCATTCCGGTATGCTCTCCCACTTGCTTTGGCACTGTCCAAAACTTTATCGGTACTGGGAGGAGGTGTTGGCTGATGTAGATCAGCTGTTCAAAACCGAACTCCCCCGTTTCCCTAGCTATATTCTCCTGGGGTTGCCCAATGTTCAAACATATCCACTATGTTCCACTAAGGGGAGGCCCATTACCTTGGCACTATTTGCAGCAAAACAGGTACTGTTATCAAAATGGGGATCAGACACAATCCCATCACATTTAGACTGGCTGCTCAAATTATGGGATTTGGTGGGCATGGAGAAGCTGTTGGCAGTGATTAACCATGCCCCGCCCAAATTGAGAAGACCTGGAGTTTATGCATAAAACACTTCTCCTCTACATTTCGCAAGCTTACCTGTCCAATATATTTGCGTATATTACGCCCTACGTCCAACACTCAGGCCTGAAAGTAGCGAGCTTATAGAAGTGGGAGAAGACAGACTTAAATGATTACATCGGAGAAGAGCATGGCTGTTGTGTTCTTATGTTGTGTTCCCGACCCTCTTCTTCTTGTTCCCCACCCCCCTTTTCCTCTTGTATTTCTCTCCGCCTGCCAAAGGATGTAGGCGGAAGATGTTGTACTTCAAAACCAATAAAAAATGATACAATCGTAAAAATATCATTTAGCGTTTTTAACATTTGGGGTATTTTTATGTTCTGTTAACTACAGCGTCAACTGTTTAGACGCCAGTCGCTCTTCTGTGATTGGACTGGTGGAACGAATCACTGACGTGCCTGGGAGGAGTCTGTTAGAGCTTCCCCTGTATTTCATGGCAGCAGCAGCGTGTACGCACCAGCTTCGGTGGCAAAGTTGATATTTTGCCGCATTCTTGTACATTTCAGTTTCATAATCTTTTAAAAATATCGCTTTGCATTTTTAACATTTGGGGTATTTGTATATTCTGTTAACTACCTCGGCGACTGTTAAAACGCCATTTGCTCTTCTGTGATTGAACCAGGGGGAGCCAATCACTGACGGGCCTGGGAGGAGCCTGTTAGAGCTTCCCCGGTATTTCATGGAGGCAGCAGCACAGACGTGCAGCGCAGGCACGCAGCGGGCATGCTAATGGTGCACCAAAGGCATGCCAAATGCAAGCCCGTCTACACCCGTCCACACCTGGACAGCGCCAGGGCCCAGACACCCTGTTTCTTTCAACTCTCACAGGTTAGTTTATTCCCCTGACTGCAGTGAGCACAAGTGGTCCCAGATGAGCTGCCTCAATGCTGTAAGATCTGCAGTTTTGCGATTAGCTCTCCCATACCTATCATTAGGCCGCCTCCTCAGATTCCTCCCCAGCTCATGGAGTACAAGCTTTACAGCATTAACTGTCGCTCCCTGGCTAAACACCATGCCAATGTCTTTGATTTCATCCAGGACTGTGCCCCAGATGCCCTGTTTCTAACTGAAACCTGACTAAGCCAGGTCACGGTAGCGGAACCTGCCTTAGTGCTTTCTTCCGGCTACCACTTGAAGAACACCAATAGAACCAGTGGCAGAGGGGCTGGTATTGCCGTGATCCACAGAGATAGTTATGTCTGTAGCCTTTCTCATTGCACTATCCCAGACTGCGAAAGTGCTCTTTTTAAAATTTCTTTGAACAACAGTTTCACCTTTTCGGGGCTTCTTATTTATTGTCCCCCTGACTCCTCCAACGCGTTTAGGGAGGCACTGATCACATTTACTGCCCCATTGATCATTAAATCAGCCAATATTAACATCTTGGGAGACCTTAATCTTCATTTGGATGCTCCCCATGATTGTGACATTGCTAATTTTATAGATGATCTAGCTGCTTTGCAATTAATTCAATTGTTGTCTGGTGGTCATCTCTTAGACCAGTTTTTTTCAAACCTTAGCTCCCTATTGGCCGCAACCCCGCTTTACATGCTTTGGACCAACCACTTCATGATCCCCCTGGCTATTCTCCTGTTTCGTCAAATACAGACGGTCATCTCTGATTGGATTATGAAACAACCCTGGCACAAACTCAATCCCCAAAAATGTTGGGGTTTTATTCAGACTAGCCGTCCTCAGGTTGCCCCTAACACAGAGGCAGCCAACAATACTCTGCAATCCTTGCTCACCTCAGCCTTAGATATTTTCATTCCTGCTAGACAGTTCTCTAGTAGGAAGGAGCACACCGCGCACTGGTTTAATGAGTACCTCATTGTGGCCAAAAAGCACTGCAAGGCTTTAGAACGCTCCTGGAGGAAAGCTTATCCTCTACAAAAATACAATGCAGAGCAGCCATCAAAACCTACCATAAACTGATTTTGAAAGCAGGGCTGAACATTTTGCTAATAAAATTAAGAACAGTAATAACCCCACCAAAGACATTTTTAACCTAATGAATAGCCTTATTAAACCAGTGCTTTCAGCTGATCTCATTGAAACCTCTAGCGCTCACTGCGAGAATTTAGCGTAATATTTCATTGGCAAGATAGAGGATATCTACTTGCACTTCCCCTCTGATGCTCCCGCCGTAAGGCTAGACGATACAGCACCGTCTGCTGTTAGCAGCTCTGTGCCTGTACTCAACTTGTTTCCTCTCCTGTATCTGCCTGAGCTGCTTACCCTCTGTAGTCAAGTTAAATCTGGTTCACCTGCAGATCTGCTGAAAACATCTGTTTCTCAAGCTTCGTGACCCCCTCCTCCCATCTTTTTTAGAAGTGATCAATCTTTCCTTGTCTTCGGCCCATGTATCCGGCCCTTGGAAACATGCCAAGGTTATCCCCCCTCCTGAAGAAACCGTCTTTGGATGCCTCCAAACCGGAAAATGTCAGACCTATCTCCCTTTTGCCTTTTCTTGTGAAGACAGAGAGACATGTTAATGGCATTCTGACCAAGTTCCTGGTTGATGACCACATGTTGGATATCGCCCAAAACTGCTTAAGGCCAGGGCACAGCACAGAATCCGTGCTCCGCGCGGTTACTCAGCAACACAACAGTGCCCTGGATGAAGGGTGATCTTCAGCCCTGATTCTACTTTATTTGAGCGCCACATTTGATATGGTGTCTCATAAAATTTTATTTTTCAGCGCTTACAAGGCATTGGTGGGGCGGCATTGTTCTGGTTTGCGTCTTTTTTTATCTGAACGCTCCTTCCAGATCATTTCTCCCCCCTGCAGTTCCCAACCCCACACTTTACACCCCTGTGTTCACCAGGGCTCTTCACTGAGCTCTACCTTGTTCAATGTTTATATTCAACCGTTGGCACAGGTTATCAAATCTATGAGGATTGCGCTGATATTGTATGCCCATGACACTCAGCTCGTGCTCTCCTTCACAGATAATCCCATGCTCGCCCCGGCTTCCAAAGAGGATTGCTAGCTGTTGCGGAGTGGATGAATTCCAATTGCCTTTGCTTCAATGTAAAAAAAAATGAAGCAATTCTACTGGGAAAAGAGACCCACTCTTGGGGTGACATCAGGTAGCGCCCCTCCCTCGTGTCCCCTCCTATGCCTAAATCCTCCATCAAAAAGTTGTGTCTTCATGGACAACACCCTGGTTTTTGAGGCTCAAGCCAAATCAGTTGTAGGCACCTGTTTCGGACTCTTGAGAAGCCTCAAACCCATCCTCGGTCTTTTCGACCCTAGCACTGAGAAATCATCATTCATGCAGTAATTCTGTCCTGGTTAGATTACAGTAATATCCTGTATCTAAGAACCAACAAGTCAGTTATTAGAAGACTCCAGCTCACCCAAAATGTTGTGGCCAGGCTGCTATTCTCCCTTCCGAAATTTTGCTCTGTCTCCGGTCTTCTTTATAAATTGCATTGTCTCCCTGTGGAGAAGTGCATCTACTTTAAGAACTTGTGTGCTGCTCATTAGATCCTGCACTCCCAGGGGACCCCTATCTTGTCCAAACTTATATTCCCTTACCGACCCTTCCGCTCCTTACGTTCAGCTGATCTCAATTTGGCCATTGTCTCTCAAGTTAGGAGAGCGAAAGGCCACTCTTTTCGTGCCAAGGCCCTTGTTCACTGCAACTCACTACCTCTTCCACAGAAACACTGACAACCACCTGCATTTCAGGAAAACCCTGAAGACATGTTTTTTTTTCCATCTAGTTTCCCTCATACAACTATCCCTTAGGTCCAGCGCTGGGTAGCTCCGTTGCTGGAGCAGATATGCGTTTTAAAAACACTATAATGTAACATTATTTTTAGGTTGTGCACACCACACAGTGCAAGCTGTCTGGTTACGAGAGACATAATGTGGGCTTACTAAATGCATACTGGAACTTAAAGCCCACCTATTGCTTAGCATTGGTTGGTTTTACTGTCATTCTTATGTGGTGCTCTCTATTCAGTGGCTTTCCTTGTATCAGCTTGTCTATCTTAGGTCTGTTGCACATGGAGCCTAACCTCTTTAACATCTCTTTGATTGGCTGGCTTCAATACTTCCTATGCTCGCTTTTAGGGAGCAAATTCTTTTTTGTTTAAGCACGCCATGAGATTGCATGTATTTTCCAGCTGTCTCCCTTGTATGCTTTTCTCCTCCCCATCCACACTTGTGCTGCTCTCTTTCTCCTGTGTACTTCTCCCCCGCACTTTTCACTGCTCACTTTCATCCTTATGTTTCTGCCTTTGTCCTCGTCTTCTCTCCCTCGTGTTGATTCTCCCTTTGCCCGCCATGTTGCTTCTCCCTCTGCCTGCCATGTTGCTTCATGACCCACCCCTTACCCAACACGTTAATCCATTTTCACCTTGACAGCTTTGTTACTGCAACTGTGGATACATCATTTTTAGGTCAAGCATACCACACAGTGCAAGCTGTCTGGATGTAAAAGACATAATGTTGGCTTACTAAGTGCATACAGGGACATTAAGCCCACTGATTGCTTAACAATGATTGGCTTTCCTGTCATTCTTTTGTGGTTGCTTTCTATTTAGTGACTTTCCTTGTTTCAGTCTGTGTTTGTCATCCACGAAGCATAGTCTCTTTACCATCTCTTTGATTGGCTGGCTTCTGTGCTTCCTGTGCTCGCTTTTAGGGAACTACATTTTTCTTTTTGTTTAAGCACTCCGTGAGAGTGCATGTATTTTCCAGCTGTCTCCCTCGTGTGCTTTTCTCCTCCCCATCCACCTTTGTGTTGCTCTCTTTTGTCTGTGTGATTCTCCCTGTGCACTCCACATTGCTCACTTTCACCCTTATGTTTCTGCCTTTGTCCTCATCTTCTCTCCCTCATGATTATTCTCACACTGCCCGCTATGTTGCTTCTCCTACCACCCTCCGTGTTGCTACATGCCCCACCCCTCCTCCCAACCCGCTCATCCATTTTCACTTTGACAGTTTTGTTATCGGAACTGTGGATACATCATTTTTAGGTTGAGCATACCACACAATGAAAGCTGTCTGGTTGCGGAAAACATAATGTGGGCTTACTAAGTACAGACATGGATTGAAGACCACCCATTGCTTAACATTGGTTGGCTTTGCTGTCATTCTTATGTGGTTGCTTTATGTTCAGTGGCTTTCCTTGTTTCAGCCTGTCTGTCTGGTATTTGTCGCTCATGGAGCATAACCTCTTTACCATCTCTTTGATTAGCTGGCTTCTATGCTTCCTGTCCTCGCTTTTAGGGAACTACTTTTTACTTTTTGTGTAAGCACTACATGAGAGGGCATATATTTTCGAGCTGTCTCCCTCATGTGTTTCTCTCCTCCCGATACACAACTGTATTTCTCTCTTTCGTTTGTATAGTTCTCCCCCCGCACTCCACATTCCTCACTTTCGCCCTTAAGGTTCTGCCTTTGTCCCAGTCTTCCTCTCCCTTGTGTTGGGTCTCCCTCTGCTCTCCATGTTACTTCTCCCACATGCTCCCCCACCTCCCCAGCCCGCTCATCCATTTTCTTTATTTTAAGAAAGCGCTTTCTTTTTATTTACTGGTCCATCTTGGAACAGTACATAGAAAGAAAGAAAAACCCGGTGTAATCTTTTAAGCATGCACATGCGTGTTAAACATATGCACACACCTACAGAATGACTCAGCAGTGCCTTTTTTTTCTTTTAGCCATGCTGCACAGCAGCCTCGATCCTGCACAGAATGGTTTAAAAACATTGCAAAGCCAATAGGTCTCATAGGCAAGACCTATTGATTTGTCAATGCTTTATCTTGAAGACAAAGCAAACACAAGGAGATGATGGACGGAGCGCTGAAACTTTTCAGACACTCACCTCCAGTCACAGATGTGGGTTGAATCCATCATCGTTCTTTAGCTCACTTCGCCACCCCAATTCCGACCCAGCTATATGCAAATCAGTCTTGACCCTGTGCCTCATGGGTACAGTCCAGCCCGAACTGCCAAGCCAGGTCTTCCCTGGACCGGAACAAGCATCCTGGGACCGGTTTCAGGGTAACGCCCCTCATCAGCCAGGCTAGCTTGAATCCAGTGGCAAAGTGAACAAGGGACCCACGTCTGGGCATACCCTGCTAACTTAGGGCGGACAAAGCAAACACAAGGAGATGATGGACAGAGCGCTGAAACTTTTCAGACACTCTCCCCAAGTCACAGATCTGGGTTGAATCCATCATCGTTCTTTAGCTCACTTCGCCACCCCAGTTCAGACCCAGCTATATGCAAATCAGTCTTGACCCTGTGCCTCATGGGTACAGTCCAGCCCGAACTGTCAAGCCAGGTCTTCTCTGGACCAGATACAAGCATCCTGGGACCGGTTTCGGGGTAACACCCCTCATCAACCAGGCTAGCTTGAATCCAGTGGCAAAGTGAGCAAGGGACCCACACCTGGGCATACCCTGCCAACTTAAGGTGAACAAAGCAAACACAAGGAGATGATGGACGGAGCGCTGAAACTTTTCAGACATTCAACCTCAGTCACAGATCTGGGTTGAATCCATCATTGTTCTTTATCTCACTTCGCCACCCCAGTTCAGACCCAGCTATATAATAATAATACTGGAGCTTGTATAGCGCGAACAGCTACCTCAAGAACAGAGGTGTCCCGGCGCTCTAGCAGCAAGCAGCGCATGCACATAAGTTTGGGCACTGAGGTCAGGCCTAATCATTGCTAAAGAGCCATGTCTTCAGCGCTTTTCTGAAACTGGTCTCAGTGTTAGCTTGGCGGAGAAACCCAGTAGGGCATTCCACAATTTAGCCGTTCTTACTGTGAACGCCCTACATCCCAGACGGGCTTTCGCAAAGCGGGGAGCGTAGAGCAAATTCTGAGAATTTGACCGCAGGGAACGATTTTGCTTATACCGGCAGAGTCTTTGTTTAAGATAGCTAGGACATCTTCCCTGAAGAGCCCGATAGGCAAATAAGTCTTGACCCTGTGCCTCATGGGTACAATCCAGCCCAAACTGCCAAGCCAGGTCTTCCCTGGAATGACATGGGGAGCAAAAGAAGATGGATTTAGGCCCAGATCTCTTTACTGGGGTGAATGTATGACATTGTTCTGCATTCTGTCCATTAATTGTTCTTTTTGCATTTGTCACCCCGAGTGGGACGGGTATACCCAGACGTGGGTCCCGTGCTCTCCATGCCACTGGAGTCAAGCTATCCTGGCTGATGAGGCGTGAAACCCCAAAACCCGTCCTAGGATGCTTGTTTCCAGTCCAGGGAGGACCTGGCCTGGCAGTTCGGGCTGGACTGTTCCCATTAGGTGCAGGGTCAAGACTGATTTGCAAATGGCTGGGTTCAAACTGGAATGGCATGGGGAGCAAAAAAACGATGGATTTAGGCGCAGATCTTTGTACTGGGGTGAATGTATGACATTGTTCTGCATTCTGTCTATTATTCTTTTTGCATTTATCTTGAAGACTAAGCATGCTGTAGCAGAAATAGTATTTCTGTAAAATGATGCAAACAATTTGTGGACATTTCACCGCAGAGCAAACTCCGATGCACTCTTGACACAAGTGTTTGCCCTGCGGTGATTGACATATTTTGGGTTTTTTATTTGTTTTTTTTTTACTGACGTCCACCCTCACCCAGTTCTGCTCTCCGGGCCCCCGCTTCCCTCCTCACCTTGTTTATGGGCATTATGCCAACTCCACGTGCAGCACTCTTTAATTAGGCGCAGCAGTCCAGGCGATGAAATGTCCATCGGCCCAAAAAAAAAACAGTGTTACAAAGTCTGCATACCGATGCAAACAGGTTCAGTTACATTCCATTCGAACAAGAATATGGTACTTAGGCTGTCTTGAAACTAGTGAGGATCAAATTACAAAGTGTTCCATTCCTACAGGTGTTAGTGGCCCTGTGTGTCTCTTGACCCTAGAGCTTGGATGTTGCTACTTGAGACTGTAAAGCTTGACTACCTTTCATTGGTTTTCTCATTGGTCCTGGGTGGCAGCATCCATGCTCCATGGAACCCCAGTCGTTCACATGGATTGGTTGCTAGATCGGAGCTCGGAGGGCACTGGTAACGCATTGATGATTATTTGTGTGCAAGTGCCATTTATGATGGACCCCAGTGGTCATTTGCTACAGGATAATGAAATTTGACTTGCATGACCCCGACCATTGAAGGAAGTGCTTGGAAAATTCTCTAGATTACTATTCTACTGGTGCATTGTATGGCACCATGTTGGATGCAATCCTAAAACTCTCAGCAATCTGTACCGTCAATGAGGGCCATGTTGGAATGGTGTGGGTGGTCAGCAGTGCCCTGCATATGTGGGGGGCAATGTTGTGACCAGAATTGTACGTAAAGGCAGCCCACATTCACAGACGCACTTTTCATTGTCCTAAATGCTGGGTAGAAATTGTTCCTAAACCTGTGTCCAACCTCAATTGACCTTTTTCTACTACAAACGTGCCAATTACTCCTGACATGCCTTCTTGGCTCTCTCAATTTGTTTGCCTAAAAGGATACACATGCACCGACCTGGCATGAACACCTTTGTTCTCTCAAATATTATCAGTGTATCAAGCTGTCCTTTGAACCTGGAGTTGCCTATGGATCTCCTCCTACGTCAGTGCTGGCAGATGATCAGTCTGTTGGCCTTGGGCAGAGAAGCAACCTGCTTCCTGACTCTGCCCTTTTTTTAGATGACCGCTCTGCTTCTCTTCCTGAAGAATTGTTTATTCAGTTGTTAATGGTGTTATGATTGTCCTGCCTACATTCACAACTTTCTTTTGCCCAGTCCTCTTACCAGCTAACCTTTTCACACCCTTACCAAAATAATGTCCCTCCTGCTAGCATATGACAGGAGAATGGGGTGGGGCAGACATAGTGTCCTAGAAGGTGAAAAGCAGAAAAAAAAGTAAGGGCAGAGATTGTAAATGACAAAAAGCCATAGTGGCCAAATTTTGAGAAAGACATTCAGGAAAGAGGTTTAGTGATAGAGGCTTTCAGTTTTCAGAAAATAAAGCAGAGGAAGGAAAAGAAATACCCTCTGTACAGAAAATCAATAAAAAATAATAATTAATAAATAGATGTTATACACCTGTTACAAGTTAAAATTTCACATAGTACCCTACCAATGATTCCTTGTAAAGATAAACTAATACAGTTGTCAGGTCAGGCTTTTTACTAGAACTTGAAGTTTATTAAACTTGTTAGCATTATTCAGTGTGAGATCAACTAGTTTTGTTCTGACCAGGTTACTGGTCTGATGCAAGTTGCACCCCTTTGTTAGTTCCGGGCAGACTGACAGCAGTCAAATCCTAGTTTCTATGAATGGGTGTCAAGATGAAGGTAAATACAACACAACAAATACATTACACAATAAACATTAGTGCATAGTCTACGTTTGTTTAAAAAAAAAAAAAAAAAACCTGTTGAAAAGAGACAAAGTTTGTAGCTACAAGTCTGTAGCCCTAACCTTTGGAAAAAAGCTGTTTCTGTATAGTCTCATTCCATGATTGTGGACTCTTCTGGTGGTCAGTAACTCCTCTCATAGAAAACACAGAACCAAAATTATCCTATTATAATTCAGTAATCGGGATCTCCCGTAGCTGTTCAGGGTGTTGACAGTTTCCATAGTTGGAGTAAATTTAGGTGCCTGGTTAATGTGGATAAAGACAAAAAGTACTAACTCGTATAGATATTTTGAGAAACAATACAAAGTCTGAATCCCTTCAGATCACTGTTATTCCTGTTTGGTAAAAGTCTAGTTATCTCGGTTCTTACTAGCTGTGGTCAAGATTTTATTGT
The DNA here is from genome assembly GCA_963921515.1 of Calotriton arnoldi. Lineage (NCBI taxonomy): Eukaryota > Metazoa > Chordata > Amphibia > Caudata > Salamandridae > Calotriton > Calotriton arnoldi. The sequence goes on along the minus strand of CAWUFW010002529.1, from coordinate 2,062,327 downwards.
TTGCATGAAATTCATGGGTCTCCTTTACACTCACAGAAATCGCAGTATAAATCACAGCACCAATATCAGAAATAAAAAATAAAATCCCCCTGCAACAGGGACACTGCACTTACATGCTGATGGTATAGGTGACCCAAAAAACTTCAAACTAACTTTACTTGTAATTTTCATAAAACATAAAATAATTGTTACTGCATTTGTGTCTTTCTGATTGATACTTCTACCTGCAGATTCCTCATCTTCGAATATCCCAGATGCAGACTGAATCCAGAAACGTTTGCCATATCCCTCTCTGGTGCCGGTATGTGGCGCTGGCTCTACGTCAGCACTGGGAGCAGTGTTGTGGTGATGTCACTGAAGGCATAAAACATTTTGATCTGATAGAGACATCCAGCCACACATTCCTTACCTTTGAACTTCCATGCGTCGAGCTGGATCCAGAAGATTTTTCTTAGCAGTACCCCTGCGCGCCGGTAGGCGGCATCAGTCGACTCCGCGTGACGTCGTCTGCGTCGTGTTCGTAGTCGACGTGATGTCCGCGTCGTCAATATAACTGCCACTCCTGCGCGCTGACGTCAGCTCTTTTCTTTCCGCGCCAGCCAGCGCCGATCCGTTAAAGACTGAACCGACCTGGTTCAGTTTTCAGAGGGCACTGCGAGAGACCTGCAGTGGTGGGTAACAGACCGCGGTTGGTTCAAGGGCAGACCCCTCTCCCTTCCCCACCCAGATCTCACAGTAGTGACAGATGCGTCCCTTCTGGGATGGGGTGGCCATCTGGGGGAGGTGGAGATCAGAGGACTCTGGTCTCCGGCGAAATCCAAGCTCCATATGTATCTGTTGGAGCTTCGGGCGATCCTACTGGCACTGAAAGCCTTTTTGCCGTCGATAAAGGGATGTTCACAGACAACACTACCGCCATGTGGTACTGTAACAAACATGGCGGAGTGGGGTTGTGGATTCTCTACCAAGAGGTCCTGCGTCTCTGGACTTGGCTGGAACAACAGGGCATTCCCCTGGTGGTTCAACACCTGGCCGGTTTTCTGAACACCAGGGCGGACGAGCTCAGCCTAAGGTGCCTTGCGGATCACGAGTGGCGTCTCCATCCGGAGTTGGCACATGGTCTCTTTCAGCGGTGGGGAGAGCCTTGGTTAGATCTGTTCACCTCCGAAGAGAACACGCAATGTCAACAGTTTTGCGCATTGGAGTTTCCATGGCGGCTCTCGCTCGGCGACGCTTTTCACAGCGAGTGAAGCCCAGACCTTCTATACACCTTTCTTCCCATACCACTCCTGCCCAAAGTGCTCAAGAAGATCAGGAGCAACCGGGCATAAGTTATTCTTGTGGCTCCGGACTGGGCACGGAGTGTTTGGTATCCCGAGCTTCTAGACGTGAGCATCGATGATCCGGTCAGGTTACCCTTTCGGGAGGATCTTCTGTCGCAGCAGCAGGGGCGGGTCCTCCACCCGAATATGTCCACTCTCTGCCTCCTTGCGTGGAGATTGAGTGGTGACAGTTGACAGCTTTCGACCTCCCTCCCGAAGTCTGTGAGGTTATTTTGGCAGCCAGGCATCCCTCCACAAAATCGGTATACGCCTGCCGATGGAACAAATTTTGTAAATATTGTACAGACCACTCTATTGACCCTCTATCTGCATCTTCATCTGATGTCCTCCTTTTTATACCTTCTTTGGCCCGCCAGGGCTCTGCTCTGGGTACCTTGAAGGGCTATCTTTCGGTCCTTTCCTCTTTTCTTCGACTGCCTGATCAGCCTTCTCTTTTCAAATCTCCTCTGGTGCAGAGATTCTTGAAGGGGTTAACACACTTGTTCCCCCTTCACCCTTTATTATGCCACAGTGGGACCTTAATTAGGTTTTCACCTTTCTGATGTGCGCACCGTTTGAGCTGCTGCACAACTGCCCTCTACTGCCGCTCACCATCAAAACAGCCTTTTTAGTGGCAATAACATCTGCTAGGAGGGTGAGCGAACTGCAGACACTGTCATCACAGCCTCCTTATCTGACAGTCTTCCCGGACAAAGTGGTGCTCCGTACTAGGGCATCTTTTCTCCATAAGGTGGTGCCCTAGTGGGTCTTTTCGAGCAAAGGGAAGGGAGTGGAGGGTGGTTGCACCCGAGATCCGTCACCAGTGTTTCGTCTTGTGCAGGCGCCGCGTTATGCCTTACGCGCAGGCTAGTACGCCAAACAAGCCTCGAAACATCAATCCCTCCCTTCTCGTCCCTGGCCGGCTCTCCGCCTCCGCTTCCTTTCCCGAAAGCGGCTCGGATACGTGCACGTACCTCGTAAAGCCACACTCCTCCGGGAACGTGGCTGGTCCGTTCGTGGTACCAGATGGGGTCCGGCTCCCTCTTTTCCACGGCTGTAGCAGGGTTCGTCCTTTTCTTCGGTGCTTCCTGGGCTTCGTCCCTCGGCAGCGATTCTCCGTCCTCTGTCTTTTCCGTTGGGACGCTCCTCGAAACTTCCGCTTGGGTTCCACTCCTAGGCTCGAACTCGTCAGCGTCCTCTCGAAGGGGAGGACTCTCTTTCAAGCGCTCCGCGGTGTCAGAGTCCCTGCTGATTGGGGCATGTGACCACATCACGTGGGCAGGTGAAGAGTCCCGGACATCGAGGCCCTTAAAGACACAGTGTAGGTCTTGCGAGTTAAAATCTGACGCTGACTGGAAACAGAGGAGAGGAGATAGATAAGGGGGAAATAGGTCTGTATCGTACTCCTCCATTAAGGCTCTGCTGGGCACCTCGTGACACACCCCTTCCCCAGACTGTTCCCGGTTGGGGAACAGGGGAACACGGGAGAGGAAGTCCGCGTTCCCGTTCTCAATGCCCTTTCAATGTCTGACCTCAAAGGAGAATGGCTGTAGAGAGAGGAACCAGCGTAAGACCCGGGGATTGTTCCCTTTATTCCGGCTCATCCAGAGTAAGGGTGCGTGATCAGTATACAAAAGGAAGTGGGAGCCCTCCAGGTAGTATCGGAGTTTGTCCACGGCCCATTTGATGGCAAGACATTCCTTTTCGATTATTGGGTATCTCTTTTCTCTGGGGTATAGTTTGCGACTGATAAACAGCACCGGATATTCGGTACCGTCTTCGGAAGCCTGGGACAAAACGGCTCCTAGGCCATTTTCGGAGGCATCCGTCTGCAAGATGAAAGGCTTAGAAAAGTCAGGGGATTTCAGTCTGGGACTGGAGGTGATAGCTCTCTTTAGGTCTTGGAACGCTTGTACAGCCAGAGGAGTGGGGTTCAGGAGGTCTCTAGTTTTTACCTGTTTTTTTAGGAGGTCAGTCAAGGGTGTTGCTATATCGGAATATATGGGAATAAACCTCCGATAGTAACCGAGTAGCCCTAAGAAAGACCTGACTTCTCTTTTTGTGGAAGGGAACGGAGTGTTTATGATCGCTTTTACCTTCTCTTGTTGAGGTTCAATGATCCCGTTTCCCAGGAGATAGCCCAGATACCTGACTTTCTGGAACCCTACCCGGGATTTCTTGCGATTTATATGAAGGCCCGCTGTCTGGAGGGCCTGAAACACCTGTTGACAATGGTACAAATGTTGTTCCCATGTGGGACTATAAATAACAATGTCGTCCAGATAGGCGGATGAATACAACTGGTGGTCTAAGAGCACCTTATTCATGAGCCTCTGGAACATAGCAGGTGCCCCGTGGAGACCAAAGGGTAAGACAGTGAATTCGTATAGGCCTGTGGGTGTAGAGAAGGCGGCTTTTTCTTGGTCTTGTGGTCTGAGGGGCACCTGCCAGTAATTCTTTGTGAGGTCTAGTGTGGTGATGTATTGTGCGTCACTTAGTTTCTCGATAAGTTCATCTACCCGAGGTAATGGATAGGAGTCGAACTTCAAGATCGCGTTGACGGCCCTAAAGTCTATGCAAAACCGAACGGATCCGTCCGGTTTTGGTACCAGGACAATGGGCGAGGACCAGTTACTTTAGGGGGGTCTAATTACTCCCATAGCAAGCATGCTTTCGACCTCTTTTCTGATTGCTTCTCTCCGGGTGGCAGGTATTCGATACGGCCTTTGTTTCACTGTTTTTCCAGGCACAGTAGGGATAGAGTGTTCTACCAGGGTCGTCTTCCCGGGGAGGTCGGAAAATAAGGAAGAGAAAGGACATAGAGTAGCCCGTAGGGCCTTTTTCTGATCACTAGACAGGGTCTCATTTATCACCAGTTGGTCTAGGGTGGTGCTGTCTTTTTTGGCTGCTGGGACGGTCAACTGAATGTTCTTAGGAAGGGGGCCTAACCATTTTTTTAAGAGGTTAATGTGGTAAGTCTGTGTTCTTTTGGGTGTGATCTGCAGACGATAAGATGTTAGACCGATATTTTTGGTGATCTTGTAGGGTCCTTTCCACTCGGATCGTACTTTAGGGAGGGCAGATGGCATGAGTACCAGCACCCAGTCACCTACGTTTAGGTGTCGCCATTTCTTCCCCTTGTCATAGAACAGTTGTTGTTTGGTTTGGGCTTTTTCTAAGTTGGCATCGGCGAATTCCCGCAATTTGTGTAGTCGGGTGCGTAAGGCCTGGGTGTAGTCAAGGAACGACCTGGTCTCTTCCTGTTTCTCTTGTTCCCATGCCTCTGGTTATTTCCAAAAGGGAGCGGGGCTGCCTCCCATAAAGGAGCTCAAAAGGGGAACAACCTAGGCTGCTTTGTGTTTGGCTTCTTACCACAAACAGCGCTAGAGGAAGAAGCATATCCCACTCTCTTCCTTCGACAGAAAGCATTTTTTTTAGAGTCAGCTTAAGGGTGGCATTGTATTGTTCACACAGACCATCAGTTTGCGGATGGTACATAGATGTTTGGATGTGGGAGATGCTAAGGGACTTGCATATCTGTGACATCAACCTAGAGACGAATGGTGTCCCTTGGTCCGTAAGTATGTCTTTTGGGAATCCCACCCGTGAGAACAATTCGAGGAGTTTGTCGCTGATGTTAGTAGTAGTGGGGGCTCGTAACGGGAAGGCCTCAGGATAACGAGTAGCGTAATAGACCACGACTAACGCGTACTGGTTGCCCTTCTTGGTCTGTGGTAGCTGGCCAATGAGGTCCATTCTTACCCTCTCGAACGGTTTTCCGATTATTGGAAGGGGCAGCAGTGGAACGGAAGGAGGCCTATAGGGATTCTTTTTCTGACAGACCTCACATTCCTGGCAATACTTGATGACATGAGCAAAGATGCCTGGCCAATAAAAGTGTTGTAGAACTGTTTGTGTGGTCTTTTGGGCACCGCTATGTCCTGCAAGCAAGTGGGAATGAGCAAAGAATAGGACCTGTTCTCGAAAAGCTTGTGGTACCAATAGCTTAGGAGGGACCCCTGGTTTTCCTGTTCTGTATAGGACATCGTTTTCGATGTGGAACAGAGGATAGACAGGGTCGGGCAGTGTAGAGGATTGTCTAGCGTGAGCCCATGCTGCTTCGAGGGTGGGAATCGTGTGTTTGGTTGTATTTGAAGCTCCTATCAGAGAGCCAGGGGGCTTGGGTTAGTAAGGTCGACTGAGTTGTGGTTTGTGCGTTAGTGAGGTGTACCTTGATCCTGAGGCGGTTTAGGAACAACGGGTTGTCGAGATCTAATATCCTAATATATGTTCCGGGAGATTGGGCAACACCCCTAGTCTGGCCTTTAGACTCTACCATTCGGCAGGGAGATGGGGATCCGTGCTACCGGGTAGAAATGCACATCCCCATGGACACATCTTATTGGGATACGTTCTCCTGTTGTGAGGTGAGACGGGTCTATCAGTGAGTCAAGGATGACCGACTGACGGCAACCGGAGTCCAGCAAAGCCCTTACAGTCTTCCCCTTCAACCGTACACGTACATAAAAACATGGACCCAGTTCTTCGGTGTAGAGGATGGAGCGAGGCACACAACTGACGTCCATTGGTTCTTCAGTTGTTTTCTTGTGTGGACAAAATTTGGCGATGTGGCCCCATTCCCCGCAACCAAAGCCCTGTGGGCCCCTTGAGGGAGGGGGGTCGGGCCGATGGTTGCGTGATCTTGGTGGTTCTAGGGAGGGTTTCGGTGGTCTTCTTTCGGATTTACTGGAAAGAGCGTGTCGTTTGTTCTGTTTCCCAGGGCAAGGGATGGGGCTGGGCCCTGGAGAATGTGGTGGCCATTTCAACAGCTTGTTCCACCGTAAGGTGTGTATGTTGTCTCAACCACCGCTGTGTGGAAAAGGGTAGGGCCTCCAAATATTGTTCAAGGTAAATAAGAGACATAATCTCCTCTTTTGTGTGTTCTTGTGGCTTGAGCCATTTATCTGCTGCAGCTTTAAGCTTAAAAAACAGAGTTTTAGGGTTGTCTCCTGGCACACCCCTCTCCTTCATGAACCGGACCCTGTAGGCTTCGGAGTCCATGCCTAAGTGATCTAGGATGACGTCCTTTATTTCGGTATAGGGGATGTTCCCTTTCGAATTGGCCACTTGATACGTGGCCTGGGCTTCCCCTGTTAGTAGGGGTGCCAGAAAAAAAGGCCATTTAGCTTCCGGCCAACCACAGGCACGGGCTGCCCTTTCGAAGTTCAATAGGAAGGCATCAGGGTCCTCCCCTGGGACGTCTTTCTGTAGGACTATATTGGGTCCACCTCCTTGGGTCCCTGGTCGTGCCTGCATCTGCGAGGTTAACTGTAGCTGATCCACCGCTACCTTTTGGATGCACTCCACCTGTTGGTTCATAGAGTCTTTGAGCAGGTGTCTGTCCGTCTGAGCAGACGTCATTTGCTTTTCCAGCGCCCATTCCAGTTTCTCCTGCCCATGGATCAATTGTTGGATATGGTTCTCCATAATAGTCGTCTATGGAGCTATGCCCGCATTCTCCACCACGTGTGGCGCTCTGTACAAGCAAGAGGGAGACCGAGTTTTATATTAAGGTGTTTATTGACCAACAGAGAGTAGGGTTCTCTTTTATCAGGCTGTCCCTTTTCAGAGAATGGGGTTCTTTCTTATCAGGCTGTCCTGTTCAGAGACCAGGGAGGATTCCTTCTCGCTTCGTGTAGGGTCCAGCGTTCCTCAGAAAAAAATAAAGAAAGACAAAAGAACTCTATAAGGTTGTTGCCCTAGTGGGTCTTTTCGAGCAAAGGGAAGGGAGTGGAGGGAGGTTGCACCCGTGATCCGTCACCAGTGTTTCGTCTTGCGCAGGCGCCACGTTATGCCTTACGCGCAGGCTAGTACGCCAAACAAGCCTCGAAACATCAATCCCCCCCCCTACTCGTCCCTGGGCGGCTCTCCTCCTCCGTTTCCTTTCCCGAAAGCGGCTCGGATACGTGCACGTACCTCATAAAGCCACGCTCCTCTGGGAACGTGGCTGGGTCCGTTCGTGGTGCCGGATGGGGTCCGGCTCCCTCTTTTCCACGGCTGTAGCAGGGTTCGTCCTTTTCTTTGGTGCGTCCTGGGCTTCGTCCCTCGGCAGCGATTCTCCGTCCTCCGTCTTTTCTGTTGGGACACTCCTCGAAACTTCCGCTTGTCTTCCACTCCTAGGCTCGAACTCGTCAGCGTCTTCTCGAAGGGGAGGACTCTCTTTCAAGTGCTCCGCGGTGTCAGAGTCCCTGCTCATTGGGGCATGTGACCACATCACGTGGGCAGGTGAAGAGTCCTGGACATCGAGACCCTTAAAGACACAGTGTAGGTCTTGCGAGTTGAAATCTGACGCGGACTGGAAACAGAGGAGAGGAGATAGATAAGGGAGAAATAGGTTTGTATCGTCCTCCTCCATTAAGGCTCTGCTGGGCACCTCGTGACACACCCTTTCACATGGGACAGTCGGTTACTCTTCCCACCTTCTATGCACCACCGCACCCTTCCAAGGAAGAGGAGCGTCTCCATCGTCTGGACCCAAAAAGAGCGTTATCGTTTTATCTCGATCGAACTAAAGAGTTTCGGGTGGATGACCAGCTCTTTATAGGGTACATAGGTGCAAAGAAAGGGCGTGCTGTCCAAAAGAGGAATATATCCCGCTGGGTTATCCTTTGTATAAAAATTTGCTAGGCCTTAGCGAAGAAAGATCCCCGTGAAGGGCTTAGGGCCCATTCCACCAGGGCAAAGGGATCCACCACGGCTCTCCAGCGTGGTGTTCCTGTTTCTGATATCTCCCAAGTTGCCACATGGGCATCGCTGCACACGTTTGCTAGACACTACTGCCTGGATTCCCAAGTTCGCAGAGAAGGCCTGTTTTGTCGCTCTGTTTTGCAGGATTTTCTGTTATAAACCTTTCTTCGGTCTCTCCTCATGGGATGGTATTGTTTGGGTATCTGTTCAAAGGTAAGGAATCTGCGGCTAGATGTCTCTATCAGATGGACAAGTTACTTACCTTCGGTAACGCCTTATCTGGTAGAGACATGATCTAGCCCAGATTCCTTACTGACCTACCCACCCTCCCCACACTTCAGAATTATTTTTTGTGTGAGGGATGTTCCCCTTCAGGGCCCTAGCTGTTCATTGTTTAACACACCATGGTCAGTTACTTCATGGCTTCGCGCTTCTGGCGTGGAAAGTTGTGAAAAGTACTGACGTCAGCTCACCGGAGTAGCGGTTATATTGACCAATGCCACCTACCTACGTGCAGGGGTACTGCTAAGAGAAATCTTCCGGATCCAGCCTGACGCCTGGAAGTTCAAAGGTAAAAATCTGCGGCTAGATCATGTCTCTACCAGATTGATTGTGCAGACCCAGCCACATAAAGTGGCAGTTGGTGGATCTAGCAAGGTTCTCCAACTCTTTGGGGCAACTGGCAGAGAAGAGAGCTATATAAGAAAGAAGAAATCACCCTCTGTGATGCTTCTCACAGCACGGTTGTCTCCAACCCGGAGCACCGATAACAGAGTCACAAAAGAGCTGTGAGGTTTCTACACCTGACTGTCATCTGCCTCTTTGAAGCACTAATGAGGGAAAGACAAAGGGAGTACTCATATAAACGTTTCCTCACCTTGCACAACAGACTCTGTCATCCCACTTCTCACCCGTACCATTCACCAAATGGCAGTGCTCAGGAAGGTGAATCTACATCTCTTTGCTAGCAAAAAGGCCTCATAGAATATCTAAAGAAGCCCTTTCTCCACTCCCCTCACTTGTGTCTATGTCTCCTCCCACCAGCAACAGGAATGCAGGCAATACACTTCCATTGATTGGGAAGCTGTCCTCTCCCTTAGCCAATGACATACTAAACTAGGCACGTCCAAAATAGATCCCACTTTCATTTTGTAATTATTACTGTGAGCCAAACTTTAAGGGTGTACATCAAAAGACATCCGCTCCAGTGTTTGCAGAATCTTCTTTTTGATGTTGTCATTATTCACCACATATATTCTCTCACCTTCCTACGATGATCAGGTTACTATTTTCTTCAAGGCCAGTCTAAAGCTCTTGAAATTTCCCTATATCTGCATCTAGCCATTAATTTACGCAGCCAACAACCGAGCTGATCAGCTGTCCATGCAGAAGTGGTGGTAGAGCAGTAGACAGACTTTTCATGTGAGTCTAGTGCCTACTATAGCACTATCTCACATGCAAATAATGTTATTTCTTCCTAGTTTTACATTCTCAGATTGCATGCTATCTCAAAAGGCCTCTTGTTTATTCCTAAAACTGGCATGAAAAACTCACCTTGACTTCTAATTGTTGCCTCTCCTTTTTCTCTTGAATGACTCTCTCCTTACTTTTCATCCTCTGCATTCCTCCTCTCTCTGAGCACAGACTGATTTAACTCACAGGTATTTCTGCAAATTGTCAAACACCCAGAAGGTAACAGGAGGAATGCTTACAGTAAGTCTAACCACTGGCAATTGCTCGGGGTAGCATTCCAACCCATCGTTCTTTTGCTCACCATACCACCTTAGTTTGGACCCGGCCATATGCAACTCAGTCTTGATTCTGCTCCAATAGGAACAGTCTAGCTTGAACTGCCAGGCCAGGTCCTCCCTGAACTGAAACACAAGCAACCCAAGACAAGTTTCTCCCTGATTAAGGCTCATTAGTCAGGTGTAGCTTGGTTCCAGTGGCACAGTGTGCTCGGAACCCACGTCTGGATATACCCATCCACTTAGGGTGTCACAATGAAGCATACAGTAAAGTGATGGATAGAATGCATGAATTAATCTTAGGCACTGGTAATTACTTGGTGCAGCATCCCAGTCCATCGTTATTTTGCACACCATACCACCTTAGTTTGGACCCAGCCATAGGCAAATCAGTACTGACCTTGCTCCAATGTGAACAGTCCAGCCCAAACCACCAAGCCAGGTCCCCCTTGAACCAAAACACTAGACAAACAAGATGGGTTCAGTCCTGATTGGGGCTTGCCAATCAGATATAGCTTGTTTCCAGATGCACAGTGAGCACAGGATTCACGTCTGGATATATACTTGGTATTTAGGGTGGTGCATCAAACACACATGATGGGAGGAATGCTTGCAATCACTCTAACCACTCTCAATTGCTCAAGGTAGCATTCGAACTCATTGTTCTTTTGCCCACCATGCCACCAAACTGAGGTGACATGGTGAGCAAAAGAACGATGGCTTGGAATGCTACCCCGAGCGATTGCCATTGGTTAGACTTATTGCAAGCATTCCTCCCATCACCTTTACTGTGTTTGCTTTCTGCAAGTTGCCTGCACCTCATTTCAAAGATCACAACTGCTGCTTCTTAGAAAGTCATACCCCTTCAGCCTAATAATATCTAATCTCCTCCAGCTCATATATTAATGCCACCAATCCTCTGAATGGACTCACATACCCCTAACTAATGATCAAACCTAAATCCTATTAATTTAGTCTACAATCAAGAAAGTGGAAGCAACACATGGAATGATTTCCTTGAACAGAAAGCTAATCCCAATAACCTCTGGCCTAACCACTAACCTTCGGCTCCAGAGCAACGTGCTACCCGTCATAAAGCACTCCAACACCTCATCAGGGTAGTAAGCACAATACAAATGCAATTACAATACAAACTAATACTGATGGTGTATAAAAGGTCTCATCAATTCCAGGTACAAAAGCCCAGAGGTGTTTGTACCGCTGGCCCTGTCCTACTGTTTTTTGCGAATTCCATGATTATTCCCCTATTTTGTGTTCAGCTCGATCCTATTCAACCTCTACCCAGTAGAGATGGAGGTTGTTACTCGGAGATGCGGGGAAGGAGAAAATGGGGGTAGGGGTTATTGAAAGGTGGGAGACAGCCAATTTCTTTTTTTTATTGGAGTCAATAAAGAAAATGCTGTTTTTGGACCTATGGCAGGGTGCGGGAGGGTATTTATACCATTCCCTCTATATCTTTCTTTTGTTTTTTTACTTCATTCTAGGACAGGGCACTGAGTCCCTGAGTCCTAATATGGCTGCCATCACATCTTTCTTGATGTGGTGGTAGCCAATCAGATCTTATCTTAATATCTGTCGACTCCAAGGATCCTCTGCGGTGTGAAATATATAAGGTTTTTAGCCTTATTTCTCAAAAAGTACTGAACAGATTTACACTAAATCACAAAAAACATGCTTTCTGGACCAAGATCTAGCTTTCTGCCATATTAGTTGCAATTCCATTGAGCAGTTTTTGCGGTATAGTTGTTCAATTTTCCTATGGAAAAATGAATTAGGAAAATAAGTTTTGAGACGGTTTGTCTTGACCCGTGCTTGCCAGATCACCCTGAAACTTTCCAGGAAAGGAGCTGAGGTGGATCAGATTTTTTGTGGAAAGTTCCGAGAAAATTCGGCAAACAGCACTAAAGTTAAAAGCAAACAAAAAAATGCTTGACCTATGGAAACGCAGACCTAATTATAACTATCCAGTGGAGACTGCCACTGGCTAATAAATATATATATATATGTGTGTGTGTATATATATATATGTGTATATATATATGTGTATATATATATATATTATCTACTGGCGGTCGCCAGTAGATAGTTATAGTTAGGACCTATTTTCCATAGGAAATCCACAACATTCTATTTGAAATAACGTTGGCGCCGGTTGACGAATCTTCGCGAAATTTTCCAACTTGTTGGGGCGCTCCGGTCCGCTCCTATCCTGAAAGTCTCGGGGTGATTTGTAAAGCGGGGGCCGAGAAAAAGGGGGGTCCCCAAAGCATGTTTTCCCCATTCAATTTTCCATAGGAACCTTTAGTCGCAGCTACAGCCCGAACTGCTGAACGGAATTACACCAAATTTGGCAAAAAGGTAGCCCTTGGTTCAGAGTCGTGCCTTTTGGTTAAATGGTGTAAATCCGTTCAGTAGTTCCTGAGAAATTTGAAAAAGAAAACACATATATATCTGGGCGGAGCCTAACCACACATGTCATCGTGAGATCAGATTGGCTGTCAGCACTTCATCCTGGAATTGCTGGCAGCCATCTTGGGACCAATATAAATGATAGTACCCCATTGAAATGCATTGTAGTGAATCGAAGATTTTGAGGGTTACCAAAAGAGAACTATAAAGGGTGATAACAGACTTTAGTTACATTAGAATTCATTTGTTGATGGTACCATACTAATTTCAGGAATTGTGGTGTGTTCTAAGGTGATTTTACCCTGTGAAAAACCTTCTGCTGGGATATCATGAATCATGTTTGAGAGAAAACTATTTTCACATGCTTGTCCCATACAGTTTTGGAAGGTCCTCCAGAAGCTAAAATGAGAGCATATTTTCTGTAAATTCACATTATCTTTCTCAGTCATGTGAGAATGAAGTCTGACATTCTCAGTAAAACATGTACATCCAACAAGGGCAGCGACTGTCAGTTGATTCCTTTGTGTTCTACTGCAGCTTCCCAGAGTGTTCTAAAGAACAACTACAGTGCTAACAGCCTTACTTATGACAAAAGTATGGCACACCTGAAGCCATCTTGATTGGAATAAACTGGTAACACTTACAACATTTAATTTAAAAAGGAACAAAATGATGGGGTTCATTTTGTCATAGAAATTATGGTTAGTGCTGTAGAAAGAAAAATTAGGACATGTTTCAAGTGTGATCTCAAATAGCTTCCTGTTATATTTCAACAGGAGCAGCCTGTCAGTTGATGCCTTTGTGTTCTACTGCAGCTTCCCAGAGTGTTCTAAAGAACAACTAGAGTGCTAACAGCCTTACTTATGACAAAAGTATGGCACACCTGAAGCCATCTTGATTGGAATAAACTGGTAACTCTTAAAACATTTAATTTAAAAAAGAACAAAATGAGGGGGTTCATTTTGTCATAGAAAAGCACTCCAACACCTCATCAGGGTAGTAAGCACAATACAAATGCAATTACAATACAAACTAATACTGATGGTGTATAAAAGGTCTCATCAATTCCAGGTACAAAAGCCCAGAGGTGTTTGTACCGCTGGCCCTGTCCTACTGTTTTTTGCGAATTCCATGATTATTCCCCTATTTTGTGTTCAGCTCGATCCTATTCAACCTCTACCCAGTAGAGATGGAGGTTGTTACTCGGAGATGCGGGGAAGGAGAAAATGGGGGTAGGGGTTATTGAAAGGTGGGAGACAGCCAATTTCATTTTTTATTGGAGTCAATAAAGAAAATGCTGTTTTTGGACCTATGGCAGGGTGCGGGAGGGTATTTATACCATTCCCTCTATATCTTTCTTTTGTTTTTTTACTTCATTCTAGGACAGGGCACTGAGTCCCTGAGTCCTAATATGGCTGCCATCACATCTTTCTTGATGTGGTGGTAGCCAATCAGATCTTATCTTAATATCTGTCGACTCCAAGGATCCTCTGCGGTGTGAAATATATAAGGTTTTTTAGCCTTATTTCTCAAAAAGTACTGAACAGATTTACACTAAATCACAAAAAACATGCTTTCTGGACCAAGATCTAGCTTTCTGCCATATTAGTTGCAATTCCATTGAGCAGTTTTTGCGGTATAGTTGTTCAATTTTCCTATGGAAAAATGAATTAGGAAAATAAGTTTTGAGACGGTTTGTCTTGACCCGTGCTTGCCAGATCACCCTGAAACTTTCCAGGAAAGGAGCTGAGGTGGATCAGATTTTTTGTGGAAAGTTCCGAGAAAATTCGGCAAACAGCACTAAAGTTAAAAGCAAACAAAAAAATGCTTGACCTATGGAAACGCAGACCTAATTATAACTATCCAGTGGAGACTGCCACTGGCTAATAAATATATATATATATGTGTGTGTGTATATATATATATGTGTATATATATATGTGTATATATATATATATTATCTACTGGCGGTCGCCAGTAGATAGTTATAGTTAGGACCTATTTTCCATAGGAAATCCACAACATTCTATTTGAAATAACGTTGGCGCCGGTTGACGAATCTTCGCGAAATTTTCCAACTTGTTGGGGCGCTCCGGTCCGCTCCTATCCTGAAAGTCTCGGGGTGATTTGTAAAGCGGGGGCCGAGAAAAAAGGGGGGGTCCCCAAAGCATGTTTTCCCCATTCAATTTTCCATAGGAACCTTTAGTCGCAGCTACAGCCCGAACTGCTGAACGGAATTACACCAAATTTGGCAAAAAGGTAGCCCTTGGTTCAGAGTCGTGCCTTTTGGTTAAATGGTGTAAATCCGTTCAGTAGTTCCTGAGAAATTTGAAAAAGAAAACACATATATATCTGGGCGGAGCCTAACCACACATGTCACGTGAGATCAGATTGGCTGTCAGCACTTCATCCTGGAATTGCTGGCAGCCATCTTGCGACCAATATAAATGATAGTACCCCATTGAAATGCATTGTAGTGAATCGAAGATTTTGAGGGTTACCAAAAGAGAACTATAAAGGGTGATAACAGACTTTAGTTACATTAGAATTCATTTGTTGATGGTACCATACTAATTTCAGGAATTGTGGTGTGTTCTAAGGTGATTTTACCCTGTGAAAAACCTTCTGCTGGGATATCATGAATCATGTTTGAGAGAAAACTATTTTCACATGCTTGTCCCATACAGTTTTGGAAGGTCCTCCAGAAGCTAAAATGAGAGCATATTTTCTGTAAATTCACATTATCTTTCTCAGTCATGTGAGAATGAAGTCTGACATTCTCAGTAAAACATGTACATCCAACAAGGGCAGCGACTGTCAGTTGATTCCTTTGTGTTCTACTGCAGCTTCCCAGAGTGTTCTAAAGAACAACTACAGTGCTAACAGCCTTACTTATGACAAAAGTATGGCACACCTGAAGCCATCTTGATTGGAATAAACTGGTAACACTTACAACATTTAATTTAAAAAGGAACAAAATGAGGGGTTTATTTTGTCATAGAAATTATGGTTAGTGCTGTAGAAAGAAAAATTAGGACATGTTTCAAGTGTGATCTCAAATATCTTCCTGTTATATTTCAACAGGAGCAGCCTGTCAGTTGATGCCTTTGTGTTCTACTGCAGCTTCCCACAATGTTCTAAAGAACAACTAGAGCGCTAACAGTCTTACTTATGACAAAATTATGGCACACCTGAAGCCATCTTGATTGGAATAAACTGGTAACTCTTAAAACATTTAATTTAAAAAGGAACAAAATGAGGGGGTTCATTTTGTCATAGAAATTATGGTTAGTGCTGTAGAAAGAAAAATTAGTGCTAAAACACTACCCCCAGCACGACACCCTACACTACCCAAACATAACTGCACTACCCTAAACCCTAAAACACTACCACCAGCACGACTCCCTACACTACCCAAACACCACTGCACTACCCTAAACCCTAAAACACTACCCCCAGCACGACCCCCTACACTACCCAAACACCACTGCACTACCCTAAACCCTAAAACACTAACCGCAGCATGACCCCCTACACTACCCAAACACCACTGCACTACCCTATACCCTAAAACACGACCCCTACACTACACAAACACGACTGCACTACCCTAAACCCTAAAACACTACCCACAGCATGACCCCCTTCACTACACAAACACCACTGCACTGCCCTAAACCCTAAAACACTACCCCAGCACTACCCCCTACACTACCCAAACACCACTGCACTAACATAAACCCTAAAACACTACCCCCAGCACAACCCCCTACACTACACAAACACCTCTGCACTACCCTAAACCCTAAAACACTACCCCCAGCACGACTCCCTACACTACCCAAACACCACTGCACTACCCTAAACCCTAAATCTACCCCCAGCACGACCCCTACACTACCCAAACACCACTGCACTACCCTAAACCATAAAACACTACCCCCAGCATGTCCCCTTCACTACCCATACACCACTGCACTGCCCTAAACCCTAAAACACTACCACCAGCACGACCCCCTACACTACTGCACTACCCTAAACCCTAAAACACTACCCCCAGCACGACCCCCTACACTACCCAAACACCACTGCACTACCCTAAACCCTAAAACACTACCCCCAGCACGACCCCCTACACCACCCAAACACCACTGCACTACCCTAAACCCTGGAAAAGAAACCCCCACCCCATGCGCAATGCCCCTACCTCTCACTCCTCATGGTTCCTCTCTCCTCGTGGTTCCTGCTTCACGTCATCTCTGAGGGGCGGTGCACGTAGTTGTGCGGAAACGGAATAGCCTCTGTTTCCTTACAACGACATGGATCGTCTACATGTTTTTTAGAACGCATGGTCATTTACCATACATACCTTTACAACAAAATTTGTTGTAAAGGCATGCGTGGTAAATGACCATGCGTTCTAAAAAAATGCGTAGTAATGACTTTGTGATGTACAACGCATGCGTGGTAATGCATGCGTTGTAATGGTATCGCAAAGTAAAAAAGTCGTTGTAACGGCTGTTTACCCATCGAAGCTGGCCCCTGTTCTTCGGTGAGACGTTTATTTGATTAATTAGGAGGAAGGAATGTGGTTTTTTACCGAAAAGTGCATTCCCGGCTGTTGTATTGTGAAAGTGTCCACGTGGCCTGGTTTCACTTCCGGTGAGAGAGTGGAAGAGTCTGTTTGGATCTAAAGGAGTTCTGTTGTTGGACGGGGCCAGCGCGACAAGTCATCAGAAAACATAGCTAATGGAAAGCGTCCTCCCTGAAGTGTGGAGCAGTGCCATGAGAGGTCAACGAGTGTGCGTCCCACCGCAGTATGACCGTACCGCGTGACCCATGTGCCGCCTCCAGGGTATGGGAGGCAGAAGCGGCATCGCAGGTCCTCTTGAAGACCGTTGTAGCACTAATTCTACATTTTGGTACTAGGGCATTTTAACTTTGTTGTTCCTGCCCGATACAAAGAGAAGATCCTGTGTTATTCAGTGCCCTCGTTACCTTTTTTGTGGGTTGTGGTGCTTGTCACTCGCTGCCCCGCCGGTGCACACGACTGGGCACCCCACCTCGTGTGCCAACTGCAGGGCCTCTGCCCTCGGATCACTGGTTTCGGTTTCTGGAGTGGCAACATAAACAGTTGCTCCCAAAGGACTAGCCTCAACACTTAGGTGAATATCCCCTGCACCAGCATTCCACGGAAATTCTTTCCTAGCTCTCCCACGTCAACGAGCACGGCTCCGCTCGCGACACCGTATGACGTCATCGGAGCCACAAGAGGACCTCGTCGGCGTGCTGACGTCAGTTCCACCCATTTTTTCCGTGCCACCGAGGCAAACAGGGGACCGAGACATTTTAACATGTATACATAGTATAATAAATATATATATATTCACTGAAAAAACCATAGGTTTCAGGCACATTATAGTTAGAAATTAGCATTTAAAAAACCTTAGAAATTCACTGAAAAAACCATAGGTTTCAGGCACGTTATAGTTAGAAATTAGCATTTAAAAAACCTTAGAAATTCACTGAAAAAACCATAGGTTTCAGGGGCGTTATAGTTAGTTGGACATTTCACTCGTACAAAACCATAGAAATTCCCCCGTTATAGTTAGTTCAGCTAACTATAACTCTTGCACCCGCAATGCACTGCTGATGACATCACATATTACATCACTCATGACATGGTCAGTGACATCACTCATGACATCACTGATGACATCTCAAATGACATCACTGATTACATCACTGATGACATCATCCAGTGAATGTGTGTTTTTCTGAAAATTAAATATGTTTTATATATGTATATCTCAAGGTCGATGGAAGAATAAATGGGTATATAAGTGTCTAATTGGATGATTTGTTTTGTAAAATTGATTGTATAACTGACTAAGTGTATCTTAGTGAATACATGGGTTAGTGAGTAATGTTTAAATATGAAAATATCTGGATCCGTCTCTCACTTTGTGTATAAGTGGCTGCATGGGTTGGTGAGTAGCTACATGAGTGTCTATATGGGTTATTAGTTGGTTTTTGAGTATCAGTATGAGTGTCTGAGTGTCTGTATGGTTCGGTGGGGTATTACTTAGTGCATAGATGCATGAATGAGTGACTCACTGTTTGTATGTGTTGAAGACAGCATGTGTGCAGGACTGTATAGGTGGATGAGTATGTGTATGGGTGTGTTAGTGAGTGAATGACTGTCTCAGTGTCTTTATGAGTAACTACATATGTTTTAAACTAGTATATGTGAGTATTGGTGTATATAAGTGAGTATATGTGAGAGTGAGAGATTGGAAGAGTTCCTGTACAAATAAGTAGGTGTTTCTATAAGTGATTGTTTAAGAGAGTAAGTATGTGTAAGTTTCTGTAGAAGTAAGTGTGGTAGTGTGTGTATAACTGTATATGCAAGTAAATGGATGTTTGATACTTTGTTTGCATGTGTGACTATGTGTGTGAGTAACTCTATGGATGAGTGGCGGTGTGTAACAGGATGTATAGGTGTATGAGTACATATGATGAGTGAGTACATGTATGAGTGACTGTATAGGGACTGTTGGTGAATGAGTGGATGTGTGTGTAGATCTTGGAATTACTGAATAGGTGTGTTGTAACTGGTATTGGTATGTCCATTGTTTTGAAAATGTTAGTTTGTATTTTTGAGTGTGTGTATCAAAGGTTAGATTAGGGTGAGAGGAGGTCTGCCACTCTATCACAAGGATGATGTCAACAGTGATGTCATCAGTGATGTCATTTGAGATGTCATCAGTGATGTCATGAGTGATGTCACTGACCATGTCATGAGTGATGTAATATGTGACGTCATCAGCAGTGCATTGCGGGCGCGCGAGTTATAGTTAGCTGAACTAACTATAACGGGGGAATTTCTATGGTTTTGTACGAGTGAAATGTCCAACTAACTATAACGCCCCTGAAACCTATGGTTTTTTCAGTGAATATATATATATATATACACACCTGTGTGTAGGCTCATATAAAGTAAAACAAGTAGACATAATAAGTTAAGGAAAAACAGTGATTCCCAGCCTTCTGAGATGTCCTGCTAGTACCACTATCACCTTGGTGAAGGCTCTCGGAGCTGAAGTGAGGCCAAATGGAAGCAATGCAAACTGGTAATGAGTGGACCCCTCACACTTCCTGTGTGACTGCCGGATTGAGGAGTGAAAATAGGCAGTATGAAAGTTGAGATACCATCCAGTCTTCCAGTCATCCAGTCTTCTGCATTCAGTGCCAAAAGGACCTAAATTAGTGACAGCAATTTCTTCTTGCGTAAGAAGAGATTCAAGAGCCTGAGGTTTAGAATCGGACGAAGATCGCCGTCATTTTTAGGAATCAGAAAGTAACATGACTAGCACCCCTGTCCTTATTCCTGCTCTGGCACCAACTCCACTGCTCCCTTCTGAAGGATATTGACATTTGCAGGGATAGCCATAGAAAAAGGCCTTGGCTTATAAAACGTGCCTCTCATGGAAGCTTGGAGAACTAATGAACAAGCTGCAGCATGGCCCTCCGTGAACATTTCTAATGCTCCATCAGCTTTTCCCCTCAAAACGTTTCTCCATGTCAAAAGTCTCCCTGTTTTGGGTGTCCCCAGAAAGGTCTGAGGAATGGAGTACAGTAGCATGTCTCCTTAAGGATACAGGAGTTAATTGACCTAGCAATAGAATCAGCAGTGTCCAATCTAGCTTTTAATATCTGATAGGCTGCATCTTGTCTGTTGTGAACTACCTCAGCAAAATATAGTTTGAGGTGGTCCTGAAGGCTAGGAACAACCGTAGTAGGAATATCCCAAAGAGAGTTTGTATAGCAGCCAAGGAGACATACTACATTCAGTGATTTTAGCTCTGGATTCCCCAAGGAAAACATTTTCATGCCTGCACCCTCTAATTTCTTAGACTCTATGTCTGGAGGATGTGTGGGGAATGCCCACCCGTTTAGCATAGTGGTAGAAGATGCCTGACTCACCAAGCTCTCAGGAGACAGATGAAAGGAAAGAAAGGCAGGGTCATTCAAAGCTGGTAATGTAATAGTCCTGTTTTCTGCTGGTGTAGTGGTAGGACATGACCAGGGTTCCTTTCCTGTTTCTATCTGTGCTTCATTTAAAGGAGAATGGATTCATGGTTTGGAGTAGAGGTTCAAAGTACATCAGTCAAAATGTTAGCACGATGTTCTGCTGAGGGAAGGTGAAAGTTTAATATCTATTTTGCTTTCATAAACACTAAATGAAAAGCAGCTATTTCTGTTGGTGATGAAACGGGGTTGGATCAATATCTATTTCAAGAGAAGTGTCAAGATCACTGGCTTCCTGAATAGTTGTGCTTATGGAACCATCAGCAATTTGAGTATGGGCCTGCTCTTAGGCGGAGTCTGAGCCAAACAACTCATGAATACGATCCCAGTCAACACTCTGGGCATTCTCTCTATATTGATCTACCTCAAGGAGCCTTTGTATTTCCCTTCTTGACCTGACTCTTTCGACTTGGGGTACAGGAGAGGGCAGCATGATTTGGGGGCATCTACAGTGCCTGTGCTGAGGTCACAATTGGGATCTGTCTCAGTGCCAGCGTCTGCCCTTAAATGGTAGGTGGGAGGGGAGTAACACCCATTGGAGCACATGGAATCAATTGGACATTTGGTGCTGGAATGGAGCCGAATGCATTCCGAAACAAACCTGTGGTATCAAGGGGCTCCCCAGAATGGATCTCTGTCTTCTGGAATATCATAGGCAATACTTGGAGAAACAATGCTGGATCCGTTCCCAATGGCAGAAACTCAGGGTAAGCTGGCATCAGTACTGGGGAAGGCAGCAGTAGTAGTGGTTTCGAGGTCAGCATTAGAGTTGGTGAACCCGGTGAAGGAGACTACTCCACTAACTGTGGTTACGTGAACATTGGGGCTGGAGAGAAGCCCTAGAAGGAGTCTTATCCTTTAATCTGGATCTCTCTTGTGGGGATGTCTTTTTTTCTCTTGCTGTAGATGAAGGAGAGGAACAAGAAGAGGACCTTGATCTTGTCTTGGCCCTAGAAAGATCTAGTATTGTGACAACTCTTACAGTTGTCCTTTGTCTTGGCCATGAGAAGCCTGTCTTCTTGTTCTTTTAATGCCTTTGAGTTCAGACTCAGACAAAGATCACACCTTGACAAATCTTGTCTGGAGTGTGGCTCCATAATGGACATTTGTCCATCACATTTTTGGAAGGGCCTGAACACTGACTTCTACGAAGGTGACATTAACACTGCACAGCACCAAATATCTTTCCTCACATGAGGAGAAGGTAGAAGCTCTGGATCCATGTCGACAGGCACAATAGGACAAGTTACTTACCTTCGGTAACGCCTTTTCTTTGCCTTTCTTAATCATGGTCACTGGCTCTCCCTTTCCTTCCACGGCTGGCGTTATTTCCCCAGCCATATGTTCTCAATGGTCTGAGCCTGTTTTCTAGCTGTCATAACTGATGTGGAAGAAGCAGAAGAAGAAAGAGGTGTAAGTTAATTTCTAGTTATATTAATTCAGTTTCTCCATTAAAAGATATTGGCAGGGAAGCTTGAGCAGAAATGTGTCTTTCTTCAACCCAAATTCGAAGTAATAGAAATCTCCTGATACTCTATAGGAATCATCTTTTCAACCGGGCTAAACAGGCAAAGAATGGAAGTATTTGGGCTTTTCTGCCCCCTTCTCCACTTCCGACTGGCTCAATCTGTCCTTCATTGGTTCCGCTCCTTCTTTTTCAAGCCCCTTCCTCACTGTTGAACTTGAGTTCCGCCTTTTGGCATAGGCCACGCTGCACATGCATAGGTATCACGGCTAAGGAGAGAGTAATACAGTGATACTCAAAGTACAGCCCGGGGGGCGCATGCGGCCCTCCTGACCTTTACATGCGGCCTCCTGGACAGCAGCAGCACTGGGCTTCCATTTACTCGACTCCGCACTAACATGAAAAAAAAGTTAAATATACAGCAAACACTTATTTAAAGGTTAATTGCAGTTAGGGAAAGGAAGTAATTAGGCCCTTAACTTTAGGAACACCTTCATTTTTAAAGACAGCCACTAGATATACATGCTTTGCTTCCCCTACACGCACTTTAGGACCCCCAGCTGGCATCAGTGCGGCCCTCGGTCACACCATAGACCAAACATTGCGGCCCCTGGGAAAATGTTTGTGAGTACCCATGGAGTAATAGAAGTATCTGTTGGCATGGTTTGTTATAAACTTTGTGAAGCTCCAATCCTTGCTTCCCGATCTAGCAACCAAAGCTCTCAGCTTGTTTGCTACAGCGTCATGTGTTTTGTTGTGTGGGAGCTGAGAGTCCTGTAGGGCTGCGGAGAGATCCCCACCCCTCTCTCTTCTGTTTGCCCCCACAGTATGCCCAGGACAGTAGTCTCCAATTGATGGGAGCTCTTTGAGGCTGCAAACATCTGAGGATCTAGGAGAGAGGAAAGAGCCTTGTGCACAAATATACTCGCATCTTGTCGCCTGCTGAGGCCACTTTTGGTCTGCACCCAACAGGCCTGAATCCTTTCACTCTCACTACTTCATGCCATGTGACCATCTACTGCCCGTAGCGGATCCCGAACCACCTCCTGGAGCAAATCCTGATCCACCTCTCGTGGTGACTATGAGTTCATCTCCCCCGGCAACTCTTGACCCATTGACCTGTCAGTGTCTCTCCCAGCTTCTAGTTTGCATCTTGCTCAGAGCCAGTGTTGCATACCTCCTCCCTCCTGCTCCCTTATTTGCTCTATCAATAAATGGCAGCAGCTTCCATTTCAGCTGGACATAGCAGCTCCCAGGGTGTATCTCAGGGTAACAATAAGCTGCAATAATTAATCATTTTGGGACCCTGATGAGGGATTCAAATAAAGATTAGAAATGGCAGTATTATACTCCCCACTTTTGAAAGTTGACACTTAAATGATTTTTTAGAGAGTAAAAAGTATTTATCATTCCCAGAGGCAAAGGGTAGTCCCCTCTCTAGTGCTTAAGCGGGCCTGCCACTGTGCTCGAATTAGTTGGTGATGGGTCTTTTACTGTCGTAGGTCTATAAAAAAAATACTCATAAATACCTCTATTAACCGAATACCACGAAGGAGCTTTCTGGGCAGTGGGCACAGTGCAAAATGAAGGAAACTGACAAAGAAATAATTAAAAAGGGGGAAAACAGAGGGAATGAGAGAAAAAAGATGTGTAGAGAGAAAGGGAAAAAAAGAACAGAAGGAAGGAAGGGTAATAGGAAGGAATCATTGGTGAAAGGTAGGATGAAATGGTAAAATAATGAATGGGTGAAAGGGTGAAAGGTTCAATGGAAGAGTGAAAGGATCGACAGGTGAATGGATAGGACAGAAGAATGGACTAATGCAGAAAAGTGGATGGACGGGTGGAAGGATGGAGGAAAGCATAAAGATACTAATGGGTCGATGGGTGAAAAGGTGGTAGTATATTTGAAAAGACGGACGGATGGAAAAAAGTATGGTTAGATTGGGCAATGGGTGGTTGGAAAGGTGAAGGGATGGACATGGATCGATAGATGGTTTGAGGATGGAAGATTAAAAGCACTTCTATTGACCTCTACTTTCGGTCCTTGTAATGATTATACATTTATTTTAACTTTGTCATGAGTATTCATTTTGTTTAACCTTTGCTTTATTTGAAGTTGGTAATTCAGATTTCATGAAACGAGATAATTGTTCCCCTTAAAGCTTCTTTTTTTTAAAAAAGGCAGCTGGAAAAGTAAATACCTTATTGTGGCAGGTGACTGGTGTTATTACATATTTGGACGTAGATAGGGGATGACCGCTTGGGAGAATTTACCCGATTATAGTCAGTAAAAGAGGACCGTGCACTGTTCATCTGGTGCCCACCATACTGAATGCAATCAGTGCCGCTCACTCAAGAGGGCGGGATCCAGGGCACAGCCCATGGAGATGATTCAAGGCGTTGAAAAGGTGGGCGCCACAAACCACATTTTTAATATTTCTCCCTCTGAATATACTCCTAGGAGAGTAGATACAGCAGCCTCTTTACATACGGGAAATAGCAATGATTGATCCGCTAGAGTTGTTCGATTAGTGTCCCAGTGAAGCTGGCTATAGTATAGACATGTGGCGGTGTAGCGTGCACTGCATCATATTGAGCTTTCAGCCATTAGGTTTTGGTTGGGTTATCTACAACGTTTTCTCATCTCATGGCGGTGGGCTGTTCCCTTGAAATGCATTTGTATTATTTATATAATAAGGAGGATAACAATCAAAACATAGTTTACTCGTGCTTGACTGTGTACCGTGCAGTTTTTGAATTGCTTTAACTATGTGAATGCAAGGAATTATAACATTATTTTTTTCTCATCCAATTTCTTTTAGTTATAAGCATTTAGCCTTTTTCTCAAATGTAATACCTATCCGGTATGAAAAGTGTGCTGTATCCGACGAAATCTGGCTTACCACTTTATATCTTTCCACCTCCTCTGCTGTTTCTATTGTTTGTGCCCAAAAATCCCTGATAACATTAATACATGCTCCTTCAAGCAGTACCAAAAATGCAAGGACATAAACAAAACCTTGCTTCTCGTGGTCACTCCTGACGCCTGAGAATAAATAGATTTGTTAACATGTAGTCCCTTGTCCTTCTTCAGGTATTTACGATTTGTAGTGTGACCAGCATCGCCCTCCTTTTCATCAAACTGCAGAATCGGTTGTATAAAAACATGCTGCTAAATCCTTCAATAGTAAGAGCTTTTGAAATTTCTTTTCCGTTTTCAAACTGTTTGATAGAACTATGAGGTGTTCTGTCTTCTTTGCCCAAAATGGTGCTGACGAATACTCGGAGCCTGGCCAAGCCCTGGTTTGCATTAACGTAGAAAGCTGCGTTGTCGGACGTATAGCTTCAAACATTAGATGTGACTTCATTCAAAACCGCGTCATGACCTGCATTTCTTGGCATGTGTAACGCCTTACGTTTGACAGTGGCGTAGGCTGTATGTGGACTCAAGCATCCATTCAGCATATTTGGTCAGTTTCAAATCTGTAAATATTTTACTGCCGGTTTTTGGTCACGTTATGGGTTAACCTGATTTTTTTTAAAAACACTTTATAGCAGTAGTGCAGCACATTTTAGTCAAGTTGAAACAGGATTACATGATACTCGGACTGCTTAAATAATAGAATCTAGATCGCCCACGAATTATGTTCCAAGGTGGGGTTGTTAATATCTTTTGAATAAAAAAATTAAAAAAATAACCCCGAGCCTAGAATAATCACAATAAGGAAATAACTTATAAGGATTACAAAAATAAAAAATAAAAAATGAGGCAGGTTTATCAACCTAGAACAAAACACATGGCCAAGAACCCTTCGGCCACCCTTTTCCTGAGGACAGCTGAGAACCAGATTGTAGCAGAAGCGTTTCTGATGAGACACTCGGAGATAGTATCTAGAACCATGGCCCTACTAGAAACCAAAAGCAAAAATGTTCAGAACCAACCTTCTCGAAACCACAACTACAATGATGGTGTTATTAGGAGTCCATCTCTGAAAGCAGACCCTAGCTTGCAGACAAAGGGAAAATGCCATAGTGTCGGAATGGCCAATTTGGCATTGTCCAGAACTCTTGGGCTCTCTTTCCACACTGTAGAAGGTGACACAATCAGGTCTAGGCAGTATGTTGTTCATGGAAATTGTTATGAATTTAGCTTACATAATAGCTAGCCAATTAAGCACTTGCCACTGGCATGTCGTCTACGAAGTGGGTCTTGAGGTAAATCCTGGCAGGGTCAATTTAGCGTTTGATCTTCCTGTTGCATAGACATTAAGCATCATTAAATTGGGGATTCTGTCATCTGTTATTTGAGGTATTTTAAAACTACAAAAAAGGTGGTTAGATATACTATGAGATGCAAGGAAAAATCTAAATAAATATTTTTCTTAGGATTCAAATTTCATCAAAGCAGTGCTTCAAAATATGACTCCCATAATCACTATCATGAGCCCTCGCGTCTGCCCTTTACATTGGTTTTATTTAGCTTCCGTGGGGCATGTTTAATCATGTATTGAAGTACTTTTCTTCAGCTTGAGAACAGAAATGAGAATAGAAATGGAGGCCTATGTCTGCTGAATTAATGATGGCATACCTCTTTCAAGCCATGCCCACGAACCGTGACCTCTGTGGATCAGAAGGCCTCAGGCAAAGCCATACCTTGAATATTATGGACACTGGAATTACGCAATTGTGTGGCTGCGGCAATTTTCGCATAATTAAGCTTTGCCGCATCTGCTACATAATCCATCATCTGCCGTATAATCTGTGGCTTTTAACAAAATAAAAATTTGTTTTTAGCTCAAATGGTTTAAAAGTTACTAAAAGTGCAGTGACACGTGTTGACGCGCAGTGGAAGGCCCTTTGCAAAGGTTGACTGGTCAAATTTCTGTTGCTATATTTGGGTGTTAAACTGATAATAATGAGGTACAACCAATGCCTAGGCAGTGTTAACAAGTGGAAAAATACTATCAGAAAATATGCCACATTACACTGCATAATTTGGCTTTTCTTGCCGCATAATTTGCTCAACCCTGCTGCATAATTTGCTCAACCTATGACGCAAAATTCCAGTGGCCCTTATTATGGGTAACTCCTAAAGGGGAGAACCCTATGTGAACTCTATTCATGGTGCACAGTATGCATGTGGGGCTAAATAAATTGTAGAATGCAGTTGTTTTATACTACTCTACATTTTCCCTTACCTTTAAATATAGTACTAAGACTCCTTTCCTACACACGTGCATGGAACATTGTAAACATTGTTGCAGTTTCCCCAGTGGTGGCTGGCATGTACTGAGGTAGGCGGGGCACAACAACAAAAATAGTAAAATAAACTTACCTTCCTTTCTTCGCCGTGCGGTCCTCCTCCCTCCGGCGTCTTCTGTAAGCAGGAAACTGCACTACTCAATCCTGGCGCTGCTTTCACAGCATGAAAGCAGCACCAGGATTGGATAGAGCGGCCTCTCTCAGCGCTCCGAAAAACACTGGAGGCGTGCACTTTCTCTTACCCAGCTGTCTAAGACAGCTGGGTTAGAGAACTTTAAAATGCGCATGTCTGGCTGGCGGGCCCAAGACGGCCAACCAAAGAGAAATGCGCATTTTAAGGTGCATAGCTCTCTGCTGCTGCCACTCAGCAGCACTGGCCCCGCCTCCGGCCTGACACTTAGTTCAGGACGGGTTGCTGAAAAATAAAACGGTAATAAATAAACTTTATTACACTTTTATTTTTCAGCTCTGGGGCTGGTGGGGTAACGCTCTCCGCTCAAGTGGAGGAGCTTCCCCTGAGTTTCCCATCTTTTTTTCCCATATTGTTTGCCTGGAGCTTCCCAGTGTTTAAGTTAGATGGGGCGATACATGTATGGAATACATTGCAGAACGTTAGTGAATCTATGTAAACTTAAAAATGGGGGTGTTCACTTTTTGAACATTGCATTTCCCTGATCCATAATAGACATTTTGCTCTACAGATCCTTCAAATACGAGTTGAAAATAGGGTGACCAGACATCCCGGATTAGCCCGGACAGTTTCATTTTTTCAAGGACTGTCCTGGCATCCCAACACTTTTTACAACAAGCATTGGCAAAGCCAATAGGTCTTGCCTATGCGAGAGCTATTGGCTTTGACAATATGTTTTAGCCATGTTGTCTACCAGCATGGCTGCTGTTCAGCATGGCTAAAAGTTAGTGGCGTTGAGGAGAGTGGCGTGGAGTAGAATGTCGTAGAGTGGAGTAGGGTGTCACAGAGTGTAAAGGAGTAGAGTGGCGTAGAGTGGGGTAGCATAGAGTGGAATGGCATAGAATGGAGTAGAGTGGCGTGGAGTGGAGTGGAGCGTTGTAGAATAGAGTGGTGTAGATTGTTGTGGAGTAGAGTAGACTGTCGTAGAGTGGCATAAAGTGGAGTGGCGTAAAATGAAGTAAAGTGGAGGAGTGTAGAGTGGCGTAAAGTGGGGTAGAGTGTTGTGGAGTGGCATAGAGTGGAGTAGTGGCATGGAGTGGCATAGAGTAGAGTGTCACAGAGTGGAGTTGTGTAAAGTTAAGTGTGGCAGAGTGGAGTGTCATGGAGTAGTGTCGTAGAGTGGTGTAGTGCTGTAGAGTGGCGTCGAGTATCGTAGAGTTGAATGTCATAGATTGGAGTGGCGTACAGTGTTGCTTAGTGGAGTGGCATGGATTGAAGTGTCATAGAGTGGACTAGAGTGGAGTAGAGTGCCCTAGAGTATAGTGGTGTACAGTGGAGTGTCGTTGAGTGGAATGGAGTAGAGTGAAGTGACGTAAAGTGGCATAGAGTGGAGGGGCGTAGTGTGGCTTAGAGTAGAGTTGAGTGACTTTGAATGTGCAGCAAATGGGACAAGATAAAAACAAAATTTGAAGGTCTGTTTATTGCTCATTCACTTATGAACTCCAGCATGGTTATTTTGGGAGTGTTTTAGCACCCCCCACTACCAGTGCATATGGCATGGGCACAAAATTAAGGAAGAGGATTGTTTAACTTATGCTATTAGTACTGCGCACTGACCAAAATAATCAAGCTCGTAGACAGAACATTGTTCCTCAACGGGTATCTCTGATAGTGGCAAAGATGAGCAGAATCATTCAAGCAGAAAGATAGGAGGCAGGAAATCTTTTCAAAGAAATACAGCATGTTGACTGCTTCCTACTTTCTGAACTAGCATACAAGAGAGACCGCTGAAACCACATCCACTCTCCTGGAGTGCCTAAAGAAAAAGAAAAAAGTTCCCAGAAGGCGCAAACTTGTGGAAGAATACCAGGAGCCAGTCAGAGATAGGGTAAACAGGTTACGCTCCAACGGAAAGACAAAGGACACGCTGGACACTCTAAAACAAATAAAGCCAGCAAATAGAATGCAAACAAATGTGAGTTACAAACCAAAAGCTAATGGTAAGATGATAAGCAGTGGGTGGAATGCATTCCCAGGGAACCTTTCAGAATGTCCCCAAGAAGTCTTAACCAACCAGACAGTTGTGCTGTCTGGTAGGCTTTGACCTAAAAATGAATATATGTGCCGGTTTTGAGAGAGGGTCGTGTGAGCACACACATTTATCACTGTGCTGTGACAGCTCACGTTCACACTGAGCCTCTCATTACACCAGGGACAGAGTTTTATTTAAAAGTCTCCTGCTGTGCTGCCTGACCTCATTCACAGAGCACAACAGGAATCAATTAGGGGTGAATCAACCTCTGTAGAGTTCATCACCCAAGGCCAGCATCACAAACCTGTCCTTGCAAAACACCCCAACATGGCACCCCCCTCGCCATGAAATGCTAATTACCCTGCATATTACATCACCCATGACATGTTCTATGACTTCATTGATAATATCACTGCAATATTTGTAATGATATCATTGATGACAAAACTGTGCATGGCGGTGAATTTCTGTGCCTTTGCACGTTTTTGCATGCTTTAAATTACATTTTCACCTATTATAAAGTCCCTTTAACCTTTGATTTTCCAGTTATAAGATAAAAATGAAATTTTTAAAAAGTAATATATATTATATATACATATATATATATATGTGTATATATATATATATATATATATAGATATATAGATATATTTTTTAAATGTAGGACTGCAAATGACATAGAAATAGGTATAAATCTTGACACTGAACTGACCAGTGTCAACATTTAGTCCTATTTCTATGCCAATGGCTGTCCCACTTTTTTTTGTTCTGCAAATCTGGCCACCCTAGCTGAAAACTCACTATGTGCAAGGGTTTCCTCCTCACTGTGTGATAGCGGCATGTCACGGGGTAACCGTGTGAAGGGAGTCTATATCACGTGACACTTGGTGGCATTGAGTGTGTTGGCAGGTGTGTGTAAATTGGTTTTCTGAATGAAAAACGTGAATTTACACTCATATCCACAAATCGCTTTTTAACTTAATGCTTTTTGATTGGCACACAGGTGGGGTGAGAGAACGGAATCATATGGTGTTGGATGGGTGGTGGCTAGCTGTGCATTCGCCCATTACAAGCATCTTGGACACACCTACTTACTGTGCAGATGTTTTATAGCACACTATATTTGTTTGGGCATATAAAGAAGTAATAAAGTAAATAACGATTTATGTTTTGCACAAATACAGCGAAAACATTTACTCTAAAAGCACTCTTTGAAAAGTGTTCCTGTTATCACATTTTTTTTCTTTTGAACTTTCAGGAGGTGCGGAGGTGCTCTTTTTATTTTTGAATTGGATGTAAGATTATGCCTGGCTTATCAAAGGATTTCGCCATGGCTGCCCCTCTGCTGAGAGTGTGAAGCTAGAATATTTTAATTGATTAAAGCATGATCTTATGCATGCTCCTATTCCATCCTTGTAGGAAGCTGGCTCTGTATATACTATGCCAAAATGAGGTATAGTGTGCACAGAGTCCAGTGGAATCCCAAAGGTAGGCAGAGGTAAAAGTAGATAGCACCTTACTCTCTATTTGTGGTAGTGTGGGCGAGCAGTAAGGCTTTATCAGAGGGCAGTGTTAAGCATTTGTTGTACACACTCGGGCAAGGAATTATGTCACACACTCAAAGACTGAACTCAGACCGATTTGTTTGTATCAAAAATATTATTTAGTTATTTTATTTCTAGAATCAAGCCAAGCCTGGTGCAGGTAAGTGAAATAATACTTTGCGTGTTTTTATGCAGTGAATTACAGTTGAATGCAGGTTCAAATGCAGTTGGTTGAGTTACAGGTAAGTCAATAGTTCGACATTACTTTTCAGTTACTTTACAGATTACTTTGTACGTTACTTCTTAGATTACTTTTTAAGTTACTTTTGCTAACCAGTGTGATATGCCTAAATATCACACTGGGACATCTCCTAGACAAAAGGTAAGTAATACAGTTTTTGTATATTTGCAGTTTTGCAAGTTTTCATACAAGCCAACTCCACACTTAAAAGATTTTTCAAAGAAAAGCAGGCCATACAATCCTATTGGAAGAAATGAAGTTATCGGTTTACACGTAAGTACTTTGTTGTGGGAGTTGGCATTCTGGAGTTAGCACCAGGGTTCCCCTAGGGTCAAGGATGCACTCTTCAAGCACCCTCAGCGGCACTAGGGTGGCTGGGTGCAGAGTGCTGAGGCCCAGTGTTATCCAATGGGGATAGGGGGCCTCCGGTTGGTGGCTGCTCACGAGCAGGCCACAAGGTTGTGGGAGCAAAACACCTGGTGTTAGGCTCAGGGCAAAGGGGGATCCGGTTTAGCACACAAAGTGCACCCGCAGCGGCACAGGGGCGGCTGGGTGCATGGTGCTGTTTTGGCATTGGGTGCCCAGTTGATTTCAATGGGGATTCTCCGGTTGCAACAAAGACTGCAGTCTCTGGGACGAAGATTTTTTTTTTTTTTTTAAACATAATTTTTATTGATTTTTCTTTACATTACATCGCATCATTGCTATATGAGATCTACATCATCGTTATGCAGTTTACATACGTGAAATACATTATACAACGATTCTCAATAACCGATATGTATATACCATTGTAGAATTATTTAAAACTATAAACATCTATGTGATCATATGTCGTCTGAATTGACCCTTTGTACTACGTAGCTCCCAATATCTAGCTTATGTACCAAAGCCTGGCTCTTGTGCAGGCTTCTAACTGATATGTCTCAAAATGAACTATATACAAACCCCTTTCCTAAATACCCCCCCCCCCCCCTCCCTCCAGTCCTATGCACCCTCGTACAGCCTATATGTGTGCCGCCTGGGTCTGTGCGGCTTCTTAATAAAACCACGTACCACCAACCATACATCTCGTTTCATGGCGTTCGGGGACTAAATCTCCTCAACGTATTGTCTATTGGGTTGCGCTTGATGTATTGTATTGTTCTATGTCCACTGTTTTGAGTGCTTCCAATATTACATCCCATTCTAATGCTATTGGGACTTTACGTAGGCCCCTGAGCTCCTCCCTATGTATGGCGGCACTCTCCGCACTGCCCCATCGGAGCAGTTCACTATACCAGGCATGTTCCGTAGGGGGCTTCTTTGACTTCCAGCGCATAGTGATGGCCCGTATCGCTAAAATGAGCGCCAAGTGAATAAAACGATACTGAACTTTATGCTTGGACACGTGTTTGTGCAGCCCTAGAATACATTCCTCCACAGTGTTTAGCACCTCGCAGTGTGTGGCCGTTCCAACAAGTTGTCTGACCGCGTCCCAAAACCCACGCAGCATCGGACACGACCATATCATATGTGTGAGGCCAGCCCCCTCTTCCAGACATCTTGGACAACCGTGTTGTGTCGCCGGGAACATTTTATCCAATCTATGGGGGTAAGGTAAGCCCTGTGAAGAATCATAGTTTGGATAAATTTAAATTTTGCATTCCGTGATACCGTTTTTGGGTGTTCTACAATAGTCGCCCATTCCTTATCTTCCAAGGCCCTGCCTATGTCCTCTGTCCAGGTCATGCGCAATGGAGTGAGGTCAGCCTCTATATGAGTGCGGATCCCTATGTACAGCCATTTAATAAGGTGTCTGCCCCTTCCCATATAGTGTAGCAGCTTGACCAGTTCGTGCGTGGGAGGTTCCTGTCTCTGCGGGGCCCAGTGCGTTTTTACATACTGTACCAATGCGGCATGTAATAAATATAATTGCGCTGGTGCTCCTTTTTCGTGTACAAAAGTTTCATGGTTCAACAGCATCCCATCCCCAAACAGATCAGCCACCGTACCGATCCCAACTTCCAACCACGGTGCTAGCCTACGCCTAGTTAGTTGTCCATCCGTCATTGGGATTCCCATTAATGGGATGTTACCTGCATAGTCGGAGGGCGCGCCTGTATATTGTAGTGCTGCTTTCCAGCACTGCAGCGCTGTGCGCAGCAGCGAAGGAAGACTTTTGGGATCCTGCTGTTGGGTAACAACAGGGTGTGTAACATTCCTCGGTCTATGTCTCGCTCCGTAAAACCTATCTCTTGTAAATTACGCCCGGCAGTCCAGAAGGACAACCATTGTAATTGACATGCATAATAGTATGCTCGTAGATCAGGTACGCCCAGTCCTCCCCTACGTGTGCCCAGCTGCAATTTTTTAAGACTGATACGCCGTCTCCCAGTTCCCCATATTAGGGCAGTTAGTAATGTATTCATCCATTTAAATGTGGTATGTGGTATTATAATGGGCAAGTTGGTGAAGTAGTAAATCAATCGCGGGAGGACCACCATTGTCGCCAAAGCCGCTCTACCCATAACTGACAGCGGCAACGTAGTCCAAAAGGCAACACTGGATCTTAATGCTCCAAGCGCTCTATGTAAGTTTCCGTCTAACATAGCCGTATGTGACCGGTAGACCTGTATACCCAAATATTTAAATGTATGCTGTGCAACCTGTAGCCGTGTACCACCAAACTCTATATCAGCTGGGCATGCATGTTCCGTGAAGAAAAAGACATGTGACTTTGCTACATTAATGGCAAGGCCTGAAATTAATTCGAAGTGGTGGAACACCTCACATAGCGGGCCCAGGGGCAGTCGGAGATCACGGAGATACAGAATGATATCATCCGCATAGGCAGAGAAGAGGTGCGTTGTGTTCCCTATCTTCATGCCCATATCAATGAGATCCTTACGCACTTTAAGTGCCAGCGGTTCTAGGGCCAATATGAATATGAGCGGCGATAAGGGGCATCCCTGCCTCGTCCCTCTATATATCGGGTATTCCGCTGATATATTGCCACCAGTGCGTGCTCGCGCCGTGGGCGCGTCATATAATAGACGTATCCAGGCGATGTAGCCCGCTGGTATCCCGAATTTCTCCAATGCTCGGAACATATAGTCCCAGTGGATAGAATCGAACGCTTGACGCAAATCCAAAGATATGCAGCCTGCATGCTCGTACCGACTTGGTGCTTCCGTTATAATATGGTGGAGCTTCCTGGTATTCAATGACGTGCTGCGGGCGGGCAAAAAACCCGTCTGTTCTATATGAATCAATTTAGTCAGGGAGGGTAGTAGCCTGTTCGCCAACACTTTACTAAGTATTTTATACTCCGTGGTCAATAATGATAACGGGCGATAGCTGGCCATATCTGCGGGGTCTCTCCCCGTCTTCGGGAGTGACACCACTAGCGCCTGCGCTGTAGTGAGGGGCAAGGAACCTTCAGCTAGTGCCGTGTTATATAATATCTCCAACTGGGGCACCAGATGATCAGCATATACAGCATAAAATTCGACTGGTAGGCCATCTAATCCAGGGGTTTTGTTGCGCGGGAGTCCCCTCATAGCGATCTTAATTTCAGACTGGGTAATGGGCCCTATTAATTCTTTCTGAGCCGCTGCCGTGAGTTGTGGGTATGGGAGGGCGGAGAAGAAAGCATCCATACGTGTCTCCGTGCTGCTAATGGGCCTACTGTACAGTGTGGCATAGTATTGACGGAATGCGACATTAATATCCTCTTGGGTAGTGACTGTATCACCCCCCATGTTAGTGACTTTATGTATTATAACCGCAGGTGGGGCATCCCTGATCAGCCTAGCAAGCAGTGTCCCGGATTTATCTGCTTCAGTGTGACTTAACTGTGAGTATTTCCTATAGTCTATGACCCGGAGAGTTTCGAGCAGTTCCGCATGACTGATTCTAGCCTCTTGTAGCAATTCACGCTTTTCAGCGTCCGTTACGGCTTCTTGTTCCAGCCTGTCCATTTTGTGCTCAACAGCCAAAAGGGACTTATGAATTTCTTGACGGGCTCCTACAGTCGCACTAATTGCCCTCCCCTGATAACCGACTTAAAAGCGTCCCATTCGATCGCTCTATTGGATGCAGTATTGCTATTTTCAGCGAAGTATTGCTCAACAGTGTTTGACATAGTAGAGCGGAACACCGAGTCCTCCAATATTTGCGGCCACAATCGCCAAGTGGGAACCGGGGTGGGTACTCTGCCCCAGTTAATTACTATCTCCAGCGGGTTGTGGTCAGAGAAGGTCTTTGCCAGGTATGTAGTCTGAGTCACTTGCATTGCAATTTTTTTGGAACAGTAAATTCGATCTATTCGGGTGTGAAGCACGTGGACAGGGGAATAGAAGGAATACTCTCTGTGTGTAGGATGACGCATCCTCCACGCATCACATAATTCCCAGCACTCGGCCCACCTACCCAATGCTTCTGCTTGTTTAATCACTCCTGCTCCACGCAGAGGTGGGTGAGACCTGTCTAGTGTAACATCCATGACTGTGTTGTAATCACCCCCTATAATCCATGGGTGCAGCTCCCATCCCGTCAGTGCAAGATTCAATACTCCCCAGAACCTATCTTGTTCAAAATTAGGTGCGTATATATTGCCCAGAACTACATGTTGACCATCCAGTGTCCCCGTACAAATATGTATCGCCCCTGCTTATCTATCCGCTGTTCCAGTGCTAAGAATGGCACTCCATGTCTAACCCATATTGTGGCCCCTCGCGCATAACCAGAGTATGTAGTGGAGAAGACCTGTCCTCTCCATTTTTTACGGAGCTTCACTACTTCACTGTCCTTCATGTGGGACTCCTGTAGGTACACTATTTGCGCCCCACGCCTCAGTAGCTGTGCGTGTATCCTGTGTCTCTTCTGCACAGAGCCCATTCCCCGAACATTCCACGTTATTATAGTGTATTTGCTAGGTGTATGCATTGCGTTGCGACAGTT
This sequence comes from Calotriton arnoldi, assembly GCA_963921515.1. Classification (NCBI taxonomy): domain Eukaryota; kingdom Metazoa; phylum Chordata; class Amphibia; order Caudata; family Salamandridae; genus Calotriton; species Calotriton arnoldi. The sequence goes on along the minus strand of CAWUFW010002529.1, from coordinate 2,026,371 downwards.
ATCCAGCCAACAGCCGGTATACCCACTGCGTAATCGAATTTACCCACATCAAGATCTGCAATAGGACTGTTCCCCCCCCTAAACACCCCAATACTCGGTCCGGTCCCAAAACTATACCGGACCATACAACTAAACTGAACATATAAAAACATAATAACTGCATAATAACGCCTTCGCCGTGTGGGGGACATCGCTAGCGCTCTACAGGCGGGGTACTGTCTACACATCAGTACAACTAAGCTTCTATTGGACCTGGGCCTAATTTAAGAATGCTCCTTGCAAATACATTCACCGTTTCCGCATGCATATTACAAGTGCAGTTTTTACAGTTATAGTTCTGATACTTGCGGATACAGTCAGCCATATAGTTCTTTTATGACTTGCGGGGTCGCGGAAGGAAACAGGGCCACACTGCCCTCGGAGTCCGAGTCGTGCGTTGCTTCTTCTTCGTCCGATGTGGACTTAGCTTCCGCTCCCGAGGTGTGCATGAAAGTGGCCGCCGCTATAAGTGCCTTTGATTTGCTCTGCTGCACCTGCTGCTTGGTGATATACTGTCGTGCGGGCGTCCGGCGCGATCTTCGACTTCCCCGCCCAGCGGATATCCTAGGACTGGTCCCGCTCTTTTCTGTGCATTGAGAGTTAGTCGTTGCAGCATTCGTTAGTTCCATCACTTCCAGCCAATCCGCCACATCTCTGGGGCTGTCGAAGAAATAGGACTTGTGGTCGTAGAAGATCTTTAAGCGCGCCGGAAAAAGCAGCGCATATTTCAGGTTTAAGTCTCTGAGCTGCTTCTTAATTGTCATGTAGGAGGAGCGCTGTTTCTGGACCAGCCTTGTGTGATCTGGATATAATGAGATTCTCGCATTTTCAAAGTTTATCGGAGATGCGTCACATGCTTTCTGCAGGAGAGTGTCCCTGTCGCGGAAATTCAGTAGCTTCACTATGAGAGGGCGAGGTGGAGTACCTGGCTTTGGGCGACCAGTAGGGATCCTGTGTGCTCTCTCTATGCAGTAGTGCTCCGATAGTCCTTCTTTAGTGACATTATCCCGGAACCACTGCTCCATATATCTCGTTGCGTCCATTCCCTCACTCTTTTTGGGCAGGCCTATGACGCGAATATTGTTACGCCGTGTCCTCCCCTCTGCATCTTCAACCCTATCCAACAGGATAGCTACTTGTTCTTGCAGTTGTACCATCTTGGTGTCGGTCTGCAGTTTCCATGGGGTGACTTCCTCCAGCGTCGCAGCGTTTTCTTTCACTTTATCTGCAAGTTTAGCGTGGTCCGCCCGAAGCAAGTTGAGGCCAGTAGTCAGAGTCCCTACTTGCAGTTCCATTGCTTTTCTGGATTCACGCACTTCCTGTAGTATGAGATCCAGCTTATCCGTAGGTGTAGGTGCTTCCGTCATTGGAGTACCTTCTGCCCCATTCTTAGTATTCACTGGATCCACCGTATCCGGGACGTAGTCTTGTCCTCCTTGGTCCAGTTGCTTCACACCCTTGCGCCCCATCTTTCAAGCCAATCTAGCTTCCGGTGTCTTGTGTAGTGCGGGTGTGGGCTTGTAGTGTGCCCGGTGCTCCTATCAGGGTGTCGCTTCTCTCCCACGGTGCCAGCACGGGTCCGCCCCGCACAGTCTCACTTATGGCAGTGAGAGGCTTACAGCGCAGCAGCGGCTCCACTCTGTATACGGGTGTCGCTAGCGTGCATGTGTTAGTTCGGTGGCAGTATCGGTAAACCTGGCATTATCAGTGTGTCGCTACTCACTGCGGCACCCCTCCTTCCGTGTCCGCCTCCGTCCTGGCATCCAGTAACGATAGAATGAGTCCCCTTAGTCAGGGAGCTGCGTGTTTCGTGGCCCGTCCGAGAGCCACCTCAGACCTCGCATCACCGGCCTCCCTGTGCCGGTGTAGACAGGGCTTATGTCCGTGCCTCTGCGCTGCCCAAAATCATTGCCTCCAGTCTCTGCCACCTCGCTGCCCTGCTTCCCCCGTGTCTAGGGAGTATGCTCAGACCGCCTCGTCTCTCTGTGCCTCTCAGTTCAGGTACAATATTTCAGCGACGCCCACCGCCTCCATTTACCGATCTCCTGCTCTTTGGCTCCGGTTCGGGGTCGGAATATTTTCGGGCCTCCAGCAGCAGGCACCCGCACCCGCTCCGCCACCTGCAATGTGGGCTGTGCCAGTCGCCTCCCCTTCCCTTCGGCACCTTGTTGTGGGCGCTGCCTCTGGTAGTGCGGCCAAGTTTCACGTTGCGTCACAGGGGAGCAGGCCGCCTCGCGTCCCCGAGCTCGCGTAAGCTCCGATCCCGCTCTGCCGCTACCCTTCCCAGGCAGTCTCACCGGTGCAACTCCTGCCGCCGCGGCACTCCGCTATGTCGGCCGCCCGCTAAGTGACCCAGTCCCCCCGGTCTACTGTGGTCTCAGCGCTGATGTCCGTGAGCTTGGGGGCATGTGTCTGTCTCCCGTCGCGGCCTTCCTCCGCCAGCAGAGAACAGCTTCGTCAGGCCTGTGGAGCCCCAATTTCGGCCGTGTTCACCACTTCGGCCTCCGGGTTTCACCGAGTCCTCCCGCTCACCGCCGCTTCTCGCTCCCACACTTTGATGTCCGTTCGTCGACGGCGTAGCAGATTTATTCCAGGATTTTTGTCAGCCCAGGTCCGGAGCTCGGCTAACACACGACCGCCATGTTTGGCTGCTAGCCACGCCCCCTCTGGGACGAAGATTTGCTGGAGGTGACCACCGGTTGGTGAGGTAAGTTGGGATGCCTGGGGATGTTGGGACACCGTTGGTTGGGCCACCCAAGGCCGTGGGACGTGAGGTGCAGGGGTGTCTTTAGGCGTCGGGTTTTCTTACCAGCTCCGATCGCGGTCGGGGGATTCTCCAGACAGGGCTGCAGGCATCGATTGGAGATTCGAGGCATGTCAGAGATCACCAGCTCTCAGGTCAGGATCGCAGGGGAGACCTCCTCGTAGTGTTGGGCCACTCTAACCCGGGCCGTGGGCATCGGGTGCAGAGTGGTGCAGACTCGGGGATTTGGCCGAAGCCAGAGTCTGTGGGTGAGCAAATCCGGTGCTCACGGTAGACAATGTCTTGGTTTGGGAAGGCAGGGCAGGTCCTCCGGGTTCTTGGGGGCTGCTGGCTGCAGAACACACCAGGATTTTGCTGGAGCAGGTTCGAGGTGGGGACAGGCCGATAGGGCTGGGGCCAAGTCAGTGGGTGTCCTCCTCTTCTTGGTTCAGCACGGCTTCTTCGGTCCTTCTTCTTCTTTTCTTCTGGTCGGTTCTTGTCTCAGGAGGCAAGGTTCGGGGTTGCCCCTAAACACTTCATTTAGGGGCGTTACAGGTAGGTAAAGGTCAGGACCAATGGGTCCCTTCCTTGGGGTGGGTACACCCCCTATTATGCCACCCTCCAGTGGGAGGGGGGCATATGCCTCTCTCTGGTTGGCTGAGTGCCCCCCATCTGCAAGATGGCGGGGATTGAGAGTTGTGCTTCACCTCGACTCCCCCACCTGAGGGGTGGGGTTGGCAAAGGTGGGCACACCTCCCTTCCTCACTTGGTTTTCCCGCCAATTCTCCTGCCCAAAGTGGGGATGAGAACCGGTGGGGGCCAGCTGCTGGAAAATGCAAATGGCTGGGGTAGCTCACAAAGGCGGCAAGCCTTTGAAGCTTCCCCTTCGTGTACCTTGCCATCCTGGGGGAGGAGGCTTGGCACCTCGTCCCAGGATGTGCATTGTTTCCGATCCCCGAGAGCAGCAGGCTCTCGACCCAGGGATCCAGAAACATGTCTGGTGTTGGCAGCTGGCGAGCAGCCACTCAGCCAGGACACTAGAGTTAAGTCATTTTTTAGGAGGCATCTCTAAGATGCCCTCTGAGTGCATTTTTTATTAAATCCCACACTGGCATCAGTGTGGGTAATGCGCTGAGAGGTTTGATACCAAACTTCCCAGTTTTCAGTAATCACCATTATGGTGCTGTGGAGTTCGTAATGACAAACTCCCAGTACCACATACTCTTAATGGCATTACTGCACTTACAATGTCTAAGAATTGGCTTAAACACTGTAGGGGTACAGGGCTCATGCACCTGTACCCTCACTACTGGTATAGTGCACCCAGCTAGAGGGGTGGCTGACCTATGCCAGGGCAGTGGGTTGTTGGGATGTGTGCCATGTCGACCCTTCACTTTGTTCTGCACCAAAACACGCAGCCTGAAATATGTGTGTGTGTGTGCGTGTGTGTGTGCGTGTGTGTGTGTGTGTGTGTGTGTATATATATATATATATATATATATATATTTTCACTGAAAAAACCATAGGTTTTAGGGACAGTTATAGTTAGTTGGACATTGCACTCGTACAAAACCCGTGAAATTCCCCTGTTACAGTTAGTTCAGGTAACTATAACTCGCGCCCCCGCAATGCACTGCTGATGACGTCACATATTACATCACTCATGACATGGTCAGTGACATCACTGATGACATCACTGATGACATCATCCAGTGACTGTGTGTTTCTGTAAAGTTTAAATATGTTTAATATATATAGGGAAAGGCGTATTGAAGAATGAGTGGGTGTATAAGTGTCTGAATGGATGATTTAGTAGGTGCCTGACTAACTCTATAAGTGAGTGATTAAACGTATCTTACTGAATGCATGGGTTAGTGACTAAACAGACATGAATGTCTGTATCCGTCTGTCTGTTGCTGTGTAAGTGGCTGCATGGGTTTGTGAATAGCTACATGAGTGTCTATATGAGTTATTGATTGGTTGTCTGAGTATCTGTATGGGTGCCTGAGTGTTTGTGTGGGTGGGGTGTGTGCGACTCTGTGCATAGATGTGTGAGTGGGTGATTCACTGGGTGGATGGTTTCAAGAGTGCATCTGTGATAGACTGTATGGGTGGGTAAGTGTGTGTAAGAGTGTGTTAGTGAGTGAATGTATGTCCCAGTGGTACATGTGTGAGTAACTACATATGTGAAAGGCAGTATATATGTGTGTTGGAGTATATAAATAGCTATAAGCGAGAGTGTGTGATTGTGAGAGTGACTGTATGGATGAGTGTGTGCTTGTATCAGAGATTGTATAAGAGCGTAAGAATGTGCTAGTATTTGTATGAGTAAGTGAGCTGGTGTGTGTATAACTGTATAGGTGAGTAAATGGGTGTGTGCTTAATTTTTTGCATGACTGACTAGGTGTGTTAGTACCTCTATGGATGAGTGGCGGTGTGTGAGTGTTTATATAGGTGTATGAGTGCATATAATAGTCCTGTACTGAGTGACTATAAGTATGAGTGACTGTACGGGTGAGTGAGTAGATGTGTGTGTGTAGACCTAAGAATCAGTGAGTGTGTATATAGTAATTGGTGTTGGAGTGTCTATGGTTTTGACAATGGCAGTCTGTAATTTACAGTGGGTGTATCAAAAGTTATATTAGGGTGTGAGACGATGCATCAAATTATCACATGGATGATGTCATCAGTGATGTCATCAGTGATGTCATTTGAGATGTCATCAGTGATGTCATCAGTGATGTCACTGACCATGTCATGAGTGATGTAATATGTGACGTCATCAGCAGTGCATTGCGGGGCGCGAGTTATAGTTACCTGAACTAACTAGAACGGGGGAATTTCACGGGTTTTGTACGAGTGCAATGTCCAACTAACTATAACTGTCCCTAAAACCTATGGTTTTTTCAGTGAATTTGTAAGGTTTTTTAAATGCTAATTTCTAACTATAACGTGCCTGAAACCCATGGTTTTTTCAGTGAATTTCAAAGGTTTTTTAAATGCTAATTCCTAACTATAACATGTCTGAAACCTATGGTTTTTTTCAGTGAATTTCAAAGGTTATGTAAATGACAATTTTTAAATGTATTAATTGTTATATTTATTTTTTTGATACTGATTTACTACATTTTTTTAAACTATTTATTTTTAGATATTTTATTTTGTAAATTACATTATAATTACATTATACATTACATTACAAAATATACTTTCTCAGAATGAATTACTTTAGTTTAAATACTTTGCAAATAGGCAATAGACTTTTAAGTACAGTAGTTACAGTTGTTGCAATGGGCAACACAATTTCAAACACAATGCAACATTGAGCTCAATGTGAATTTCTAGTTAAATGCAATTAGTTACTTTATGGATTACTTTTCTAACCACAGGACTGGATCGTAGATTCAGTCCTAGGACATCTCCTGTAAACAGTTGAGTAAAAGCGTTTTGGTTACAGTAGTGAGTTTTAAGGAATATTATTGTATTTTAAAAGTTGACACTTAGAAACTTTTTCACATAGAATCACCAATGTTATCCTATGGGAGGAAATTCACTTAGCAGGTAAGTAGTGTTATCGTTACTTTTATCTTACTCAGTGGTGGATCCTGGATCCAGCACCGGTGCATCTCCTGTAAACAGTTGAAATAATGCGTTTAAGTCATACAGGCGATTTTTAAGGAATATTTGTAGTTTGTGAAAATCGACACAAACTTTTCTGCTGAAAACCAGACAATGGATTCCTATGGAAGGAAATACAAGTTACTGGTAAGTACGGTTAGAATTACTTTTCAGGGTCAGTGCTGGGCTAAAAGATGCAGCACTGAGGTCTCTCCTGATAACAGGTGAGTAAATCGGAATTCGTATTTCGGCTGATTTTACAGGAATATTTGTATGTTTCAAAAATCAACACTTAGAAACTTTTTCAGCAAAAAGCAGGCAATGATATCCTATGGAAGGAAATTCAAGTTACTGGTAAGTACGGTTAAAATTACTTTTGAGGATCAGTACTGGGCTGAAAGATGCAGCACTGAGGTCTCTCCTGATAACAGGTGAGTAAATCGGAATTCGTATTTCGGCTGATTTTAGAGGAATATTTTAAAGTTCCAAAACTCCACACTTAGAAGAATTTCCAAGTGAAACCAGTCAATGTTAGCCTATGAAGGAAATTCAAGTTACCGGTAAGTACGGTTAAAATTACTTTTCAGGACCAGTACTGGGCTGAAAGATGCAGCACTGAGGTCTCTCCTGATAACAGGTGAGTAAATCGGAATTCGTATTTCGGCTGATTTTAGAGGAATATTTTAAAGTTCCAAAACTCCACACTTAGAAGAATTTCCAAGTGAAACCAGTCAATGTTAGCCTATGGAAGGAAATTCAAGTTACTGGTAAGTATGGTTAGAATTACTTTTCAGGACCAGTACTGGGCTGAAAGATACAGCACTGAGGTCTCTCCTGATAACAGGTGAGTAAATCGGAATTCGTATTTCGGCTGATTTTAGAGGAATATTTGCACAATGGTGAAGGGAGGGGCGGGGCCTGAGGTGACATCTGTGCAAACGCGCCCCGTTGCGCGTTTTAAGTTGGGGATTAAGTCCCCTTGAATCCTGAGGGTCCCTAGGGGCCAACTAGCCCACCAGGAACCTCCAATATGCGCCAGGGGCTGCGTTGCAGAGACGTGTAGAGAGGCCACACCCCTTTTTACACCTCTCTGCAACGCAGCTCTGTGGCGCTTTCTGGATGTACCTGTTGGGCTAGTTGGCCCCAGGGACCCTCAGGATTGAAGGGGATTTAATTCCCCATCTTAAAACGCGCCACGGGGCCTGTTTGCACACATGTCACTTGAAGCCCCGCCCCTCCCTTCACCACTGTGCAAACGCGCCCCGTGGCGCGTTTTAAGTTGGGGGATTAAGTCCCTTGAATCCTGAGGGTCCCCGGAGTCCAACTAGCCCATTATATACCTCCAAAAGCGCCACAGAGCTGCGTTGCAGAGAGGTGTAAAAGGGGTGTGGCCTCTCTACACGTCTCTGCAACGCAGCCCCCTGGCGCATATTGGAGGTTCCTGGTGGGCTAGTTGGCCCCCAGGGACCCCCAGTATTCAAGGGGAATTCGTTCCCCTCTGCAAACGCGCCAGGGGCGCGTTTGCAGAGTGGTGAAGGAAGGGGCGGGGCCTGCGGGCCCGATCGTTTAAAAAAAAAAAAAATTTTGTCCCCTGAAGGGGGGCTGTGTAGCCCCCCTTCCTTTTTCCTGTTTTTATGCCCTGGGGACCCCATCCCCCAGGGCCTTACCCCTTTTTAAAATTTTTAATTAAAAAAAAACGGGAAGGGGCCGCGTGGCCCCCTTCCCTGGGCCTGTATTGGCCCGGGGACCCCATCCCCGGGGCATGGCCTTTTATTTTTATTCTTTGAAGGGGGCTGCGTGGCCCCCCTCCTCTGGCCATTTAAGGCCCCGGGGACCCCATCCCCCGGGGCCGGCCTTTCCATTTTTTAAAATTGTTTAAATTTTTCTTTTTTGGGGAGGGGGCCACGTGGCCCCCTCCTGGGCCACTACTTGCCCGGGGACCCCATCCCCGGGGCCTGGCCTCTCGTTGGGGACTGTGGGGGTCCCCAATCCCCCACAGTCCCGCCGGCTCCCCGTGTCCTACGGGAGCCGGCATTGCTTACACATGGGGAGCAGCTGACATGCTGCTCCCCATGTGGAAAGCAATCGGCTTGGATATTGGAAGAGAGAGCAGGTTTCCCTGCTCTCTCTTCCAATATCCAAAGCAGTTTGCTATGGCAGGACGGGAGCCGCGAGGCTCCCGTCCTGCCATAGCAAACTACAGTGTCCCGGGGTAGGCACCCGGGACACTGCAGGAGCCGGTCCGGGGGTGGTGGTCCCCAGGGCCATCAAGGGCTCCAGGAGGGGGCCGCGCAGCCCCCTCCCTACATCAGCACAGCCCCGGGAGGTGGTGGTCCCCGGGCTTCGGGGTCCAAAACGGACCCCCATTTTAATTTGTTAGTGCCCCGGGAGGTGGCGGTCCCGGGGCATGTGGGGGCTGGAGCCCCCACACAGGTTGTTAAATTAATTTAAAAAAGCCCGGGGAGGTGGTGGTTTCCGGGGCTGCGGGAGGGCTCAGAGCCCTCCCGCACCATTTTTAAAAAGCCCCGGGGGTGGCGGTCCCCGGGGCTTGGGGGCCCTTTGAGGCCCCCACACATTAAATTATCCCCCCCACCATGCCCCCGGGACTTGGGCCACCCGAGGGCCAATTACATCGAGCGCGGGAGACCGCGCTTCGATTTTTTTTCCGGCAGGATTCGCGCACCCTGAGCGCATCTTGCCGATTTTTTTTAAAAAAAAATGCTTTTTTGCCCAGAGGGTCCTTGTGGGACCCCCTGAGCAGGCCTAGGGGTTAGGGTGTTTCTACCCTGCCCCCTTTGTGCGTTTGCGCACTTGTTTCTTTTTTTTCTCGGCGGGATACGCGCACCCTAAGCGCATCCCGCCGATCTTTTTTCTGCCCATGGGGTCCTTGTGGGACCCCCTGAGCAGACCTAGGGGTCAGGGTGTTTCTACCCTGCCCCCTTTTGCGCTTTGCGCACTTGTTTCTGTCCTCGGTTCTACCGAGGGACAAAATGGCTGCCAACACTTCTTGATTTGGAGTGTTGACAGCCAATTAGCATGCAGCTCGTGATCGGGAGGGTACGCGGATCCGACGCGCACATAGATATATATGTGATTTTAATTGTGAATTTCTCAGGAACTACTGAACGGATTTACACCATTTTAGCAAAAGGCACCAGTCTGAACCAAGGGCTACCTCTTTGCCAAATTTGGGGTAATTCCGTTCAGCAGTTCGGGCTGTAGCTGCGACTAAAGGTTCCTATGGAAAAATGAATGGGGAAAACGCGTTTTGGGACCCCCCTTTTTCTGGGCCCCCGCTTCACGTATCACCCCGAGACTTTCAGGGTAGGAGCGGAGCGGAGCGCCCCAACAAGTTGGAAACTTTCACGAAGATTCGTCAACCGGCGCCAACGTTATTTCAAATAGAATGTCGCGGATTTCCTATGGATAATAGGTTGTAACTATAACTATCTACTGGCGACCGCCAGTAGATAATATATATATATATATATATGAATGAACAGGGCCTCGAAGGGTGGCACAATAAGTGCTGCAGCCCTTAGAGACCTTCCTTGGCCACAGTACCTATGGTACCATTTACAAGGGACTGACATGTGGCCAAAGAGTGCCAATTGGGTTTTGTATCAATGCAGTTTAGGGAAAGAACATAGGCCCTGGGATCCTGGTTGGCAGGAACCCAGGGCATACTCAGTCAAAGTACATCAACAGTTTGGCAAAAAGATGGCACTTTTTACAACCATGCCTTCCTCTCCATGAAAATGGAATCATTTATTTGGCTGCTCTAAACAATGGAGAACATTTTCAAAAATATTGGTACCGCTAAGCACAGGATTACAGCTTCAGTGGTTCTTCTAACGCAGAACTACCCTAACTATTTAAAACAAGCATTGGCAATGACAGCAGGTGTGGCTCATAACCGAAATGTAAACAAGACCTTTTGGATTTGTCAATGTGTGTCTTTGTGTGGGCTCCGACTGCTGCCTAAAGAAAGGGAGACCTACCACAGGCCTGTCTCTTTGCTGAAATTTAAAAGCGATTTTCCTTTACCCGTGACTACATAATTTGCACCTGTTTTGTTTGTGGTTGTTACAGTTTAAAAAGTGAGGTTTTACCTGCCCGTGACTGCATCATTTTACCTGTTGCATTGTGAGCTTTGTATTCCAAAATCTGTTGTTTGCAATTTATCCGTGACTAACTGATTTCCCCCCCTAATTTCTCCCTTAATCTGTGCTCAGACCTGTGTATTAAGCAATCAACCCCCAGCTCCCTTTTTGTCTTAGCAACTGAGTGAAACCAGATTAAACACCCCTCTGCCCCCTAAACAGAAATATTAAATCTCAGAGACAGAGCAGAGGGTGCTTTGAGACTGCAGTAATCTGCTGTTAGTTGTTTAAGCTGTGTTTGGAAAGGGATTGTAACACTCGTTTTTTGGCTACGAGAGTGAGTTGTTTAAGTGTTGGAAAAGTAGTATTGTTAGAGGGCAACATTTTTAGGCACTTACCTGCAGAACTCCAGAGTGCAGATTGAGCCTGTCTCCTAGGAGATTCTGAATGGAGGAGCAGCTTCCAGCCCCCTGCCAAGAAAACTGTGCCTGAGGTCGCAGGCACTTTATATAAGCTGCTATTGGATGCTAGATCTGTGCACTGATTGGTGGCTGTATCTGGTGTTTCTATTGGATTAGGTTTAGGGTTCTTATTGGCTGATAATTTGAGGGTTCTGATTGGTTCCTGGGTCAGTGATTCTATTGGATGTAGGGCTTAGGGTTTTGTGACTGATTGGCTGCTGGGACTAGGGCTGGGGCCAGGGTTTCTATTGGATGTAGGGCTTAGGGTTTCGTGTCTGATTGGCTGCTGGGAGTAGGGCTGGGACAAGGCTGGGGCTAGGGTTTCTATTAGACTTCAGGCTTAGGGTTTAGTTTCTGATTTGCTGCTGGGACTAGGGCTGTGATTGGCTGTAAGAAGCTGGTGTCCTCTTGGTTCTAGGGCTCAGGGCTAGTGGTGTGATTGGTTGGGTTAGGGCTGTGGTACCCATTGGCCAAAGGAGTAACCTGATTGAACTGAAGATTCAGGGCATCTCAGCTGGGGCGTCGAGGCGAAGGGCGGAGAGGACAAGGGCAATTGCCTGTTTGAGCCTGTTCGAGACTGGTCGGGACTAGGATAAGAAATGCTGTCCAATTTTACATACACCAGCACCCACCATACCCCATCCACAACCATGTTAACACACTCACAGCACATGCACTCTACTCATTTACTACAAACTAACCCTAGACAAAGTTCAATGTCTCAGCAACCCACTACAAAACCCCAGAAACCAAACCTATACACCCTTCTAGCCCAGCTACCACACATTTGCACCATCACATACAAACAATACACAACTTATCCTATACCACTGACCAATCCACTCATCACGAACACAACCCAATTCCACACGATACTTAAATATATCTCATCCAAACACTCCCTGCTCTGATTACTCCTAACAGACCCCTTTTTGTCACTAACAAACCTATACTCAGCCTTCCATCATTCCAGCCACCAACACCCTCCTCTTCATTCTACCACAATAACACAACCACACAACACTTATACTCCACTGCACCACACATATTACCTCTTGCAGCAATCAAATCTTACACAAACACTCTTAACTCTAGTTCATCCCCTTACACACAACATGCACTCTACTCGCAAACACATCACCCCCCTTTACCGTACAACTTCCCCTCACCAGCAATACTCTACATACAAATCCTTCTCAGAAAACAAATACATCAGCACCTCCTTTCACCATTCCTCAAAAACAAAACATACACATACCAGCACAACAAAATCCCTCTCACACAATACCTCATATTACCTACCATCACAAACTACAAACATACACCTACCTTCCAGACTACACAAATGATACACACCATGAACAAACTCCAATGCCAAGCATTCTCTCTTCCCCCACACCTAATTCATATACAGCAACACAGCAACTCTCTTTTACCCACCTCTCATCCATTGGACAATTTTGAACCTTACTACATGACCCACATGCTGCACTATCACCCCTGACTCATACACCTTCCACCCTAAACGGATGCAAACAAAATTAGCACCATGCCACTACTCACAACTTTGCTTCTCCATGTCTACTGCACACCAAGGTTACACTACAAAAACAACACAGCGCACCAACTCACTCTCAACCATCATCTCCACCACCTACACATGCAGACCTATCAAAATGCCTTCTTAGCCTGCTGGACGAGGAACACAATACAGAACAGATACACGATTGCTATCCTCATACAGCTAATGCCAACAGTATTGACACACCTGCTACAAGCCCACAAAATACTGCTCATTCTTCTACAAAACAAAGTCACACTATCACCAACGCACATTCTCTAAACTGTCTTCTAATAAGTGCTCGATCGCACTCTAAAAACAAACATCACATCTACGACTTTCTCACGGACACAAAACCTGACATACTCTTCATAACTGAATCATGGTTGGGAGATGATATGGCTCCAGTCCTGCATAAAGCCGTTCCTCTAGGCTATCAAACTTTTACACAAAATCGTAAAGGCAAAAGAGGAGGTGGCCTAGCTGTTGTGTTCAGGCAAACATTACATATCACTAAAGCTGACAACGTCCATACAAGGTTTTGAGGCCCTTTTCACCAGATGCAATCCTGCACCATCTTCCTCGTGTAACTTCCTGCTCCTTTACAGACCTCTTCCTAGCAATGCAACATTCCCAGACACACTTCTAGACACGATTTCAAACCTGATAACACTGCACCCCAACCTATGCATTCTGGGTGACCTCAACATTTGGTTTGACAAACCCATTATGCCCCATCCAAAAACAATCATTTCTGGCCTAGACGCACTGAACCTGCATCAGATCGTCCACAAACCCACACACATCGCTGGACACATCCTAGATGTCATTTTTGCTAATACAGAACTAGTTACCTTTCAAACAAGGACTCCAGTCACCTGGTCAGACCACCATTTGTTGCTTTCCAACATAAAACAACACAAAGCAATGCACTTAAAACCACCTTACGTTCATCCACCTATCGACCGCGGAACAAACTCAATTTGGAACACTTAGAAACACAACTAACATCCAGTACAGATCTAGACAGAATATGTTCTATTCAAAAACTATGAGTAGCTACAAGAAGCTTTTGATATCTTAATACCACTAAAAACAACACAACAGAACAAAAGAAAACCGGCACCTTGGAGAAATACAGAGATAAAACAACAAATTAGAAAGCTGCAACAGGCCTGGCTCAAAACAAACACCAATCAAGACAAACTTCGACTACAGAAACTTAACAGATTATACAAGTCAGCTATCAAAAAAGCTAAGAAAGGGTACTATTCAGACAGAATTAAAACTGCTAAATGTGCAAATAAAAAATTCTATAAAATTCTCGCTGAATTTCGTAAACCAAATTGCCTAGAAGCAGCTCATCCCGTTACTCAAGATTTCACAGACAAACTGGCCAATCATTACACGGCCAAAGCAGACACGTTCGACTCCTATTTAAAACAAAGAAAAAGCACCAGCACTGACCCTTTTCCAAACAACAATCCCAGAATACACTAGTCCATGCTCTCCATTCCTTCGAACAAATTTCAAACGATGAATTTATGAACCTGGTCAAACCAAGCAGGCCTGCTGGCAGCCCTTCTGACCCGTGTCCACCACAAACCTTCAAGGCAATTCTTCTAACAACCTCTGCTGCCACACCAGTAATAAAAATCATCAACAATCCCTTAAATACGGGCATATTTCCAGAAGAACTCAACAAGTCATACATACGCCCATTATTGAAGAAAACAAACCTGGATCCGCTGAACCCCGACAACTACAGACAGATTACAAATGGACCTTTCTTCGGCAAACTGATAGAAAGAGCAGCATTCGCCCAGATGTCACAATTCATTGAAAATAATGCCGTACTTTCAGACTTCCAAACAGGATTCTGTCCAGGAAGAGGCACAGAATCTGCCCTCCTTGCCATCTGGGATGACCTTAAGAACATAGTTGACCACAACTGGGTTGTTGAGCTACTTCTCTTGGACCTCTCGGCTGCCTTTGACACAGTTGACCATGATACTCTGATACAAAGACTCTACGAAGCTGGCATAGAAGGGACTGCTCTAGATTAGGTCACATCCTACCTTTACAACATAACGTCATCCATATCCCCACCCCCCTTTCTCGTCCAAACTATACTTCACAAATGCAGGGGTCCCTCAAGGCACTATCATCTCACCCATGCTTTTCGACATCTACATGAAGTCATTACCGGCACTGATCAATCAATTTTACCTTACGTGCTATAACTATGCAGATAACACGCTAATACTCCTTCGACTGGAATGCCCCAAAGACATTGGAAACTCACCAATTTTCAGTTGTCTCAGAGCAGTGGATCAATGAATGACATGGACCCATCTCAAATTGAATGCTTCTAAAACGGAAATACTCGCGTGTGGCGATTGGAAAAATTATGACCCACTCGCCGCCTGGCCTGATGACCTGGGAACATCGCCTAAAGTATCAATGGAAGTAAGAAACTTCAGAATGACCATGGTCTCCAAGCTATCAATGAATGCCCAAGTGGACAAACTAGCAAGATCAAGCTTTGTTACTATAAAAACTCTGCGACGCATCTTCCCCCATCTGAGATTTCCACACAAGGTCCAGGCTTCCATCTCTCTTGTTCTGGCCAAACTCCATTACACCAATAGCCTCTACTACGGATCACATTTAACAACTATAAAAAGACATCAAGGCGTTCAGAACTCTGCTGCCAGACTACTCTTACAATTAAAGCCACAAGCCCACGCTGCTTTGTATCACCCACAAAGCGATGCATGGAACAGGACCGCTCTTTATCAGGAATAAAATCACCAGATACACTCATAAGGAACCTCTGCTCTAGAGCGGCACCTCGCCTCAAAATCCCACCGTACAAGAAAAAAAACATGGGTGGCACATCCTTCTCTGTTCAAGCAGGCAAACTACGGAACTCTTTACCCCCAAACATATAATCCACGGATAACCACCTTATCTTCAGAAGACTACTCAAAAATTGTCTCTTCCCCACATAACCACCATACGCAAACATAAATATACAGCATATCCCTCCGTTTATAAGCATTTATTTTGACTATAGATGTGTATCTACATATGTGAATTGCTTTTATAAACATGTATAATAATTATGTTTTAAAAATATATTTTGTCATTAGTTCTGCTTAAAAATGTGCATATTACTTATATTTACATTATTCTATGTTTTTAACATGTATATAAGTTACTGCATAAATAAGTAAATCTTTTATCATAACTATCTACCATTGCTTCACTATTAAATTACAAAAAATATAAACAAATAAATTAATGTAAAGTACAACAACACTTGAAAGTCAGAGTTTATTAAACACATCTTTAATCTACATATATTACCTTCCTTATGCATATATAACTTCCATGTACTTATGTATCTATATATTTATTACTTTGCTTCTAATTCAGCATATCCAATGCACTACCCTATTTCTCACCCTATAATATATCCTCTACCTCAACTCTCTCTCATCTCAAACATCAGTCTACTACACTTTTCAATGTACTACCCTACTTCTCACCCTATACCTCTACCAATATACTCTCTACCTCCACTGTCTCATTCATCCCAAACCCATACCACTACTATGATCCCCAAAATAACCCTTTCTAGACTCCTCCCTCCTTTATCCCTACTTGCATCACCTCATACCTATTTTACTATTCAGATATCCAAAACAAGCCTTTCTAAACCCTTCCCTCTGACTCTTCCCCCTCCACCTCCCCTTTACTCATCCAAAAACCCCTCCTACTGCTATGAACTCCAAAACAAAAGAACTCAAGACCCTACCCTCTTCCATCCCTCCACTATTCCTTTTCAATCCAAATAACAGACTAACATGTCCACAACTCAAATTAATTTCATACTTCCCTATACTAACTTCCCACTAATCCTGTTTGGATTCCAGAGTAGCGTTCTACTCACCGAAAAAAGCACTTCAACACCTTATCAGGGGTAGCAAGCGCTAGATAAATGCAAACCTTTTTCCCTCTTCTATCCCTCCACTATCCTTCTCAATCCAAATAACAGACTAACATATCCACCGATCGAATTACTTTCATATTTCACTATACTAATTCACCACTAATCCTTCATGGATTCCAGAGTAGCATGCTACTCGCCGTACAACTGCTTCAACAGCTCATCAGGGGTAGTAAGCGCTATATAAATGCAAATCTTTTCGCTCTTCTATCCCTCCACTATCCTTCTCAATCCAAATAACAGTCTAACATATTCACCACTCAAATTACCTTCATATTTCACTATACTAATGCTTTATGGGTTCCGGAGTAGCGTGCTACTCGCTGAAAAAGCGCTTCAACGCCTCGCAGGAGTAGTAAGCGCTATATATATGCAATTACAGTACAATACAATAGAATAAAATACAATACAAGGTCTTTAACTGTTCCTATTGTGTTTTCGTTGAGGCCATGGCTGAAGACATGCTGTGCAACAATTCATCAATAATCAGCCATTAGCAGAATCCCACTTTTGAGTCTTGATTGTGTGCTTCCCTGTATTTTATTATCTTTTAAGAATCCTTGCCCTGTGACTGCTGCTAAACATATTCCCCTTGCCCCGTATACCAGCCCCACCCGCCGGCCTCCCCCACATGGAGCATAGACTCCTACATAATGTGTACTGTTGGTTGTGTTTACTGGCATAAACAAGCACCATTAACACCAGTGAATATAGTCTCCAACTCTTTCCCCTGGACAACTTCTTGCTTGCAGACACTCAGCCTGTGCTCTGGGAACCTTCCTCTGGCCTCACATGAACAGATCCACAGCACTTTCTAGGAGTTGTTCTCTATGGCTGACCCCAGGGCAAGTGCACTAAGCCTGATGACGCCCTCGCTCCCCGGCATGCACATACATAAAATGCACATGAGTAGTATTCTATCACAATATAGCAGTTTTAATATCGACCTAGAGTTATATTAGCTCCACAATATCAACTAGTGACATACAACCCATATAAGTAGATGAGAAGTTAAGAAGGATAAATTCATGCTCCCTATATGTGCTTCCCTTCACATGTTAGTAGCTGACATTGTTGAATCAATATACGTGAAGGCTGATATTATTGACCTTGATATTGCTACTTACAATAATTGCAAAAGGATGATTAGCACCCACCATTCGTCATATGAGATATAGAAGAATTACTGATGGTTTACAAGGCTACATTGAGATTTAAAGAAGAACAGTTTTTAAAAAAGTGCAAGAAGATTTTGAATAAAGAAATCCTTTTAAGAAAAACTTTGATGGAGTCTGTGCACTATGTAATCTTAAACCATCTGTAATTCTTGCATATCTCATATGACGAATTGTGGGTGCTGATCATGCTTTTGCAATTAATCTATGCAGTGTTGCTCCTGTGTGGAAGATTAAGTGACTTTATCTTTTTTTTCTACTTTAATATTCCACTTGAAGTGATAAGTGTGAATTCAGTTGCCTCAGTCTCTTTTTGTAAATCAATTGTTAAGGCAATTATACGAATGGTGCACATGTGCAGTACAGCGAGCTTGATGAGAGCATTTGGTTCACTGCCAGCAGGATTACTATACTATGCTATACCTGTGCACATACCCATGTATTTACTACAGAGTACCATGCTCACACAAAGGATAATCTAGCATAGTGCAGGAGAGGCCCCCACCCACTACTGGTATTCCCAATCGGATTGAATAGTGGTGGCTCTGGATGTACCCCGCAAGGGTCGAAGCAATATATAACAATATCACCACAGCAGGAGAGCCAGGGAGCACACCACAGCAGCTCAGGTGTTTGTTTCTTTTCTACATCTTGCACTGCCCAACAGCCAACTTCATAGGCCACCACCTCATTTTGTTTGTATCCCTCAGACGTAATAGGTGTAGGGAATTGATAGAGCTTCAGGCCACGGTGACCAGCCCTCTGCTCTTTACACATACAGCAGAAAAGGCTTTTTTCAGCAGCAACTAGCAATGCAGCTACTGGATGTTGCCATGCTACAGCATGGGGAGGGTGTGGCTGGTGGAAAGCAAGAGTGCTCGTTTCACCTGTGTTGTTGTGGGATATAACAGTGCACCCCCATTGCAGTGCATTTCAGTATGTGGAAACTGGTTTTTGGATAACTCGGCTTCAATCGTAACAACTGAGGCTTCAGTTTGGCTTCAATTGTAACAAGTGAGGTCCTGGGGCCACCTCACTGTTGCACCTAAATTGGATACCAGTTACACTATTGGACAGAATCACAAGACCCTCCTCCCAGACCCCTTAGTGTTTGTAGACACTCATCCTCTCTTGGATTCTCCCCCTGGCTTCACATGAACACCACTGCAGCAGTTTCTAGCGGCTGCTCTTGAACCTCAAGGTAGAGAGGCAGAGCCGTCCAATGGTTATTCTAGGAAGAAGTGTGAGTTAAAACTTAAAACTTCACAAAAACTCAATAACGTAACAAATTAATATCTAAGAGGTACTCTCACAACTACGTACTAAGCATAAAATTACAAATCTATTCAATGAAAATCACCCCTCTTTATCCTCTCCTGAACTAGAGATGTACGTAAGTAGGTCACATAGA
Source organism: Calotriton arnoldi (assembly GCA_963921515.1). Taxonomy (NCBI): domain Eukaryota; kingdom Metazoa; phylum Chordata; class Amphibia; order Caudata; family Salamandridae; genus Calotriton; species Calotriton arnoldi. Next base: position 2,007,245 of record CAWUFW010002529.1, on the reverse strand, counting down.
ATTAAAACAATGAAACGTTAATTCCTAGGTTTGTTGCAGAGTTCACAATCTAAAACCTCTTCCTATTGTATTTGTCAGACCACTCATAGTGTAAAACCCATTCCTACTGTTCTTGTGATGTGGTTACACCATTCAAAACCCCTTCCTACTATATTTGACAAGGAATCTGTGTTAGCAATGTCTCTATCAGTTATGACCAATAGAATTAATTCATAGTAGGATGAAAAATATTTGACCCAATCAAATGCCTGTAAAGAAGAAGTACAAGAAGGGGGTGGAGCCAAAGCACCCCTAGGGCCACCTTACTGTTAGACCTAAACTGAGCACCGGGTACTCCCATTTAGCACTTGACCATCAGGGTAGCGTGGCAGAGCAGACTCAAGGCTTACTCAGAGAGGGGGTAGTGTCCACACCGAGTCCCAGGAAGAAGTACTGAATAACAAAAACATGTGCAGTGTATTTCTAAAATAATATTGTGGCACGAAAACAAACATGTTATTATGTAATGTGTGCAAAGCAAACCGTCCTACAACATGTGCAGTTAGGCTAACATAGGGGAGAACTACAGTGGGCCCTAAAAGGAACTCACTATAAGGTTGAACAGCTTCTCAGGGGATGTCTAAGCATAGCTTCAAAACATATGATGCCCAGAGTTTTCTTTGTAGAATGGGTGGGTGTAAGAATTGAAGAAGGCTTGGTGTCATTGATGTGCTGTCGGATCTTTGTATTTTTTCACAGAGGAAAAGATAAATGATATTGCACTTTTCTGTGGAGTGAGGTATAGATGGGTCCAGCAGTGGGTTGATGCAGTTCTTGATTGTCTTGAACAGTGTTCTGCTTCTGTTGATGGCTTCACGGGTGGTGTCGATAGTAGTACTTTAGTTTGGCTGATATGATGAGCTGTCTGCATGTTGAGTAGAGAGATTTCAGTTTCGAGACGTCCACAAGAGTTCTATTTTTTATTTACTTTCTGCGTGCAGATGAGTCATTTATTGTCAGCAAAATCTTTAGAGTTCCACGGTGCTGAAGGGTTTGGCATGCACTTGCATGTTGTAATTGGGGTGTAGGTATTCACATAGCTTTCCAAAAACATGTTGAAGTTGTTTAAAAGAGTGTTGGCATTAGACATGGAGATGATAAGGTGAGAGTTGAATTCAAGTATTAGGTTGTCTATGGAGAAGTCTTTGAAGGATCTCAAGGTTTGGTCTTTTCATTTGTGTTGACCTTGATTTGTTGGTAGACAGCTAACCATGGAGATTGGGATGGCAAAGTGGTCGGTCCACTCCAGGGGTATTGGTGGGTTGCATTGGGCTGTTGGTGATATTGAGGATGTGGACTTTGGAGTGTATTGGTTGTGTGACATCCTGTACCATGTTAAATGTATCAATGAGTTTTTTTTTTTAGGTGGTGTTGTCGGAGAGGTTGAAGTCACCCAAGAGGGTGGTGTGGGCATGTCAGATGGACGAGGTGGTGAGGGGATCTGAGAATTCATAAATGAAGTCTTGTTCTGCCCAGGAGGCCACTTCCTTGCTCTGTGGAGTGAGTGGACTCTTTACCATCTAAAAATGGCCCAAGTTAAGCATCAGCTCACGATCTTGGATAATTTGTTCTACGCTCTGCATCTGAGGATGTGGAAGGAGAAAGACACAAGAAACTGATATCAATGCACAGGGGTGACACTTACATGCAGCTCCACTACATCACTTCCGGGGTGGTATGGAGTCACTGCAGAGCCAAATTGTGGCCCGTACCGGCATACAGGAGCTTTGCCTAAATCATTCTCTCTGAAGTTATGAAAAGGTTACATATTTTCTACTGATTAAAGATCCTCATCGACGGAATGACAGAGGAGGAAACTGGATTATTGGAAATGGGAGGTACAGTTGGTGACTTAAATAGAGGGGTGGGTGTTTTGTTTGATAAATGTATTCAGACGTCATCATATTAGCATTTTTCACTCATTTCGAAAATGTTTATGTGCATATCATGTAGGAATACAATTGTTTTCTACATAAATATCTGCATAGTCTGCTTTACCCAAAACTCATGTCAAATCCATCCTACTATGTGAAAGTACATTTGTATAGAGCTCTAGTGTATCCTGATCCAATGTTTGATGGATAGAACATAGACCACCACAACAGAAGTAGACTGTCTGGCAAAGTCCAAGATATTTCAAATAGAGCTATGTTATTTCAGAAGCTAACCTATGATACATCTTTTGCTGGGCAACTTACCTAGGTAATGCCTTTGTTTCTGTACAGTGGTGCCACCTGGAAGTCCTGGGCCGATGACAAGACACGAATCTTATGACAGTTTATCCTCAGATCACAGTGGTCAAGAAGATGAAGAGTGGCTTTCTCAGGTATTTATTTTCTTTATTTGATATTTTTATATAGCGGGACTGCAGCATGTGTGATTAGTGCACTGCACAATTTTAACATACCATACAATGACTAGATGAAATAAACATTTAACCTTAGCGATATCGTACTGCTTAGGTTGGGGAACATTGTTGAAATGGGTATGTTATGCTAAAGCTAAAATGTCTGGGGGTGGAGTGTTAAGAGCAGCAAGAAAACAAGCTGGACGGGTCGATACAGCAGTGAGTACAAATGTGCAGTTCTAGATAGATCCTAATCTAAGTGTCTTTTTAATAATAAAGTTTTTACACCCAGCTGAAGAAGAGTAGGCCCAGTTGCTGTCTCTGGTTGTATGGTAGAGAGTTCCAGACTTGTTGCTGCTGTGGTGAAGAATCCATCTGCCACTTGTTTTGAATTTGAACGGCATTAGTAATAGTTTGTTTTTGCTTTAGAGTCTCACAATCTCTAAATCCACCAGAGAATGTAAAGAAATTAGTCAGGTAGATGAGTCTTGCATGTTCTATGGTTTTGTGAGTTACGCAGTCCATTGTGAGTTTTATTGGGTCACTAGTGAAAGTCATCCGATGTTGCGTAGATTTGGCATAATGTGATCAAATTATTTGTCTGTGATTAATCTTCCTGTTGAATGGAATTCTGCTTTTATGGGCGCGAGGTGGCTGATTGGAATTCCTGTTCGAATTGTGTTACCGAATTTAGGTAGTTTGAAAAGAAAATGTTTTTTAGCTTCTTGAGCACATATTAATAACCATTTGCTGATTGAGATGTTTTGCTGATGTGTTTCTCAAGAGATAGGTTGGCATCGATTGTGAGTCCACAGACCAAGCCTTGGTAGATGTATAACCTTCCAGATGGTTCGTGGAGTAATTCTTGGGTCACTTTGCTTTTAGATTTTGATGATATTAGTATGAATTATGTTTCCTGTAGATTTAATATTAGGGAGTTTCTGTTCATCCTTCTTGTAATTTCGTTGGACAGTTTTGGAGAGATTTGATGTCTTGAATACTCGTATGCTTCAGATATAATTGGGTGTGATCTGCATATTGAAGTATTTTGACACCTGTATCAATGAGATACCTAACTAATGGTTCAATACTATAGGTTGGGGATAGTATGGAACCTTGTGGTACTCCTTCAGATATTTCTTTTATTTCTGATGTATATTTGACAGTTTTAGCTAGTTGATTCTATTTGGTGTGAAAGGATGCAAATTGGTTGAGAACGTGCTTGTGGAAGCCGATTCGGTGATGTAAAACATTCAGTAGTACTGCATGATCTATTGTTTAGAACACTGCTAATTAGGTATAAGCTGCCAAGCAGTGTTGAAGTGGCATTGCTGTTACGCATAAGAAATGTGGTTTATTTTACATTAAGGTTAATTGGATGGAATATTAAGAACCTTTAATAATTGTTACATATTTGTTTTAATGATGCAAAGTAATTTCCTTGATAAGAGAAAAATGCCAAAGTAGCCTCCCACAGCGCAATCCAGTTTCCTATCCTGATACCGCTATAGAAGTTTTACTGTCAATGGCGCTAAATCCTGAATAATTTGTTCATTTTCCTTACTGATTGCACCATGGGGGAAGGGTTCTGTTTGCATTTGTAGTCAATTTACAGAGGCATCATGTAGAAACAAACTGCAGGTAGAATTGTAGACATACAGTGTTTATTGATTGTATTTGTTGTCAATTGAAGCATGTCTTTTCCTGCTGTAGTACCTATTCTGTGCAAAGCGGTGACTAACTCACTGTAGATCAAAAATGGACCAGTGAGTGTTAAAGGGATAGCTATTTAAAGGTTTGTCTAAATCTATAATTATAGAGCTCCTTCAGGAGCCTTTGTTAGGGATGGTTAAAAGTAGTTGAACTTTTAGAAAAAAAATTAGGTTTGGATATTTTGTTTCATGAAGGTGTGACACTTTAGACTTGAGTTCAGTGCTTTCAGAGTCATTGCTATAACTTTGACAAACTTTTCCTTTTGAAGGTTGTGTGGGGTAGAGTACCAGGTATACGTCCATTTCTGCTGTGGAAACAGTTAAAAGAAAAACAGCTCATGCCAGAAAATGTGGACTTTTGATTTAGTGCAAAATAAGGGAGAGAAATTGTGCAATACACACTGTATTAGTTGTTGTGTTAGTAGCAATGGAAAGAAACCATTTTTCTGGCTTCACTTTTATGCAGTGCTGATCTTTCCCAACATAGCCATTTCTGTTAGTATTCTCACGTGGCCTGAACTGGTTATGATAAATCTTCCTTAGTAACTTCTTTCTAGCAAATCATTTCAGGAAAAAACTGCTAGTGGTGAGAATAGGTAGATTTTGTCCAAATGTATTTAGATCATAGAGTGGGGTTCTGTCGATCCCATCCTGCATTAAATCTCTTGCTGAAAACCAACATATTAATATTAAATGAAGAAAATACTACATTTCTGATAATAGCTTAATGATCTGTCTATACCCCTCCCAAGATATGACCGAACGCTTAGTCCCATTCCATATAACTGCAACCCAGTCAAAGATTTATCAACATTGTTGAGAACTGTAACATGACATCACAGAGAAGCATGCGGACATCTCTGTATGAGTCTGTCTTTTGTACCAACATTTCAGATGCCGCTTTTTTATTGTGTGCAAAACTGTACCACAGACATTTACGGATTTAAACACTACAATGGTCTTTCTTTAAAAATGTTAGTCACACCTCGGACCCAATTACAGATCATTAAGAATGATCCTACCTTCCTGTTGCCCAGTCCATGTTAAGCCAGTTTTAAGCCATATATATTGACTCTTTTTTCAATATGATGCATCTTGTACACTAAACTAGTTATACCCTTCTGTCGTTCTAACTACAATTCAAGTTGTAACCTCAGCCTACTTTTACCTTCTCAGTATATTAGGAGAAATAATACACATCTAATCACATCTGAAATTGCTTTTAATACAGTCAAGGGCTCCTCAAATATATTTAACGACGCAGGACCTGAAGGCTATTTTTTTTTTTTAGAAAATTGAATCTCGGAAAAATCAAAATCAAAGAGCTCCCCTTCCACTTAGCAGAGGTCAAAAGTCGAGCCAGTCCCATATTAGTAGTCAACCGGGAGAGAACTCCAGGATAAAGCATGCAACACAAAGTTGTGTGAGTGAGAGTTATAGTAAAATAAAAGGAATTACTCTTTATGGATAAGTGGAAATAGGGACCTATTAATTCCCAGATAAACACATTCTTATTCTTTTGAGACATTATTTTCCAGATATTCATATTTTTTTTTTTTTGGAGCCATCTTGCATTAATGGTTTGTAATGTAAGGTGAATTTGTTGAGAGCTGCATGTCATTCGTGAGGGTATCGAAGCGCTATGTATGTGAGTGAAGGCGTGTGGTGAGGCTGGACCTGAATGCAAGCTGTCTCGATGTGCGGGCCAATAACACATATAGACGCCTTAGGTTCCGTGCCGTGTTTCTATTTGGCATGAAACCAGATTAATCTGGGTGTATCAGATTCTCCGTCCATCATCTCTTTGTGTTTGCTTTGTTCGCCCTAAGTTGGCAGGGTATGCCCAAACGTGGGTCCCTTGCTCACTTTGCACTGGATTCAAGTTAGCCTGGCTGATGAGGGCTGTTAGCCCGAAACCGGTCCCAGGATGCTTGTTTGCGGTTCAGGGAAGACCTGGCTTGGCAGTAAGGGCTGGACTGTTCCCATGAGGCACAGGGTTAAGACAGATTTGCATATAGCTGGGTCTGAACTGAGGTGGCGAAGTGAGCTAAAGAACGATGATGGATTCAACCCAGATCTGTGACTTGGGGTGAGTGTCTGAAAAGTTTCAGCACTCCGTCCATCATCTCTTTGTGTTTGCTTTGTTCGCCCCAAGTTGGCAGGGTATGCCCAGACGTGGGTCCCTTGCTCACTTTGCTACTGGATTCAAGCTAGCCTGGCTGATGAGGGCTGTTAGCCCGAAACCGGTCCCAGGATGCTTGTTTGCGGTTCAGGGAAGACCTGGCTTGGCAGTTCGGGCTGGACTGTTCCCATGAGGCACAGGGTCAAGACTGATTTGCATATAGCTGGGTCTGAACTGAGGTGGGGAAGTGAGCTAAAGAACGATGATGGATTCAACCCAGATCTGTGACTGGGGGTGAGTGTCTGAAAAGTTTCAGCACTCCGTCCATCATCTCTTTGTGTTTGCTTTGTTCGCCCCAAGTTGGCAGGGTATGCCCAGACGTGGGTCCCTTGCTCACTTTGCTACTGGATTCAAGCTAGCCTGGCTGATGAGGGCTGTTAGCCCGAAACCGGTCCCAGGATGCTTGTTTGCGGTTCAGGGAAGACCTGGCTTGGCAGTTCGGGCTGGACTGTTCCCATGAGGCACAGGGTCAAGACTGATTTGCATATAGCTGGGTCTGAACTGAGGTGGGGAAGTGAGCTAAAGAACGATGATGGATTCAACCCAGATCTGTGACTGGGGGTGAGTGTCTGAAAAGTTTCAGCACTCCGTCCATCATCTCTTTGTGTTAATAATCGGGGACAGTCTAGTGGCTAACAATTTAGCCAAAATCTTGACTTCCGCGTTAGACAGCGAGATTGGCCTGTAAGAAGAGCACAGCTCTGGTGGTTTACCTGGTTTGTGAATGACTACAATTTTGGCCAATCGCTGATCAGCTGGTAATGTCCCACTCTCACGACTTTCCTGAAACATCTTTTTGAGGTAGGGGGTGACCTTAGATGCGGTGAGCTTATACAATTCGATGGGAAGGCCATTAGGGCCCATCTCCTTCCCCGCATTTAGGGCACGGATGGCTTGAGAAATCTCACCATCTGTGAGTTCTTGCTCCAGGCGATCTCTGTCGTCAATCGCTACTCTGGGCATATGCAGCCTCTAAAGAGACCTCGGAAGATGGGGTATACAGTGCAGAGTAATACTTTGCAAACTCATCTGCAATCCGTTGCCGGTCTCTCACTCGCTCTCCCGCAGCATTCACTATCTCGAACACCCAACGCGACGACATTTCTCTCCTGTCTAACCATGCTAGCTTTATCACCCACTTCGTACAAACAACATTGTGCTGCCCTATATCCCGCTCTGGCTGCCTCCTCTGCCAAAGCTTTGTATTCTTTCCGTTTGTGCACCAAGGTATATTGAACATCCCCTTGGGTCTCAGAGGGAGTCTTAGCTTCTAATTTCTAAATCTCTTGTTCAATCGATAGCAACTTTGATGCTTTTTCTTTTATTCATAACCTGCAATTAGGGAGATGCCTTTACCCCTTATTACTGTCTTAAATGCCTCCCAAAGGTCCCCCACCAACTCCACCGACTCCTCGTTGTCCCTAAAGTAATTATAAGCTGACTCCTGGAGGACTGATCCTATATGTGGAATTTTAAAGTACCAGGTGTTGAGGGGGGAGGGGTATGTGTCCTCCCTCCCTTTGCTGTCGACCGAACGTTACTAGAATGGGGGAATGGACGGAGATAGGTGATGGATATCACTGAATGCTGGAAGCTGCTGCGCCAGGGCAAATATATAGTACAGTCAGGAGGTGGATCTATGTTCCCCGGAGTGAAGGGTATATTGACGGGTCATGAGATGAAGCGTCCGCCTTATATCAACTAAGCCTATTTCCGCCAGAAAATCCGACAGCAATCTACCCGCCATCTCACTTCTATGTGCGGGCCAGCGGTCCATCTCTCCATCAACGACTGCATTACAGTCGTCTCCCACCAATAATTCACCCTCTTGGAGATTGAGAATATAAGAACTCAAGTCCGCAAAAGTCGAGGTATGCAGTCTAGGTGGCACGTATTGTGAGATAAGATTGAAAAGTCGCCCCTTCCAGTACCCCATGAGGGCCACAAATCGACCCTGAGTGTTGTGCGTGACATGTCCTAAGGTGAAAGGGAAGGAGTTGCGGAGTAGGATGCCCACTCCCCTGGAACCCCTTGTGTAGCCACTGTGCGCCACTAACTTATAGCCCCATCTATTTAATACACAATAGGAGGTTCCCTGGAGATGGGTCTCTTGTAGGAAGACCACATCTGGGGTATGTTTCTTCAAGTATTGCAGGACTATACTCCATTTTATTCTGTCTCCTAGGCCATTGACGTGCCAAGTAAGGATCTTGAAACTACATGTTGGTGTACGGATTGGCATTGGAAACACACAAAGAATGTCTAGACATAGAGACGGCGGACAAGGTTACACGGGCCATATGTTGTCTGCCTATCGCCACGGCTGTGGAAGATGCGTGTGGCCTCAGTATTACAACAGGTATACCCTGGGACAGTCTTATTGATGTCACTACAATCTTAATTGCTGAACGAGCCGTCATCACAGCAACAAACAATTACCCTAAAACTAATAATAAAAGAATAAGAACAACAAGAACTCTCCCCCTCCCTGCATAGTGGACTTAAACCTGCCCACCCCCAACTTCGCAGAGTGCCTGTTAACCCCCACCTTGTTATCTATTTGTAGAGGAGCGTAGGCTCGCCAAGGAGCCAAACCGTCTACGCACCCCCTTTACTGAAGCCAATATTGTACCCTTTAGTTTGAAAGTCAATTGCATAGGTGTGTTCTGGAAAGTTCAAATTAAACAGTAACCCTTCCCTACCACCTCTGAGGTGGGACACCATCCCCCAGCCAAACCCACCCCGACCAGACCCCTCCCCGGTGCCAAAGGCCACCAGAACTCCACATTGGATCACAGATGAGTTCGGTCCACACAGCAGACCTAAGATATTCCGGTGTCTGACTCTTAAGCTGCCCCCTCTTCCTTTTGATGTTCCCTTTTGGATTTTTTGAGCTCAGGATCGTTTGTCTTTAACCGGCCTCCAGCCTTCTAGCCAGTTCCATGCCTCTTCAGGTGTTTCAAAGAACCATGTCTTATCTTCTGCTTCTACCCGGAGTTTTGCCGGGAATATCATAGCATATAATCATGTATGGTCTTCTGAACTTCCCGGAAGGAGCGCCTTAATTTTTGAACCCGGAGGATAAAGTCTGGAAAAAACGTAACATTGGCGTTCTCAAGCTTGAGCGGGGGTACGGGTCGGGCCGTCTGCAGGATCACATCCTTGTCTCTATAATTAAAGATCCGTGCTACAATTGGACGAGGGGGGGCGGGCCCCTGGTCTTGGTGGTCCCCTGGTACTCAGTGTGCTCTCTTTTCTGAGAAATAATTGGAAAGTCTGCAGGGCTGTAGTTGTTTCAGCACCAGGTCTTCTACGAAAAGGTCAGCCGATGGACCCTCCGCTCGTTCTGGCACTCCCAATATGCGTACGAATTGCGGCGTGACCGTACTTCAAAATCCTCGAGTGACTTCTGCTGTGACTGCATCGATCTTACCCTCCAGGGTCACCCGTACACCCTGGATCGCCACCATGGTATCCTTCTGTGGCGCCAGGACTTGCCGCCTAATCGGTCTCTCTGCTGACCATCAGCGTACTCCAATACCGGCGCCTCACCTCGCCTTGCACTTCGCTGCAGCCGGTCAATCACCACCCCGGCTGATCTCTGCACACAGGTCCCTCCAAACTTGGCGGGGGGCTCCCGAATGTCCCCTCTACATCGCCACTTGTGTGCTGGTAACAGCGTCGTAGCAAGTGCTCAGACCCTCCCTGCATCTGCTTTTCGACCTCTCCACTGCTTACACCTCCGTAGTCAGGCTTCGCCGCTAATCCAGCCTGGGGCGTCACACCCTCCAGCAGGCTTCTGTCAGCGGTATCACTTCCGTAGCTCCGATTCTTCCGGGAGGGGCACTGCTGGTCATCCCCCGGCTCTGCACACCTCGTGCTGCGGAAAGGATTCGACGGGGGCAGGATATTTGTACGGGTAGACTAGGGTTTATATGACGGGCAGCCGGAGCTCAGTTACAGCATAGCCATCTTGCTTGGCTGCTGGCCACGCCCCCCCTCTTCCTCATTGTTGGAACCAATCCTGGTTCTGAATATGATGAAGGTGGAGCTCCCAACTCCATCCTTTTACCCTTCCCAGATTGAGGCCTTTTGACAGGCCATGTTGGATATATTCCGGATGGGCCCACAACCCTGTATACTATCTCAAGTGGGGGGCATGATCCTGCTATTTTCAAACAACTCTAACCCGGATGTTTTCTGACCCCATTTTTCGCAGGCTCTAGACTCTACTCCACTTCTGAAGAAGCTCTTGTTTACTAAGGTGCTGGTCCTTCTTCCTTCTGTGCCCGCTATAGCACCATCATCTGCACCACTCTTGCAGCCAAGTCAGCTGATATTACCTGAGAAGCAAAATAAATTGTTTCTGCTTGCTTGGATGATAGACGTCTACCAGAGAAGCTCCCTACTGCCTAGAGATTAACCTGGATGGAAGAGCTCTTCAGATTAGATATTGATGCCCTGATATGCCCAAGAGAGATTACAGATGCACAGGGGAAGACAATTAACTGCCTGTCAACCTCTTCATAATACAGCCTTTATGTAGGCTTACAAAATGCAAGTAGCCTTGAGACGTCACCAGAGCTGCTGACACAAAATCCAACATCTTGACTGAAATCCAACAGCAATCCACAGATACTCCTGGCCCCTTGTTGCCATTTAATGAAGCACTGTTGGAACAAGTTCTGGCTGCCTGGGAGGAATCCCTTCTCATGCCGGGCAGTCTATAGACTTATCCCAGGGCTGCACCCTCAAAACCATAAATTTTTGTTGACACATCCTTCCTTGCAGAGTTGGTGGTATAGACATCATGTGCCAAATTAAACCCTTACACTTTCCCCACCACTACTGTAAATCCTGAGTCTAAAAGGCTTGATTCCATGAGCAGAAACGTTTTTGCATTCAGCATTTGAGCCCTGTGCCCTGCTTATTACCAATCTTGTTGACTGATACATCCACACCTTGTGGAAATTGGCCATTGATGGACGTAATCTGTCTTCATGACCAAATGAAGAAGCCTTTCTCTGATCTGGTCAGCAATGGTTTGGGCGCCTCCAAACAAATTTTGAAATAGGCTGTAAATGGAAAAACAAACGGCAGACCAAGGTCAAGCACATTCAGTCCATGAGTACTAGTAATTCGTAAGGTGGTGCGATCTCTTCCCACACCCGCCGTCCAAAGGTGTGATGCAGGGGCCAATTTTAAACAGATAAATGTAAACAATTTCTCACAATTCCGAAATTAAACGGACGTGTGAGCTTTTTGTCGATAATAGGACATAATAGTCGTATCTTTATCCACCTGCTGGTTACGATGCCATGCACGGAGGACCTTCCTGATCATTAGTTTCTACGCTTATCCACTGATATATTTTTGAGGTGGATAAAGATACGACTATTATGTCCTATTATCGACAAAAAGCTCACACGTCCGTTTAATTTCGGAATTGTGAGAAATTGTTTACATTTATCTGTGAGGGAGGTCTACTCTTTTGCTGCATAGAAGTTACTACAGACAGTTTTTTATATGAAAGCCCTGACGAAGTTCCCCCTGGCAAAGAAATGGGAACGAAACGCGTTGGCTGTGCGCCAGTTTTAAAAGTTTGATTGAATAAAAGAACACTTTTTGAATTTACTATTGACGCAGATTGACTTTACTTTGAAACGAGTGCACCTTCCATCTTCTGTTTAAAATTTTGAAATAGGGCCTTGAATCCATGGCTATGGCAGTCACATTACTATAACACATTTGTATGCCTTTCACTAACGTTTTAGGAAATTGTCATGCAACCTTGACAGATAAGTCAAGCTTTTTTGTGTGTAGAAGATCGACTCCTTCCCGGAACACTTTAAGAATAGTCGTTCCACAGTGCACTTGCTTGGCCTGGCCTCACCTGTGATGCAGTAAAACACGTAGTATTGTTGAATCAGTAGCATCTCAATATCTCAGTATATAGCAATATAACAGTGGCAACCTTTCCATCTGGTTTAAACTCTCTAGCAGTTTCATAGGCCCTTTCAGGGCAGGGGTAGGCCTAAAGGACACAAATATCAAAAGCAGAAGCTCTAATCTCCCCTTAAGGTCTGCTGGACCTGCCACGGGCATCTTGACCCCTCCCTCACCAGGTTCCAGGGAGTTGGAAGTGTCTCCCACTTCACCACTTATGGGTAGATGATCACAAAAGATTGCTGATTGCTTCATTGTTACGTCTTCCTCTCCTTGTTCTCCCCTTCCAACCGCCCTCAATCTGCAATGTCTCGAGCTTGGACTGAGGGGTTTTGCCCTGTTGAAAATAATGCTTAAACTGGTAAAAGTGCTTGTATAAACTTTTTTCTTTTTTCCTTCCCCCGCTAAAAACTGTGCTTTTGCAGCCCCAAGACCAGCAGGGTTATCTTGAAGATTCAAACCCACATTATAAATGGAGAAAAACTAAGGGTACTATAAAACAGAAAAGAGGGAAGAAGAAAATAGAGAAAAAAGGAAATCATTAGAAGGACTAGTTACTTACCAAAGTCTTCTCCTTTTCTCAGAGAGTGAAACGCCCCATGCCTGGTCCACCACCATAGCCCTAAAAAAGAAAAAACTTAAAGCATCAGCAGCTGGAATTCTCCTGCCTATCTACCATTTCTCTACCTCAACCAAAAGATGGATCTTAGACAGTGGTAATTGTGTTCCATTTTGTGTTGAAAAAAACCTCTGAAACCAAACTGTAATTAAATTCTGTCCAGAATAAGACCCTACCTCATTCCTCTTCATGTTGTTTTACAACTGAGGAACTGGGCCACCTTCTTCAAAAATCAGGCATAGCTCATCAACCACCACCATCAATGCAGATTCTGTACTGTGTAGCAGCCTAAAACCCAATTAAGCAGGATCTAGCAAAGCTTTCTGCTTAAAAAGGGTAGAAATGTGTTTATTAGTATGTTTTTCTAGAATCTTAATAGGAACTAGAATTTCAGACTATAGTTGCTCAGAATATTGGGATGAGTTGCCTTTTTCAATAAAGGTGTCACCAATGCTTTTTTCCATATGGGCAATACCAAGGCAGAGAAAAGAGAAGCGTTACATAAACAGGTAAGATGTGGCCTGAAGGTGTTGATCCTCAGATGTAGGATCTTATCTAAAACAATTTTCTAGGGGGGATCCAGATTTGAATGATAAAGTTAAAGCTTTCTTTGGTTCAATAGTAAGCAGATTTAAATCAGTAAGAATATAGGCAGTTTTACCCTCTTACTGGGGGCTGACAGAAACTGCATCAACTTCCCTGTGCATAATTGACCACTGATATATATAGAAAAACACAAAGTTTTTTTGTTGTTTTTTTTTTTTTTACTAAAGGCAGACATATTTTAGATATAACAAAAATTCAGCCAAGGTCTCTCAAAACTCTTGATGGCGTCCTATGTGAAGATTTTGCAGCTAAGGTTGAAAAGAAATCCACTATTTGTATTTCATTTTATGTATTTGGTGCCTCAGCAATTTGTTTTTACAAAAAGCTGCTTGAGCTCCGTTAGGTAACTTTTTGTAGTTATGGAGTACAGCCAGTTACATGCGTTTCGACGTGTATTTGTAGTCAGCTTTTTAGTTAAGTTGAAGTGTTTGAATTGTGCCTGACGTAGGCTAACTTGGGCATATACCATGTAATGAAGATCTGGAGCCTCAGCTAGAAATGAATTTAACCAGTGCATACGTGTACTGGAGACTTACGGCCTGATTTCGATCTTGGTGGATCTGGTCTCACCGTCACTTTTCGACGGTTTCTCCTCCCGCCCACTTGTTGGTCTGCCCGCTCTATTTAGATGTTGGCAGGTCTATGGACGAAAGACCGTCCGAGTGCCACAGACTCCGTCAGGATTTTGCGTTACAGGCAGCAGTGGCTGTGTTGGCAGGAGTCCAGCCAGTATTACTGCTGGGCTAGTCACGATGTGCCTTTCCCTCGAGGAAACTGTGGCGAGGATACCTCCTACTTTCAGTTGAAGGTATCAAAGGAAATGAGGTAGAAACTTACCTTTTTTCGTTTCCCACTTCCGTCTTGAACCCATTGTCCATGTCCTTTCTTTGCTGCTTCTACTTGACCACGACGCTAATGAACTCCGTTTTCACCAGGATCTAAGGTGAGCTTCTTTTACACTTGTCTTACTATGAATCGTGCCTTGTGTTTGTATACATTGCTCTTACATGCAATTTATTTGTTTTGTGTAATGCAGTAGTGTTCATTTTATGACTTATCAAGGTAAAGTGAACACACCTGTATTGACATTTAAAAAATATTTATCTGAAAGAAACAGTCTTCGCACTCGGGGTCAGGTAAGTCGAAGCACAAAAAGAAGTCGAAGAAGCATCGTCGCTCTTCGACTTCTTCCCGTCCGTTGGCTGACGCGTCGAGGGATGCGGGTGGTGCCCCTCCCGCGGCTCTGCATGCGGAGCCCGTAGGGTCGACTCTGGGTTTCCCCCCCTTCCCGGGACCGGGAGCGACCCCTGCCCAGCTTCGTCAGTTCTATGAAGCGATGCACGCCATCTTTGGGCAGCCCGATTCCGCCGGTGCGCCTTCGGGCCCCGCGGACTCGGCTGGGGGCCCTGGGCCTTCGACGTCAGCAGCTTTGGCCTCGGCGCCGCAGGGTCCCCCTGGATCCAGGCCTGGATCCGGATCGGCGCCGGTCGACCTCGTTACGCCTCCCCCGGTGCCGATTCCACCGGCACCACGTCCGCCACCGGCGTCGGCTGTGTCCCCAGCCGACATCGACCACGGCCTCCACCTCGAGGTAGACACGGAGTCGGACCGGCGTCGGATCCGGAGTCGGGCGACGCCGGTCCGACTCCGTACTTTTGTGCCCCTGTTCTACCCTGGCTCTTTGAGACCAGATTGGCAGCCAGAGGAGGGTGAGGAGGACTGGGAGGGGTCTGGGGACCCTTTGACCGACCAGTTGGTGTATGAACAGGACCGGCGAGAGGAACTGGGGGAAGCCAGTGGTCTGGATACTTCACCAGACCTTGGCATGTTGTCTCCTCCTACCGTGGCTACGGAGGAGGGCGAGTCATACGCAGTGGTGTTGCGTAGGGCAGCCGGGTCTCTTCACCTCGAGCTACCTACAGTGGCAGTCAGGACTAACCTCCTGACAGAGGTCCTTCAACCAGCAGCGAGCTCTTCGGAGCCCCTGCTGCCGTTTAATGAAGCCCTCACGGACATCCTTTTGGGCACATGGTCCAGGCCCAACACAGGGGCTCCTGTGGTCAGGATGATTGCCCGACGCCACCGCCCGGCCCCGGGCGACCCCACTTTCCTCTCCCAACACCCCATCCCTGAGAGCTTGGTGGTCCAAGCCTCCACTTCAAAGGCGCCTTCCCTACCGCACCACCGGATAGGGAACTCAAAAAGCTGGACCACTTTGGGAAGAAAATGTTTTCTTCCGCCAGCTTGGGACTGCGGTCGGTAAACACTGCATGTCTGTTGGGCCGTTACACCCACTCTGTGTGGGATACGGTGGCGCAGGTGTTGCCCCAGTGCCCGGAGGAGGCCCGGGCCGTACTCTCCCGTGCAATTGCCGAGGGGAGAGACGCAGCGCTGTGGGCTGGATACCGCCGACACACTTGGCAGGACGATTTCCATGTCAGTAGCCCTTCGACGCTATGCCTGGTTGCGTTCGACTGGTTTTTCCAGGGATGTCCAATCCACCCTTATGGACAGGCCCTTTGATGGCCGTCGCCTTTTCGGCGACAAGGCAGAAAACGCGCTAGAGCGCTTTAAGTACTCTCGGGCTACGGCCAGGTCCTTGGCCCTCTCCACCAACCCGCCCTGCGTAGTCTGTCTTTGGCCCTTTTCGTGCTTTCGGAAGGGGTGCCCCGCTACGTCCCGCCCAGAGCCACAGGCCGGCGCAAGCTGTTCAGCCCCAGCGCGGCCGGGGACGTGGGAACCACTGCCGTGGTTCTGGGGGCCAGCGGGCGGGCCAGTCCACCACAGCCCCTCTGCAGCAGCCTCCGAACCCTCCTAGTCCGACCTGTCAGGGCCACCAAACGCCAGTGGGTGGCAGGATCCACCATCACCTCCCCCACCATCACGTAGGACAGGTGGGTTTTGCAAATAGTCCGAAGGGGCTACTCCCTCCCCTTCGAGACTATCCCTCCCTCCATGCCACCTCAGTACCATCGCATGTCGGAGGATCAACTGGCCCTTCTCCAACAGGAAGTTTCGGCAATCTTGGCCAAGGGTGCCATCGAGCGCGTTCCTGCCCCAGAAGTAGGTCGTGGTTGCTATTCCCACTACTTTCTGGTGCCCAAGAAGGACAAAGGCCTGCGTCCTATCTTGGATCTCAGGAACGTCAACCACTTCCGCCGGAAGGAGAAGTTCAAAATGTTGACGCTCGCTCAGGTCTTGTCTGCCCTCGACTCTGGAGACTGGATGGTCGCGTTGGACTTGCAAGACGCTTACTTTCACATCCCCGTCCTGCCGGCCCACCGGCGTTACTTGCGGTTCACGGTAGGCCACGAGCACTTTCAGTTTACCGTGCTCCCCTTTGGCCTTACCAGCGCCCCTCGGATGTTCACGAAAGTGATGGCGGTGATCGCAGCTCATCTGCGCAGATCAGGGGTTCCAGTCTTCCCCTATCTCGACGACTGGCTGTTGAAGGCGGGCTCGCCCCAGGCTGTCGTCTCCCACCTCCAGACTACGGCCGACCTCCTACATTCGCTGGGGTTCTTCATCAACGTGCTGAAGTCACACCTGACCCCCTCTCAGAAGCTCCTCTTCATCTGAGCGCTTCTGGACACGACGCAGTTTTGGGTTTATCCTCCCGAACAGCGAGTCCGGGATATTCGGGCTATGATTCTGATCTTTCAGCCTCTATCCCGGGTTTCGGTCAGGATGACCCTGAGGCTGCTGGGCCTCATGGCCTCCTGCATCCTGCTGGTAGATCATGCCAGGTGGCATATGCAGGCTCTGCAGTGGGACCTGAAGTTCCAGTGGGCGCAGCATCAGGGGAATCTGTCCGATTGCGTCCAGATCTCGGAGGGCACTGCACACCAATTGCAGTGGTGGCTAACAAACCAGGATTGGGTCGACGGCAGATCCCTCTCCCTTCCTCAACCAGAGTTCACAGTGGTGACCGACGCATCACTTCTGGGATGGGGCGGCCACATGGGGGAGGCAGAGATCAGAGGCCTCTGGTCTCCGGCGGAGTCTGGGCTCCGCATCAACCTTCTGGATCTTCGGGCGATTTGTCTTGCACTCAAGGCATACCTTCCCTCTGTCCGGGGAAGAGTAGTGCAGGTGTTCACGGACAACACCACCGCCATGTGGTACTGCAACAAACAAGGCGGGTTGGGGTCGTGGACCCTATGTCAGGAGGCCCTCCGCCTCTGGACATAGCTGGAACATCAGGGCATTTCCCTGGTGGTTCAACACCTGGCAGGTTCCTTGAACGCCAGGGCGGACGAACTCAGCCGCAGGTGCATGATGGATCACGAATGGCGTCTTCACTCGGAGGTGGTGCAAGGTCTCTTTCAGCAGTGGGGAGAGCCTTGGTTAGATCTATTCGCCACGGAAGAGAACGCGCAATGTCAGCAGTTCTGCGCGTTGGAATTTCCAAGGCGGCACTCGCTAGGCGGCACTTTTCGTCGTGAGTGGAGTTGCGGTCTTCTATACGCCTTTCCGCCTATACCACTTCAGCCTACTGTGCTGAAGAAGATAAAGCGCGCCCGGGCCCAAGTCATTCTTGTGGCTCCGGATTGGGCGAGAAGAGTCTGGTATCCCGAGCTGCTCAACATGGCCATCGATCCTCCGATCCGTCTGCCACTTCGGGAGGATCTTCTGTCGCAGCAGCAGGGGACGGTCCTCCACCCGAACCTGTCCAGCCTCCACCTCCTTGCGTGGAGATAGAGCGGCGGCAGTTGACGGAGTTAGACCTGCCTCCCGAAGTCTGTGATGTTATCTTGGCAGCCAGGCGTCCCTCCACTAAAACGGTATACGCCTGCTGATGTAACAAATTTGTGGCATGGTGCACAGCAAAGGCTGTGGATCCCCTTTCCGCCCCTCTTTCTGAGGTCCTCTTGTTCCTCCTTTCTTTGGCCCAGCAGGGCTCTGCTCTGGGCACTATCAAGGGCTACCTCTCGGCCATTTCAGCCTTTCTTAGGCTTCCTGTTCAGCCTTCTCTTTTCAAGTCCTCTGTTGTAAATAGATTCCTTAAGGGCATTACTCATCTTTTTCCTCCTGTTCCCTTCGTAATGCCCCAGTGGGACTTGAACTTGGTTCTTACCTACCTTATGTGCGCTCCCTTTGAGACACTACGTAACTGTCCTCTCAGGCTTCTCACTTTGAAAACTGCCTTTCTGGTGCCATCACCTCTGTTCCAAGCACTTTCTTCCAAGCCTCCTTTTCTGGCTGTTCATCCGGACAAGGTCGTCCTAAGAACTAGACCTTCCTTTCTTCCCAAGGTGGTTACTTCTTTCCACAGTGGCCAAACCATCACTTCGCCCACCTTCTTTCTGCCTCCGCATCCTTCAAAAGAGGAAGAGAGGCTCCACCGTCTGGATCCAAAATGTGCGCTTTCCTTCTACTTGGATCGCACAAAAAAATTCCGGGTGGACGACCAGGTCTTTGTTGGTTACGTGGGCGCTAAGAAAGGTCGGGCCGTGCACAAACGGACCATCTCCAGGTGGGTCGTTTTGTGCATCAAAGCATGCTATTCTTTGGCAAAGAAGGAGCCTCCAGTGGGGCTGTGCGCCCATTCCACCAGGGCGACGGCTGCTACCACTGCTTTGGGACAGGGAGTCCCCCTTAATCTGTCAGGCTGCTACGTGGGCATCGCTGCACACGTTCACCAAACACTACTGCCTCGACAGCCAAGTCCGGAGAGATGGCTTCCTTGGCCGTTCTGTTCTCCAGGACTTTCTGGTGTGAACTTAGTTCGCAGACCCACCTCCGGGGTTGGTATTGCTGGGCTATCTATTCTAAGGTAAGGAATCTATAACTAACTGTTTCTTTCAGATGAACAAGTTACTTACCTTCGGTAACGATATATCTGTAAGAAACATAGGTTAGTTATAGATTCCTTACCGCCCCACCCATCCTCCCCGTTCTGCGAACTGACTTCTAGGGTTAAGGACTTCTTTTCAGGGCCCTAGTTCTGTGCACCAGTGGTCAGTGTCTTGCATGGCTCTGCGCTTCTGACGTGGAAAGTCATGTATAGAACTGACGTCAACGCGCGCGGGCGGCGTCTATGTAGCTACCGCGACGTCATCCCGGCGACCACAACTCCGACTACGAACACGGAGTCGACTGACGCCACCTTCCGACGCGCAGGGGTACTGCTGACAAAAAACTTTCCAGATCCAGTCTGACGCCTGGGGGTAATTCTAAGGTAAGGAATCT
Organism: Calotriton arnoldi; assembly: GCA_963921515.1. NCBI lineage: Eukaryota > Metazoa > Chordata > Amphibia > Caudata > Salamandridae > Calotriton > Calotriton arnoldi. The sequence continues at coordinate 1,987,602 of CAWUFW010002529.1, read as the reverse complement.
ATAACTAACCTATGTTTCTTACAGATATATCGTTACCAAAGGTAAGTAACTTGTTCGCTTATTGTTGTGGTTGTGAGTGTTGTGCTTGTGGTGCCTGTGGGTGCACATTGAATAGCGAGTGTATGTTGTTTGTGTGCTATGCTATATGTAAGAAAAGGGACATTACACATTACCTACATATATTTTTGAAGCACACACAATATATATGTGTAGTGTCAGGTTAATAAGTAGTACTTACCAGTCCCCACTCCACCAGGGACTCACTGCATCTGACATCCACCGCTAGGACAACGCCAGCACAATGGAAAATCTAAATTGGTTCGGCGCAAACCCGCCAGCATGGCAGTGACGGAGTAATGTTAGCCAGCAGAGGAATCTGCTGAGTCGACGGAGGTGAGCCGCTTATGCAACGGTAGACAGTATGTTGATGCAGGTGGTGGGTCAGCTATCCCACATCCATATATGGCAGACGGGACACTGTCAGCTCAACGGAGTACTTGTAACTGCCGCCACAGAGGGACGACGGGAGTACCGCCAAGATCTAAATCAGGCCCTCGGTCACCCAGAAATTTTAAATTAGTTTTGGTTACTTCAAGATTGCTAGAAGATGCAAAAGGAGGCTCTAGGACTTGAACCAATGCCGCTTCTGGAATTTTAGGTCAATCTCAGCTGATGACTCATCTCTGAACTGGTTTGTGTAAGTGCTGATTTAAAAATTCTCAGTCAAAAAACAGTCCTCTGACGCTCAGGGTGCATGCTTGGAGAATAAGCGTTGCCAACTAGAGACATTCCGTTTGCCACAGGAAGTGACAGACCTCATGTTGGTTGCTCAGAAACCTGTGGGTTACTGATCAAAACGTGTTGAGAGTCGGAGGGTTTGAGCCACTTCTAGTTTGATCTCTCTGATCTTCTGTGCATTGTGCTTACTCTTGCTTAGTTGAGCCTTGCAGTCATCGATGTGAAGAGAGATTTGACTGCTTTGTCCACCTTAGTGTGTCTTTCTGATCAACCCTCTTTGTTTAGCTCGCACTTAGTGGTATGTCTTCTAAATGGCTTATTGTACATATTTTATTTCACTTCTTTTATTGTTCCGCACTTGGATTTGAATTTAACTTTAACCTCCCTTATTTCTTTGCCATTCAAACCGATATACAGGTGCTCGGTTCTTTTGCTTACTTTGAAGACTTTATTCTTAGTGGCAATAACTTTGGCACGTATGGTCTGCGAATTACACGCCATCTCTGTTGTTCTTTGCCTATACACTTCTTTCTTTTTTAAAGTCATGTCTGCCTTCTGTCTGGAGTTCAGTCTGTCTTCCATCATTTCCTCCTCCTCTTCCCACCAAAAGGAGATCTTGCATACACTGGATCCCAGGCATCTTGTCTTTTACTAAATCAACTGTGCAAGACAGGTCAGTGGGTGATTAGCTCTTCATGGGCTTTGCTAGAGCAAAGAAAGGCAAGGCAGTCACTACCAGGCATGCAATGTTTGACTTTGGGTCCTTCTGTATAGCCAAGACAATCTTTTGGCTGGTATTCAAGCAGACTCTACAAGAGCCATGGAAGGCTCTATTACTCTCAACAGGGGTGTCCCAGTGGCTGATATTTATCAGGCAGACACTAGGTCTTCATTGCACACCTTTGTAAAACATTACTGTCTCACCGCTCAAGGAATGCAGTGACAAATACTTTGTCAGAGCAATGTTGCATGACTGCTTTGCTTAATTGGCACTCAGGGCCAGACTGCGGAACCTAAAGCAGCCCTGGCAAATATGCTGAAACTAGACCCACTCCCTTTGCTTGCTTGTTGTCCTCGCTCTAACTCTCTGTTTCCATCCATCCATTCTCTCTAGCTCCTAACTCCTCTCTTAAGTCTCCCTCTCTGATTGCTCTGCTCTCTCTCCATCCCTTTCTCCCCCTCTCTCTTGAAGTTATCTGTGTCTGCTGCAGTTAATCTTGGGGAGTTTGGGGAAAGGCTTCAATGGCTCGAGGACAATTTCTGATGGAGTATAAGGCCGGTCTGGCCCTGTCGACACCGCTCAGTCAATCCCAACTCTCAGAAGCTATTGCTTCTGTGCTCATTCATAAAGTAAGGAACCTGCCATTGGATGTATCCATCAGAATAAAAAGTTACTTCTCTTTGGGAACAATATTTTGGGTGGATACTATATTTTCCTACAGATTCCTCACTTTGCTCCCTCCTCGCTGATGGTTTAGCGACAAGTATAGTAAGATCCCAGGTTTTGTGAATGTGCTTCTTTTCTTTTGTCGCTGTTGTAAAATCTCTTTCAGTTCTTGATAAGGTGCAAAGAATACAGAAGAAGCTGACGCACCTAATCACTTGTCGTCACATCCGGGTTTATGGCGCTGTATTGCAGTTGTGTTGTGCTAACTGGTGCTGGAGAGACGCTGCTGAGGAAAAGATTATCTGGATTCATGGGGAATGTGAGGGAAGATACAATATCCACTGGAAAGATCGTTTCACAATGCTAGTAGCTTTTTCTTCAGGGGCCATTTAAAAGCCTGCGATGAGCACCACAAGTGAGTAGAGCTGACCTAAGCTGGACTCAGGAACAACTGACACAACAACCTCAGGGGGCTGCCAGAGCAAATCGGGTGTGGGGCTTCGCGAAGAGCAGTGATGCTCTCTCTCTCCCTTAGGTTTGCAAAGCATCCACTTCAGCCGAAGCGCGTCCGACAGTGTGTCATCGACAAGCCTACAGTGAAAAAAGCCTGTCCTTCACTTCAACTTTTCAACTGGAACAGTGGGTAATGCGTGCTGTCAGTGTGATGCAGAGACAATATGTTTGTCCCGCACACAACAGGAGAGTGAGTAGGAACAGCTGGCCCTCTCTGCAACGAAACGGCGGAGGCATCTGTTTACCTCTCGGCTCTGTGGCATCGATGATTTCAAGCTTAAAATATACAGAGTGCTTTATCTGTGGCCTAATTTACATTGCCATACAGTGAAAAACGTAACCCAACACTGGAGATCTCTGCAGGCTGTCTTGAGTCACCCAGAAGGGTCTGCGAAAAGCCAGTCTAGTGCGTGCTCGCATCCTTCACGGCTCATAAAGGCCGATTAAAACAATACTTACAGCTTTTTTGGTTCCCGTTTTTTTTTGTTTAGTGGCAACCAAAGTTGATGCTTGAATTTAGTTACTGTCTGGAAAATAATGCTCTGAAAGAGATTGGTGGAACCCAGCATCTGTATGTAATTAAAAAACAAAAGATGTTTGGGAGCAAAGTCTGGCTGCAGGAATGCTTTCTTTTTAGAAGCCAGTAGTCCTGCTGCCTTCTTAGTCTGAAATGTAGAGTGTATTTTCTTATTTTGAGGAGGGGTTTGTGAGCTTGCGAAAGGGCATTGTTAAATGTGTGGCCTCCTGCTCTTTTTAATATTAGTATCATTGACCCTGTATTAGTTTGGTTTCACATGTTCTATCGTGGTCTGCTGGGAGTTTTCATGCCTCTTATGTGCATACAGACAACATCCTCGGTATGGGCATAAATAATATGGTCAAAGTTTTATTTCTCAGTGCACTCTTTCCTCTTTTGGAGTTGAATGTTATAATGTTGAATATAGAAGGGAAACTACGAAAATGAGGCGATGCCTTCTCATGATTGGTATTATATTTGTGCAGAACAACAGTTTTAGGGTTTAATGAGACAGAAGGGTTGAACAATAAGATCGGAATTATTCTATGCATAATTAGTTGAAAAGGGTTCATGCGAAGACAGACAGCGCGTAGATATGAACTTGCTAGTGTTTACAAAAAAACATCACCTTAAATGTTTTGGATCTATGTTCTTATATTGGTTCTAATAATATCAGATATCATTCATATTATGATGTAGATTATGAATTTGAACAGAGATGTGTTAATTATGTGATTATGTTGGCCATTGACAAAACAGAGACTGATCTGGTGTTCTTGTATTTTTCTTTAGACCCCTGAAGAAGGGTCCACGATAGACCCGAAATGCATTGGGTTAATTATAATATTGCAAGTTACCATAGAGTGATGGAATCACGGAATAAAACTTTGGTGATATTTCAGATGAATGAATAAATGATGAAGTAATCAAGAAATTTCAAGTATCATATTTTCGTTTTGATAAAGTTGAATTGAGATGAGAGACATATTGTCTCATTAAGTTGCACACATCCTAGGGACTGGTTCGCCTGACCCATTAAGTTTCATAAATAATATGGCTCATCTCCATCTCTTGGTTTCTTCTTCTCTGTTAGTAACAACTGACTATAAACATATATCCCTCTTTTTGGCTCGTTTATGTTTTTTAAGAGTGGCCGAGAATAAACTTCAGCTGTTTCACCAGCTCCGTTTAAAACGCACACATACACAAACACACATACATATATCAAAACAATACCCTTTCAAGCTTGCATTGCTGCATAAATTAGGCAACAAAACGAAGCAGGGAACTCTGGGTTGTTCCCAAGTTTAGGTAGAGAGAAGCTCCTTTTTATGGAGGACCCTACAACACCACCGACACTCTGAATCTGCTCAGCCCAAATGTCTATTTTTCTAGCAGTGTTTTAAGCATAGAATTAGCACAATGCCATCAACACCAAGCTAGAAAGTGACAAAGCCTCTTACAATTTTTACAGAAAAGTTTTTAAGCATAGTTTTAGCAAGTGTCATCCACGCCCAGCTGAAAAGTGACACAAGACTTTTAACATACCAGGCACAGTATTACAGTTTTGGATTAGTAATATACCATCCAGGTCAACCTACAATGAATAAAAGCTACTACAGACATGTCTTTCGCTCTAATTAGAGCTCATAAGAGAGATATAGCTTTGCCCATTTGTTCAGACACAAGTGAGCACCCAGTATAAATCAAGACAATACCTTTTCAGGCTAAGAGTGCTGTACAAATTATGCAAAAAAGGAAACCGGAAAGTCTGGGTAGTTCCCAAATTTAGGTGGAGAGCAGCTACTGTATATGGAACACCCTAACACATCACCAACACTCTAAATCTAGTTTTGTCTTCGGGTAATCCGTCAAGCGGGGGCTGAGAAAAAGGGGCGGGGTGCAAAACTAATTACAAACAAAAATGTGGGTGGGCATCCATGGGGGGGGGTTCGCCACCCGTGGGGTGTTGGAAGCAGAGCCTGGCCAACACTGCGCATGGTTGAAGGCTGTGCACAGCAGGGATTTGGTGCGTCGTGGGGGTGCGGCACACAGCATGTGGTTGGCTGCCGTGTGTTGGCCATCTGCGGGGGATGTGGGTGCAGAGCATGGCCTGCTCCCAACTCAGTGCCAACAGGGTTGGGTATGGTAAAAAGATTTTACTTTACGTTTAAAAAAAACCCTAGAAACTCATTGAAAATACAAAGGTTAAAGTAAAGTTATAGTTGGGTATGATAATGATATCTTACTTTTCATGAAAAAAACTCAGAAATTCACTGAAAGAAACAAAGATTAAAGCGACATTATAGTTAAGTGAAAATGTCATTTAAAAAGTTTTTAAGCTGTCTTCATGGTACCATACTTCAAAGCAAATAGTACTTTTTCTTTTTGCCAATAAGAATCATATTGTTCTGTCATGTCCATTAAAACTCAAAACGGTTTCTATACCTGTTCTAAGTAAAACTGACTGCCAGGAAGCACCTGCATTGACCCAGTCTATTAAAATTATAATAAATCAATCAATCAATCAGGGGTTTGTTAAAGCGTGACTACTCACCCGTAAGGGTCTCAAGGCGCTAGGGGTGGGGGTGCAGGTTCCATCCATCAAGGAGGGGTCTGTCGAAGAGCCAGGTTTTGAGGTTTCTTGCGAAGATGGGGAGCGATGTTGTCTGTCTGAGGTGGAGCGGAAGGGCGTTCCATGCTTTGGCCGCGAGGAAGGAGAAGGAGCGGCCTCCCGATCTGGTCTTTCTGGTGAGGGGGACCACGGCGTAGGAGAGCTGGGCTGATCGTAGGGTCCTTTGGGGTGCGTGGAATTTGAGTCGGCTGTTCAGGTATGCTGGTCCGGTGCCGTGAAGGGCCTTGTGTGCGTGGGTGAGCATCTTGAAGGTGATTCTCGCCTCGACAGGGAGCCAGTGGAGTGTGCGCAGGTGCTGGGAGATGTGGCAGTGTTTTGGCAGGTTGAGGACCAGTCTTGCGGCGGCGTTCTGGATGTTCTGTAGCTTGCGGGTGAGGTTTTTGTTTATTCCGGCGTAGAGTGCGTTGCCGTAGTCGAGTCTGCTGGTGACCAGGGCGTGAGTGACGGTCTTTCGGTGTTCGAGGGGGATCCATTTGAAGGTCTTACGAAGGAGGCGGAGGGTGTGGAAGCAGGAAGACGAGACAGAGTTGATCTGGCGGTCCATTTTGAGCTCGGAGTCCAGGATGATTCCCAGGTTGCGTGCGTGGTCCGTGGGGGTTGGCGGGTTTCCGAGGGCGGGGGGCCACCAGGTGTCGCTCCAGGCATCGGGGTTTGGGCCATGATGAGTACTTCTGTTTTGTTGGTGTTTAGTTGTAGGCAGCTGTTTTTCATCCATTTGGCGACGGCTTCCATGCCTTCTCGAAAGTTGCGTCTGGCGGTGTTGGGCTCGTTGGATAGGGAGAGGATGAGCTGGGTGTCGTCTGCGTATGACACGATGTTGAGTCCGTAGGTTCTGACGATGGGGGCGAGTGGAGCCATGTAGACGTTGAAGAGCGTCGGGCTGAGGGAGGAGCCCTGGGGGACTCCGCAGGTGGTAGGTGTGGGGTCCGAGAGGAAAGGGGGAGTCTGACCCGCTGCGTCCTGCCGGAGAGGAAGGAGCGGATCCAGTCGAGGGCCTTGTCCTGGATTCCTGCGTCGTAGAGTCTGCGTATTAGGGTGCGGTGGGAGACTGTGTCGAACGCCGCTGATAGGTCGAGGAGGATGAGGGCTACTGTTTCTCCTTTGTCCAGTAGGGTGCGGATGTCGTCTGTTGCGGCGAGGAGGGCGGTTTCCGTACTGTGGTTTTTTCTGAAGCCGGATTGGGAGGAGTCGAGGATGTTGTGTTCTTCAATGAATGTGGCGAGTTGGCTGTTGATGGCTTTTCGATGACTTTCGCTGGGAACGGGAGCAGGGAGATGGGTCTGTAGTTTTTGAGGTCGGTGGGGTCCGCTGAGGGTTTCTTTAGGAGGGGGTTGACCTCGGCGTGTTTCCAGTCGTCGGGGAACGCAGGCGGTCGCCAGGGAGCGGTTGATGGTGTGGCGGAGCATGGGTGCGATGGTGTCGGCGGCTCTGTTGAAGATGTGGTGGGGGCAGGGGTCCGTGGGGGCCCCTGAGTGGATTGACTTCATTGTCTTCAGTGTGTCTTCCGTGGTGAGGGCTGTCCAGTCGTCCATCGCTGGTTTCCGGGTGTCGGGGGTGGTTGGTGAGGGTTCAGTGTGTTGGTTGTCTTCGTCGAAGTTGTCGTAGATGCTCTTAATTTTGTGGTGGAAAAAGGTGCTGAGTTTGTCGCAGAGGTCTTGTGAGGGAGGGATGTCGGTAGACTCGCTAGTGGGTTGGGCGAACTCCTTGATGATGCTGAAGAGTTCCTTGCTGTTGTGCACGTGGGTGGAGATTCTGTCTTCAATCGCTTTTTTCCTCGTTTCTCTGATGAGTTGATGGTGGGCGTTGGTGGCGGCTCTGAAGTTGTCGTGGGCTTCTGTGGATTTGGTGTTCCTCCAGTCCTTTCGAGGCGGCGGCATGTGCTTCTGGACTCTCGAGTTCGGTGGTAAACCATCTGGCTTTCTTGGCGCGGGTATTGTTGTTTTTCTTGAGGGGGCTATGGTGTTGGTGCTGTCCGTGATCCATCTATGCAGGGTTCGGGCTGCGGTGTTGGGGTCGTCATTTTCCGCGATGGTTGGGGTGGAGTTGTTGAGTGAGGAGGTGAGCTGGTCGTCGGTGATTTTGGTCCAGTTTCTTCGTGGAAGCAGGTGCTGGTGTCTGTGGATGGTGGGTGTTCTGAAGGTGAAGTGGACGCAACGATGGTCGGTCCTTGGGTGTTCGGTGGTGTGGCTGAAGGTAATGGAGTTTCCTGTAGTGAAGAGGGGGTCGAGGGTGTGTCCTGCTGAGTGCGTGGGCTCGGTCACGATCTGGCGCAGTTCAATGTTGTGGAGGTTGTCCAGGAGGGATGTGGTGTTGGGGTCCAGTTGGTTGTCGAGGTGGAAGTTGAGGTCTCCCAGCAGGGTGTAGTTGGTGGATGCGATGGCCTGCGGGGAGATAATGTCCGTGATGGAGTTGGCGAAGGGTCCGCGGGGTCCAGGGGGTCGGTAGATGAGGGTTCCTCGGAGGGTGGCGGTGGGGCTGGCCAGTATCTTGAAGTGAAGGTGTTCCATCAGTTCTGTGGGCTCGTCAGGGAGTGTGCTCAGGCGGAGGCTGGATTTGTGGACGATGGCGATTCCTCCTCCTGGGCGGGTGGGGCGGTCCTTCCTGGAGATCTTGTATCCTTGGGGGATGGCGATGGCGATGTCCGGTCCCGAGGTGGTGTTGGTCCAGGTTTCGGTGAAGAACGCTACGTCCGGGGTGGTGCTGTCGAGGAGGTCCCAGATTTCTGTGGCGTGTTTGTGGAGGGATCGGACCTTGAGGAGGATGCATTGCAGGGTCTTCGGTTCGGTTGTGTTCTTGTGGGCGGGTTGTGCTGGATCCGTGTTCTTGGCGGTGCTGCAGGTGTGCCGGCAGCGGTGACAGCTGAAGGGTCCGTGGGAGTCGGCTGGTGATGCTAGCTTGCAGTTGTTGTTGCGGCCTGGGTTGAGTGCGTGCAGTGCTGCTGGGTCGTAGCGTTGGCGGGGCGGAGGTCCAGGGTTCCTGGCGCTGGTCGCGGTCGGGTCGCGGACGGGCGCAGACAGGCTTGCCTTTGACGCGCCAGCGGCGCGTCCGTGGCCGCTGTGCGGCCACGCAGTGGTCGCCATTAAGTAGGGGTCGGGAGGGCTGGACAGCTGGGAGGCGGGAGCGGGGAGGGGAGCTGGATTGGCCGGTCGCGCTGGGGGGGCGGGGCCGCGGGGGCAGCAGCGGCGGGGAAAGGTAAAGGGAGGAAATAAGGGATAAAGAAAAAAGGGAAAATAGGCAGAAATAAGGCACAAAAGAGCAGAGATGCAGAAAGGTGAAAGATAAAAGAGGGTAGAAAAACGAGTGAAAACTAGTGAAAGGGCAGAGCGAGAGGAAGGGAAAATGAGCAGAAATAAGGCACAAAAGAGCAGAGATGCAGAAAAGTGCAGAAAGGTGAAAGATAAAAGAGGGTAGAAAAACGAGTGAAAACAAGTGAAAGGGCAGAGCGAGAGGAAGGGAAAATGAGCAGAAATAAGGCACAAAAGAGCAGAGATGCAGAAAAGTGCAGAAAGGTGAAAGATAAAAAAGGGTAGAAAAACGAGTGAAAGAGCAGAGTTAGAGGAAGGAGACAGAGGTCCACTGGACCACCAGGGATGAGGCGCAGGGAAACCTGCGGGTGGAGGAGGGCCTCGATCACCAACACTCGAGAGTGCAGGGGCAGGCCTCACTTAATGGTGGAGCTGCGAGGGTGGGAGAGCAATTTCACTGACAATGAGTCAGTGGTCTTGCTCGCCTGTCCCCGCAGTGGTCGCCATTAAGTAGGGGTCGGGAGGGCTGGACAGCTGGGAGGTGGGAGCGGGAGGGGAGCTGGATTGGCCGGTCGCAGCTGGGGGAGGGGCCGCGGGGGCAGCAGCGGCGGGGAAAGGTAAAGGGAGGAAATAAGGGATAAAGAAAAAAGGGAAAATAGGCAGAAATAAGGCACAAAAGAGCAGAGATGCAGAAAGGTGAAAGATAAAAGAGGGTAGAAAAACGAGTGAAAACTAGTGAAAGGGCAGAGCGAGAGGAAGGGAAAATGAGCAGAAATAAGGCACAAAAGAGCAGAGATGCAGAAAAGTGCAGAAAGGTGAAAGATAAAAGAGGGTAGAAAAACGAGTGAAAACAAGTGAAAGGGCAGAGCGAGAGGAAGGGAAAATGAGCAGAAATAAGGCACAAAAGAGCAGAGATGCAGAAAAGTGCAGAAAGGTGAAAGATAAAAAAGGGTAGAAAAACGAGTGAAAGAGCAGAGTTAGAGGAAGGAGACAGAGGTCCACTGGACCACCAGGGATGAGGCGCAGGAAACCTGCGGGTGGAGGAGGGCCTCGATCACCAACACTCGAGAGTGCAGGGGCAGGGGCAGGCCTCACTTAATGGTGGAGCTGCGAGGGTGGGAGAGCAATTTCACTGACAATGAGTCAGTGGTCTTGCTCGCCTGTCCCCGCAGTGGTCGCCATTAAGTAGGGGTCGGGGAGGGCTGGACAGCTGGGAGGCGGGAGCGGGGAGGGGAGCTGGATTGGCCGGTCGCGCTGGGGGAGGGGCCGCGGGGGCAGCAGCGGCGGGGAAAGGTAAAGGGAGGAAATAAGGGATAAAGAAAAAAGGGAAAATAGGCAGAAATAAGGCACAAAAGAGCAGAGATGCAGAAAGGTGAAAGATAAAAGAGGGTAGAAAAACGAGTGAAAACTAGTGAAAGGGCAGAGCGAGAGGAAGGGAAAATGAGCAGAAATAAGGCACAAAAGAGCAGAGATGCAGAAAAGTGCAGAAAGGTGAAAGATAAAAGAGGGTAGAAAAACGAGTGAAAACAAGTGAAAGGGCAGAGCGAGAGGAAGGGAAAATGAGCAGAAATAAGGCACAAAAGAGCAGAGATGCAGAAAAGTGCAGAAAGGTGAAAGATAAAAAAGGGTAGAAAAACGAGTGAAAGAGCAGAGTTAGAGGAAGGAGACAGAGGTCCACTGGACCACCAGGGATGAGGCGCAGGGAAACCTGCGGGTGGAGGAGGGCCTCGATCACCAACACTCGAGAGTGCAGGGGCAGTGGCAGGCCTCACTTAATGGTGGAGCTGCGAGGGTGGGAGAGCAATTTCACTGACAATGAGTCAGTGGTCTTGCTCGCCTGTCCCTGCAGTGGTCGCCATTAAGTAGGGGTCGGGGAGGGCTGGACAGCTGGGAGGCGGGAGCGGGGAGGGGAGCTGGATTGGCCGGTCGCGCTGGGGGGGAGGGGCCGCGGGGGCAGCAGCGGCGGGGAAAGGTAAAGGGAGGAAATAAGGGATAAAGAAAAAAGGGAAAATAGGCAGAAATAAGGCACAAAAGAGCAGAGATGCAGAAAGGTGAAAGATAAAAGAGGGTAGAAAAACGAGTGAAAACAAGTGAAAGGGCAGAGCGAGAGGAAGGGAAAATGAGCAGAAATAAGGCACAAAAGAGCAGAGATGCAGAAAAGTGCAGAAAGGTGAAAGATAAAAAAGGGTAGAAAAACGAGTGAAAGAGCAGAGTTAGAGGAAGGAGACAGAGGTCCACTGGACCACCAGGGATGAGGCGCAGGGAAACCTGCGGGTGGAGGAGGGCCTCGATCACCAACACTCGAGAGGGCAGGGGCAGGCCTCACTTAATGGTGGAGCTGCGAGGGTGGGAGAGCAATTTCACTGACAATGAGGCAGTGGTCTTGCTCGCCTGTCCCCGCAGTGGTCGCCATTAAGTAGGGGTCGGGGAGGGCTGGACAGCTAGGAAGCGGGAGCGGGGAGGGAGCTGGATTGGCCGGTCGCGCTGGGGGGAGGGGCCGCGGGGCAGCAGCGGCGGGGAAAGGTAAAGGGAGGAAATAAGGGATAAAGAAAAAAGGGAAAATAGGCAGAAATAAGGCACAAAAGAGCGGAGCTGCAGAAAGGTGAAAGATAAAAGAGGGTAGAAAAACGAGTGAAAACTAGTGAAAGGGCAGAGCGAGAGGAAGGGAAAATGAGCAGAAATAAGGCACAAAAGAGCAGAGATGCAGAAAAGTGCAGAAAGGTGAAAGATAAAAAAGGGTAGAAAAACGAGTGAAAGAGCAGAGTTAGAGGAAGGAGACAGAGGTCCACTGGACCACCAGGGATGAGGCGCAGGGAAACCTGCGGGTGGAGGAGGGCCTCGATCACCAACACTCGAGAGTGCAGGGGCAGGGGCAGGCCTCACTTAATGGTGGAGCTGCGAGGGTGGGAGAGCAATTTCACTGACAATGAGTCAGTGGTCTTGCTCGCCTGTCCCCGCAGTGGTCGCCATTAAGTAGGGGTCGGGGAGGGCTGGACAGCTGGGAGGCGGGAGCGGGGAGGAGCTGGATTGGCCGGTCGCGCTGGGGGGAGGGGCCGCGGGGGCAGCAGCGGTGGGGAAAGGTAAAGGGAGGAAATAAGGGATAAAGAAAAAGGGAAAATAGGCAGAAATAAGGCACAAAAGAGCAGAGATGCAGAAAGGTGAAAGATAAAGAGGGTAGAAAAACGAGTGAAAACTAGTGAAAGGGCAGAGCGAGAGGAAGGGAAAATGAGCAGAAATAAGGCACAAAAGAGCAGAGATGCAGAAAAGTGCAGAAAGGTGAAAGATAAAAGAGGGTAGAAAAACGAGTTAAAACAAGTGAAAGGGCAGAGCGAGAGGAAGGGAAAATGAGCAGAAATAAGGCACAAAAGAGCAGAGATGCAGAAAAGTGCAGAAAGGTGAAAGATAAAAAAGGGTAGAAAAACGAGTGAAAGAGCAGAGTTAGAGGAAGGAAACAGAGGTCCACTGGACCACCAGGGATGAGGCGCAGGGAAACCTGCGGGTGGAGGAGGGCCTCGATCACCAACACTCGAGAGTGCAGGGTCAGGCCTCACTTAATGGTGGAGCTGCGAGGGTGGGAGAGCAATTTCACTGACAATGAGTCAGTGGTCTTGCTCGCCTGTCCCCGCAGTGGTCGCCATTAAGTAGGGGTCGGGGAGGGCTGGACAGCTGGGAGGCGGGAGCGGGGAGGGGAGCTGGATTGGCCGGTCTCGCTGGGGGGGAGGGGCCGCAGGGGCAGCAGCGGCGGGGAAAGGTAAAGGGAGGAAATAAGGGATAAAGAAAAAAGGGAAAATAGGCAGAAATAAGGCACAAAAGAGCAGAGATGCAGAAAGGTGAAAGATAAAAGAGGGTAGAAAAACGAGTGAAAACAAGTGAAAGGGCAGAGCGAGAGGAAGGGAAAATGAGCAGAAATAAGGCACAAAAGAGCAGAGATGCAGAAAAGTGCAGAAAGGTGAAAGATAAAAAAGGGTAGAAAAACGAGTGAAAGAGCAGAGTTAGAGGAAGGAGACAGAGGTCCACTGGACCACCAGGGATGAGGCGCAGGCAAACCTGCGGGTGGAGGAGGGCCTCGATCACCAACTCTCGAGAGTGCAGGGGCAGGGGCAGGCCTCACTTAATGGTGGAGCTGCGAGGGTGGGAGAGCAATTTCACTGACAATGAGTCAGTGGTCTTGCTCGCCTGTCCCCGCAGTGGTCGCCATTAAGTAGGGGTCGGGAGGGCTGGACAGCTGGGAGGCGGGAGCGGGGAGGGGAGCTGGATTGGCCGGTCGCGCTGGGGGGAGGGGCCGCGGAGGCAGCAGCGGCGGGGAAAGGTAAAGGGAGGAAATAAGGGATAAAGAAAAAAGGGAAAATAGGCAGAAATAAGGCACAAAAGAGCAGAGATGCAGAAAGGTGAAAGATAAAAGAGGGTAGAAAAACGAGTGAAAACTAGTGAAAGGGCAGAGCGAGAGGAAGGGAAAATGAGCAGAAATAAGGCACAAAAGAGCAGAGATGCAGAAAAGTGCAGAAAGGTGAAAGATAAAAGAGGGTAGAAAAACGAGTGAAAACAAGTGAAAGGGCAGAGCGAGAGGAAGGGAAAATGAGCAGAAATAAGGCACAAAAGAGCAGAGATGCAGAAAAGTGCAGAAAGGTGAAAGATAAAAAAGGGTAGAAAAACGAGTGAAAGAGCAGAGTTAGAGGAAGGAGACAGAGGTCCACTGGACCACCAGGGATGAGGCGCAGGAAAACCTGCGGGTGGAGGAGGGCCTCGATCACCAACACTCGAGAGTGCAGGGGCAGGCCTCACATAATGGTGGAGCTGCGAGGGTGGGAGAGCAATTTCACTGACAATGAGTCAGTGGTCTTGCTCGCCTGTCCCCGCAGTGGTCGCCATTAAGTAGGGGTCGGGGAGGGCTGGACAGCTGGGAGGCGGGAGCGGGGAGGGGAGCTGGATTGGCCGGTCGCGCTGGGGGGAGGGGCCGCGGGGGCAGCAGCGGCGGGGAAAGGTAAAGGGAGGAAATAAGGGATAAAGAAAAAAGGGAAAATAGGCAGAAATAAGGCACAAAAGAGCAGAGATGCAGAAAGGTGAAAGATAAAAGAGGGTAGAAAAACGAGTGAAAACTAGTGAAAGGGCAGAGCGAGAGGAAGGGAAAATGAGCAGAAATAAGGCACAAAAGAGCAGAGATGCAGAAAAGTGCAGAAAGGTGAAAGATAAAAGAGGGTAGAAAAACGAGTGAAAACAAGTGAAAGGGCAGAGCGAGAGGAAGGGAAAATGAGCAGAAATAAGGCACAAAAGAGCAGAGATGCAGAAAAGTGCAGAAAGGTGAAAGATAAAAAAGGGTAGAAAAACGAGTGAAAGAGCAGAGTTAGAGGAAGGGGACAGAGGTCCACTGGACCACCAGGGATGAGGCGCAGGGAAACCTGCGGGTGGAGGAGGGCCTCGATCACCAACACTCGAGAGTGCAGGGGCAGGCCTCACTTAATGGTGGAGCTGCGAGGGTGGGAGAGCAATTTCACTGACAATGAGTCAGTGGTCTTGCTCGCCTGTCCCCGCAGTGGTCGCCATTAAGTAGGGGTCGGGAGGGCTGGACAGCTGGGAGGCGGGAGCGGTGAGGGGAGCTGGATTGGCCGGTCGCGCTGGGGGGAGGGGCCGCGGGGGCAGCAGCGGCGGGGAAAGGTAAAGGGAGGAAATAAGGGATAAAGAAAAAAGGGAAAATAGGCAGAAATAAGGCACAAAAGAGCAGAGATGCAGAAAGGTGAAAGATAAAAGAGGGTAGAAAAACGAGTGAAAACTAGTGAAAGGGCAGAGCGAGAGGAAGGGAAAATGAGCAGAAATAAGGCACAAAAGAGCAGAGATGCAGAAAAGTGCAGAAAGGTGAAAGATAAAAGAGGGTAGAAAAACGAGGGAAAACAAGTGAAAGGGCAGAGCGAGAGGAAGGGAAAATGAGCAGAAATAAGGCACAAAAGAGCAGAGATGCAGAAAAGTGCAGAAAGGTGAAAGATAAAAAAGGGTAGAAAAACGAGTGAAAGAGCAGAGTTAGAGGAAGGAGACAGAGGTCCACTGGACCACCAGGGATGAGGCGCAGGGAAACCTGCGGGTGGAGGAGGGCCTCGATCACCAACACTCGAGAGTGCAGGGGCAGGGGCAGGCCTCACTTAATGGTGGAGCTGCGAGGGTGGGAGAGCAATTTCACTGACAATGAGTCAGTGGTCTTGCTCGCCTGTCCCCGCAGTGGTCGCCATTAAGTAGGGGACGGGGAGGGCTGGACAGCTGGGAGGCGGGAGCGGGGAGGGGAGCTGGATTGGCCGGTCGCGCTGGGGGGAGGGGCCGCGGGGGCAGCAGCGGCGGGGAAAGGTAAAGGGAGGAAATAAGGGATAAAGAAAAAAGGGAAAATAGGCAGAAATAAGGCACAAAAGAGCAGAGATGCAGAAAGGTGAAAGATAAAAGAGGGTAGAAAAACGAGTGAAAACTAGTGAAAGGGCAGAGCGAGAGGAAGGGAAAATGAGCAGAAATAAGGCACAAAAGAGCAGAGATGCAGAAAAGTGCAGAAAGGTGAAAGATAAAAGAGGGTAGAAAAACGAGTGAAAACAAGTGAAAGGGCAGAGCGAGAGGAAGGGAAAATGAGCAGAAATAAGGCACAAAAGAGCAGAGATGCAGAAAAGTGCAGAAAGGTGAAAGATAAAAAAGGGTAGAAAAACGAGTGAAAGAGCAGAGTTAGAGGAAGGGGACAGAGGTCCACTGGACCACCAGGGATGAGGCGCAGGGAAACCTGCGGGTGGAGGAGGGCCTCGATCACCAACACTCGAGAGTGCAGGGGCAGGCCTCACTTAATGGTGGAGCTGCGAGGGTGGGAGAGCAATTTCACTGACAATGAGTCAGTGGTCTTGCTCGCCTGTCCCCGCAGTGGTCGCCATTAAGTAGGGGTCGGGGAGGGCTGGACAGCTGGGAGGCGGGAGCGGGGAGGGGAGCTGGATTGGCCGGTCGCGCTGGAAGGGAGGGGCCGCGGGGGCAGCAGTGGCGGGGAAAGGTAAAGGGAGGAAATAAGGGATAAAGAAAAAAGGGAAAATAGGCAGAAATAAGGCACAAAAGAGCAGAGATGCAGAAAGGTGAAAGATAATAGAGGGTAGAAAAACGAGTGAAAACTAGTGAAAGGGCAGAGCGAGAGGAAGGGAAAATGAGCAGAAATAAGGCACAAAAGAGCAGAGATGCAGAAAAGTGCAGAAAGGTGAAAGATAAAAGAGGGTAGAAAAACGAGTGAAAACAAGTAAAAGGGCAGAGCGAGAGGAAGGGAAAATGAGCAGAAATAAGGCACAAAAGAGCAGAGATGCAGAAAAGTGCAGAAAGGTGAAAGATAAAAAAGGGTAGAAAAACGAGTGAAAGAGCAGAGTTAGAGGAAGGAGACAGAGGTCCACTGGACCACCAGGGATGAGGCGCAGGGAAACCTGCGGGTGGAGGAGGGCCTCGATCACCAACACTCGAGAGTGCAGGGGCAGGCCTCACTTAATGGTGGAGCTGCGAGGGTGGGAGAGCAATTTCACTGACAATGAGTCAGTGGTCTTGCTCGCCTGTCCCCGCAGTGGTCGCCATTAAGTAGGGGTCGGAGAGGGCTGGACAGCTGGGAGGCGGGAGCGGGGAGGGGAGCTGGATTGGCCGGTCGCGCTGGGAGGGATGGGCCGCGGGGGCAGCAGCGGCGGGGAAAGGTAAAGGGAGGAAATAAGGGATAAAGAAAAAAGGGAAAATAGGCAGAAATAAGGCACAAAAGAGCAGAGATGCAGAAAGGTGAAAGATAAAAGAGGGTAGAAAAACGAGTGAAAACTAGTGAAAGGGCAGAGCGAGAGGAAGGGAAAATGAGCAGAAATAAGGCACAAAAGAGCAGAGATGCAGAAAAGTGCAGAAAGGTGAAAGATAAAAGAGGGTAGAAAAACGAGTGAAAACAAGTGAAAGGGCAGAGCGAGAGGAAGGGAAAATGAGCAGAAATAAGGCACAAAAGAGCAGAGATGCAGAAAAGTGCAGAAAGGTGAAAGATAAAAAAGGGTAGAAAAACGAGTGAAAGAGCAGAGTTAGAGGAAGGGGACAGAGGTCCACTGGACCACCAGGGATGAGGCGCAGGGAAACCTGCGGGTGGAGGAGGGCCTCGATCACCAACACTCGAGAGTGCAGGGGCAGGCCTCACTTAATGGTGGAGCTGCGAGGGTGGGAGAGCAATTTCACTGACAATGAGTCAGTGGTCTTGCTCGCCTGTCCCCGCAGTGGTCGCCATTAAGTAGGGGTCGGGGAGGGCTGGACAGCTGGGAGGCGGGAGCGGGGAGGGGAGCTGGATTGGCCGGTCGCGCTGGGGGGGAGGGGCCGCAGGGGCAGCAGCGGCGGGGAAAGGTAAAGGGAGGAAATAAGGGATGAAGAAAAAAGGGAAAATAGGCAGAAATAAGGCACAAAAGAGCAGAGATGCAGATAGGTGAAAGATAAGAGGGTAGAAAAACGAGTGAAAACTAGTGAAAGGGCAGAGCGAGAGGAAGGGAAAATGAGCAGAAATAAGGCACAAAAGAGCAGAGATGCAGAAAAGTGCAGAAAGGTGAAAGATAAAAGAGGGTAGAAAAACGAGTTAAAACAAGTGAAAGGGCAGAGCGAGAGGAAGGGAAAATGAGCAGAAATAAGGCACAAAAGAGCAGAGATGCAGAAAAGTGCAGAAAGGTGAAAGATAAAAAAGGGTAGAAAAACGAGTGAAAGAGCAGAGTTAGAGGAAGGGGACAGAGGTCCACTGGACCACCAGGGATGAGGCGCAGGGAAACCTGCGGGTGGAGGAGGGCCTCGATCACCAACACTCGAGAGTGCAGGGGTCAGGCCTCACTTAATGGTGGAGCTGCGAGGGTGGGAGAGCAATTTCACTGACAATGAGTCAGTGGTCTTGCTCGCCTGTCCCCGCAGTGGTCGCCATTAAGTAGGGGTCGGGAGGGCTGGACAGCTGGGAGGCGGGAGCGGGGAGGGGAGCTGGATTGGCCGGTCGCGCTGGGGGAGGGGCCGCAGGGGCAGCAGCGGCGGGGAAAGGTAAAGGGAGGAAATAAGGGATAAAGAAAAAAGGGAAAATAGGCAGAAATAAGGCACAAAAGAGCAGAGATGCAGAAAGGTGAAAGATAAAAGAGGGTAGAAAAACGAGTGAAAACTAGTGAAAGGGCAGAGCGAGAGGAAGGGAAAATGAGCAGAAATAAGGCACAAAAGAGCAGAGATGCAGAAAAGTGCAGAAAGGTGAAAGATAAAAGAGGGTAGAAAAACGAGTGAAAACAAGTGAAAGGGCAGAGCGAGAGGAAGGGAAAATGAGCAGAAATAAGGCACAAAAGAGCAGAGATGCAGAAAAGTGCAGAAAGGTGAAAGATAAAAAAGGGTAGAAAAACGAGTGAAAGAGCAGAGTTAGAGGAAGGAGACAGAGGTCCACTGGACCACCAGGGATGAGGCGCAGGAAACCTGCGGGTGGAGGAGGGCCTCGATCACCAACACTCGAGAGTGCAGGGGCAGGGGCAGGCCTCACTTAATGGTGGAGCTGCGAGGGTGGGAGAGCAATTTCACTGACAATGAGTCAGTGGTCTTGCTCGCCTGTCCCCGCAGTGGTCGCCATTAAGTAGGGGTCGGAGAGGGCTGGACAGCTGGGAGGCGGGAGTGGGGAGGGGAGCTGGATTGGCCGGTCGCGCTGGGGGGAGGGGCCGCGGAGGCAGCAGCGGCGGGGAAAGGTAAAGGGAGGAAATAAGGGATAAAGAAAAAAGGGAAAATAGGCAGACATAAGGCACAAAAGAGCAGAGATGCAGAAAGGTGAAAGATAAAAGAGGGTAGAAAAACGAGTGAAAACTAGTGAAAGGGCAGAGCGAGAGGAAGGGAAAATGAGCAGAAATAAGGCACAAAAGAGCAGAGATGCAGAAAAGTGCAGAAAGGTGAAAGATAAAAGAGGGTAGAAAAACGAGTGAAAACAAGTGAAAGGGCAGAGCGAGAGGAAGGGAAAATGAGCAGAAATAAGGCACAAAAGAGCAGAGATGCAGAAAAGTGCAGAAAGGTGAAAGATAAAAAAGGGTAGAAAAACGAGTGAAAGAGCAGAGTTAGAGGAAGGAGACAGAGGTCCACTGGACCACCAGGGATGAGGCGCAGGGAAACCTGCGGGTGGAGGAGGGCCTCGATCACCAACACTCGAGAGTGCAGGGGCAGGCCTCACTTAATGGTGGAGCTGCGAGGGTGGGAGAGCAATTTCACTGACAATGAGTCAGTGGTCTTGCTCGCCTGTCCCCGCAGTGGTCGCCATTAAGTAGGGGTCGGGGAGGGCTGGACAGCTGGGAGGCGGGAGCGGGGAGGGGAGCTGGATTGGCCGGTCGCGCTGGGGGGAGGGGCCGCAGGGGCAGCAGCGGCGGGGAAAGGTAAAGGGAGGAAATAAGGGATAAAGAAAAAAGGGAAAATAGGCAGAAATAAGGCACAAAAGAGCAGAGATGCAGATAGGTGAAAGATAAAAGAGGGTAGAAAAACGAGTGAAAACTAGTGAAAGGGCAGAGCGAGAGGAAGGGAAAATGAGCAGAAATAAGGCACAAAAGAGCAGAGATGCAGAAAAGTGCAGAAAGGTGAAAGATAAAAGAGGGTAGAAAAACGAGTGAAAACAAGTGAAAGGGCAGAGCGAGAGGAAGGGAAAATGAGCAGAAATAAGGCACAAAAGAGCAGAGATGCAGAAAAGTGCAGAAAGGTGAAAGATAAAAAAGGGTAGAAAAACGAGTGAAAGAGCAGAGTTAGAGGAAGGGGACAGAGGTCCACTGGACCACCAGGGATGAGGCGCAGGGAAACCTGCGGGTGGAGGAGGGCCTCGATCACCAACACTCGAGAGTGCAGGGGCAGGCCTCACTTAATGGTGGAGCTGCGAGGGTGGGAGAGCAATTTCACTGACAATGAGTCAGTGGTCTTGCTCGCCTGTCCCCGCAGTGGTCGCCATTAAGTAGGGGTCGGGGAGGGCTGGACAGCTGGGAGGCGGGAGCGGTGAGGGGAGCTGGATTGGCCGGTCGCGCTGGGGGAGGGGCCGCGGGGGCAGCAGCGGCGGGGAAAGGTAAAGGGAGGAAATAAGGGATAAAGAAAAAAGGGAAAATAGGCAGAAATAAGGCACAAAAGAGCAGAGATGCAGAAAGGTGAAAGATAAAAGAGGGTAGAAAAACGAGTGAAAACTAGTGAAAGGGCAGAGCGAGAGGAAGGGAAAATGAGCAGAAATAAGGCACAAAAGAGCAGAGATGCAGAAAAGTGCAGAAAGGTGAAAGATAAAAGAGGGTAGAAAAACGAGTGAAAACAAGTGAAAGGGCAGAGCGAGAGGAAGGGAAAATGAGCAGAAATAAGGCACAAAAGAGCAGAGATGCAGAAAAGTGCAGAAAGGTGAAAGATAAAAAAGGGTAGAAAAACGAGTGAAAGAGCAGAGTTAGAGGAAGGAGACAGAGGTCCACTGGACCACCAGGGATGAGGCGCAGGGAAACCTGCGGGTGGAGGAGGGCCTCGATCACCAACACTCGAGAGTGCAGGGGCAGGGGCAGGCCTCACTTAATGGTGGAGCTGCGAGGGTGGGAGAGCAATTTCACTGACAATGAGTCAGTGGTCTTGCTCGCCTGTCCCCGCAGTGGTCGCCATTAAGTAGGGGTCGGAGAGGGCTGGACAGCTGGGAGGCGGGAGCGGGGAGGGGAGCTGGATTGGCCGGTCGCGCTGGGAGGGATGGGCCGCGGGGGCAGCAGCGGCGGGGAAAGGTAAAGGGAGGAAATAAGGGATAAAGAAAAAAGGGAAAATAGGCAGAAATAAGGCACAAAAGAGCAGAGATGCAGAAAGGTGAAAGATAAAAGAGGGTAGAAAAACGAGTGAAAACTAGTGAAAGGGCAGAGCGAGAGGAAGGGAAAATGAGCAGAAATAAGGCACAAAAGAGCAGAGATGCAGAAAAGTGCAGAAAGGTGAAAGATAAAAGAGGGTAGAAAAACGAGTGAAAACAAGTGAAAGGGCAGAGCGAGAGGAAGGGAAAATGAGCAGAAATAAGGCACAAAAGAGCAGAGATGCAGAAAAGTGCAGAAAGGTGAAAGATAAAAAGGGTAGAAAAACGAGTGAAAGAGCAGAGTTAGAGGAAGGGGACAGAGGTCCACTGGACCACCAGGGATGAGGCGCAGGGAAACCTGCGGGTGGAGGAGGGCCTCGATCACCAACACTCGAGAGTGCAGGGGCAGGCCTCACTTAATGGTGGAGCTGCGAGGGTGGGAGAGCAATTTCACTGACAATGAGTCAGTGGTCTTGCTCGCCTGTCCCCGCAGTGGTCGCCATTAAGTAGGGGTCGGGAGGGCTGGACAGCTGGGAGGCGGGAGCGGGAGGGGAGCTGGATTGGCCGGTCGCGCTGGAGGGAGGGGCCGCAGGGGCAGCAGCGGCGGGGAAAGGTAAAGGGAGGAAATAAGGGATGAAGAAAAAAGGGAAAATAGGCAGAAATAAGGCACAAAAGAGCAGAGATGCAGAAAGGTGAAAGATAAAAGAGGGTAGAAAAACGAGTGAAAACTAGTGAAAGGGCAGAGCGAGAGGAAGGGAAAATGAGCAGAAATAAGGCACAAAAGAGCAGAGATGCAGAAAAGTGCAGAAAGGTGAAAGATAAAAGAGGGTAGAAAAACGAGTGAAAACAAGTGAAAGGGCAGAGCGAGAGGAAGGGAAAATGAGCAGAAATAAGGCACAAAAGAGCAGAGATGCAGAAAAGTGCAGAAAGGTGAAAGATAAAAAAGGGTAGAAAAACGAGTGAAAGAGCAGAGTTAGAGGAAGGAGACAGAGGTCCACTGGACCACCAGGGATGAGGCGCAGGGAAACCTGCGGGTGGAGGAGGGCCTCGATCACCAACACTCGAGAGTGCAGGGGCAGGGGCAGGCCTCACTTAATGGTGGAGCTGCGAGGGTGGGAGAGCAATTTCACTGACAATGAGTCAGTGGTCTTGCTCGCCTGTCCCCGCAGTGGTCGCCATTAAGTAGGGGTCGGGGAGGGCTGGACAGCTGGGAGGCGGGAGCGGGGAGGGGAGCTGGATTGGCCGGTCGCGCTGGGGGGAGGGGCCGCGGGGGCAGCAGCGGCGGGGAAAGGTAAAGGGAGGAAATAAGGGATAAAGAAAAAAGGGAAAATAGGCAGAAATAAGGCACAAAAGAGCAGAGATGCAGAAAGGTGAAAGATAAAAGAGGGTAGAAAAACGAGTGAAAACTAGTGAAAGGGCAGAGCGAGAGGAAGGGAAAATGAGCAGAAATAAGGCACAAAAGAGCAGAGATGCAGAAAAGTGCAGAAAGGTGAAAGATAAAAGAGGGTAGAAAAACGAGTGAAAACAAGTGAAAGGGCAGAGCGAGAGGAAGGGAAAATGAGCAGAAATAAGGCACAAAAGAGCAGAGATGCAGAAAAGTGCAGAAAGGTGAAAGATTAAAAAAGGGTAGAAAAACGAGTGAAAGAGCAGAGTTAGAGGAAGGAGACAGAGGTCCACTGGACCACCAGGGATGAGGCGCAGGGAAACCTGCGGGTGGAGGAGGGCCTCGATCACCAACACTCGAGAGTGCAGGGGCAGGGGCAGGCCTCACTTAATGGTGGAGCTGCGAGGGTGGGAGAGCAATTTCACTGACAATGAGTCAAAATTATATGTGGTGGTTAATTAAAAAAATATGTAACCATTGCACCAGCCTGCCAAGGACAGACTTCTTGACTTTGACAGTGTTTGGTTCTACTTGTGCTGATAGCAGTAACCTTCACAGTCATTGTCATAGATTAACCTTTTTTGATCACCCTTTTCCAAGTGTTGCTCATATTTATTTACTTACTAATCTCTTTTAGTTGTGTTGTTATAGGCGTCAATTCGCCAAAATGACAGGGGTAGTATAAGTGACATCACATGCCATTTGACCTTTACTTTAACTCACACACATGCTTACAAATACACACACGTTCACATACCCACTCTCACATAAACACACACTCACCCGCAAGCACGCACGTAATATACATTTAAAAGCATCGTTTACTGACCTTATCTGCCAGAGAGTGCCATATTCTAGCTAATTGTACTCTGTTAGACCTAGCATCCTTGGCGTGGTTTCCCCTGTCTTTTTGCCTTTGCCTCCTGTATTTTGGTTGTGTGCTGGATTTCGTTTTTGCTGGTCCAGATGCTTTGGGCACTTTGCCACTGCTGATCAGTGCCCACGTGCAAGTGCTCCCTATGTAAATTGTGTTTATGGATTGATGTGTCCAAGATTGGCTTATTTGATTTACCTTTAAGTCCCTAGTACAGTGCACTGTGTGTGCCCAGGGCCTGTAAATCAAATGCTGCTAGTGGACCTGCACCACTGGTTGTGCCACCCACACAAGCAGCCCTTCAACGGGTTCTCATACCTACCACTGCAGTGTCTGCACGCAGTTGTGGCTGCCATGTTGCCCTAGCAAGTGCAAACACTTGCCAGGCTCTAACCTTCCCTTTTCTTACATGTAGGGCACCCCTCAGGTAGGACCAGGGTACCCCCATGGGCAGGGTGCAGTGCATGTGAAAGGTAGGACATGTACTGGTGTGTGTGACATGTCCTGATAGTGAAATACGGTGTATTTCGTTTTTCACTATTGAAAGGCTATCTGTGTTATAGGAATGAAAGGGAGCTGCTTTGTAACATCTTACAAGCCTAACTTCCCATTGGGACAAGATAGAGAAATGGAGTTTGGGCTCCCTGAACTCAGAATTTAATAACCCATCTTTTATTAAAGATGGTTTTTAAATTGTGGGTTCGAAAAAGCCACTTTTAGAAAGTGGGCATTTTCTTGCTTAACCATCCAGTGTGCCTCTGCTGGGTTGTGGATTGACTGTCTGGCTTTGGAGTGACAGGGGCTGGGGATGTACATTCACTGTAGACAGCCACTGGGGGGGTTGAGGTGTGTCCTGCCTTTCCTGGATGAGTCAGGGCTGGGCTGAATAGACTTGGGCTGCATTTAGAGTAGTGGGAGGAGATTTCCTTGCACCTGAATAGGCCTGGTCTGCCTTACATAATGCAGTCCATAAGGACAAGCTGCTCCTGTCTTCCTGGCACTGATGTTGCCGCTTTTGAAGCCAGGGGCCACAAATACAGTGCCAGGTGTTGCAAGAGGCATGTCAGGGGTCAGAGCTGTGACCCCTAAATGATGTCCATGTGTGTTATCAAGCATTGACTTGGTACCTTGCGGCCACTTGACTACACTTGACATAGTTGAGTTTGGACCTGGTTGCAAACCTCCAGGCATGGGATTTGGGCACACTGGCAGTTAAGCAGAAGGTAAGACACATTGAATCTAGAAAGATTGCCGCCTGTGAGTGACTGTTCCCTTCTTGCGTGGGTGGATAGAATTCCAGTGCTATCCCAGTGGTTCAGTAATTCCTCAATGAAGAGACCCTCTTGAATGATGGCAGACAATGTTAGATCCGAAAGTGTGGGTTTCAAGCTGTTTCGAAGATGTTAGGCTCACTGTGTTGGTATTAATCCCTTATTCCTAGAACAACTTTACTTTGTATGTAGTAGGTAGTGATTTGAATACAGTTCTTTTCTCTACTAATACTCACCAAATGTATTTAAGGGCCAGGGTTCTGTAGTCCTACTTCTTTTGGTTCAGACAAAGTCTGGTCTTATGTCTGTTTTTCCTGGAGCTTCTGGGTTTATTTCTGGCATAGGTTATGTTGTAATATACAGTCTGATAGTCCCATGGTTCTTTGATTCACTTTTCATCTGGTGAAGGGGGAGAACAGCTGATGGTTGTTGTTTTACATGTTGCTTTAGATCTGTTTATTGAAGGACAACTTGGATTGAACCCTACTCTACGTTTTATTTATTTTATCAGCAGTGTAGCTACTTGCTCCCAGTAACTAAGGCCAGGGTGGAGGCAGAGCGTATGCCTCCTCGGCACTTTTTACATTTGCACTGAAATTCCCATGTCCAATCAGAGATTACAAGGTCTCCAGAAACAACATGGACCTATCATTTGACCTCCAATCATTTAGTCTACTAAAAACAGCTGAAACCTTTGTGAGCAACTGTAAGGGGAAATAAAGAGTTAGCAGAGAATCGTACTGATTACTCAAGGGACTCTAAGGGTTTTGGATATGTCCCTACCGCCCTTCAGAGAAACCAGAAGTGATTTGGACCAGTTAATTTGTAGGCCAAATGATTCTCTATACAGGGTCAGCATCGGAAATGGGCATGGGCCCATAAGGGAACCTCAGGAAATAAAAAGAAGGACATTGTCCGGTTAAGTGCAATTTGATCTTCCATTGCCATCCCCCAGTTAAAGTCCCATATTTGTGCGCCACATCTAAACCACACAGCCAGGGGTTCTGCGGCTAAGGCGAAGAGGAGAGGACAATGGGCAGCCTTGTTTTGTACCTCCTCCTATCGAGAAGAGAGCAGAAAGAGTTCCATTAATGCAAACTTGAGCCCGTGGACTGGAGTAGAGTATCTGGACATACAACCAAAATTTTTGTCCATATCCTACTTTCGCCAACACTTGTCAAACCCAATCTATGGAATCAAATGCCTTTTCGGAGTCTATAAGTAGGACAGCACTATGGTGCTCCAGGTCGGCAGGGCGTGCAAGGGTCACATGAACTCTGCTAATACAGTGTCTAGTGCTTTGGTAGGGCAATAACTTGCATTGGTCAGGGTGGACTAACTGTGACAATGTTTTTAGAAGCCTGTTAGATAAGACTTTTGCAGAGATTGGTCGATAGGATGCAGATCAATCAGGGGGATAGCCAGATATGGGTAAAACCACCTTGGTTGCCAGGTCACGTACTGGCGGAAAGTGTGATTTTGCAATTGCTTCTTGGCACATCTCCGGTACACGGGGGTCAGGAGGGACTGAAAGCAGCAGTAATATTCCCCGGAAAACCCATCTGGGCCTGGGACCTTACCAGAGTGCATATCTTGAATAGCAGAGGCAATTGCCTCAAGTAAGAAAGGACTGATCCAAGCCAGCACGGTCGCTAGAGAAGGCCCTTGGCATTGGGAGGTCCGCAATCAGTAGGGTGGTGGCCTCCCGCAGGGGCATGCCCTGGGCTGCATAAAGACATTGGCAGTAGTCTGCAAATGTCTTTATAGTGCCCACGGCTGCTGTTACCTCCACGCCACATTCATTCACAAGTGAGAGAACAATCCGGGAAGCAACATCTCTTGTCATTATTCAGTACAATAGGTTACCTGATTTGTCACCCCACTCATAAACTCTCTTCGTTGATGCCATTCATCATTGGCGAGCTTCATCAAGTGAGGGCTGTCTAAGAGACGCTCTCTCAAAGGCGAGGCGATGCTGTTCTTGCTCAGACCGATTATCGTGGCCATTACGCTCTAGGGCCAGGATGCTGGCCTTCAGGCAAGCCATGTGCCAGTGTTTCTCCCACTCATCTTTCAAGTAGGATTGAGCTATCTCTGCAGTGTGGCCTTTCCCACCACCAACAGTGTGCCCATCGAATCAACCGTATTGGTATTGAGGTCATAATATATGTCTTTTAGGCTAGTCCTATCATGTTTGCCCCCTTCTTACATGCATTGTCCCATCCAAATGACAATACCGGTTCTGAATAGGTGACCTTTTACCTAGTAGTTTGCTCCTGTCTCTTCGACACCAGGCTCTTAGTATTTTATCATAATCCCTGTATCTGACGTACATAAACATGTCCTCAGGCACTGCATAATTATTCTGTATAAGGGTCACCACTTTTTTCATCCTTGGCCAACAGGCCCGCTGTGCATGATCGCATTGTTTTGAAAAACATTTATGATTGTTTTCAAAACATATCGATTCTAGAAGAATCCCTAGAGCGACCACTCTAGTATATAAGACCCTTATTCCCCCCTGCAAATTAGAGGAGAATTCCTTCCACGCTGACACGGGGTCCTGCATGCTGGATCTTCGACACGCAGCGGTCTGACATCCCTTGCGGGATGTCGTCCTCGGAGCAGAGACGGGGTCCTTCATTCTCTACCATCGGGTGCGGAGGTTCTTCTCTAGGGGATTCTTGGCTAACTATACACATATACATGCTACACCTACATATCTAGGCTAGGTACATTTAGGTAAATTACGTAGGGCGTGCATTATAGGAGTATGCAAGTGCTACTCTCTTATCTGAACTGTATATGTTCATCTTCTTAGCACTATGGTAGAAATGTATCTACCGTTTAGTATATTGGTACTTGTGATTTCTTTCGTATGCTTCTGTCTCCTGATTGTCGCAGCAAATATGTTTTACACAAGACTGATGCTGGACCAATAAATACTTATTGAAAACATCCTAATTGCCATCTTATGTATTTTCTGAGAATAAGTAAGCACGAGTGACTGAGCAAAAAGTACAGTACTGTTTTCCACGATCCTTGAGGAATTTGGGTTGTCATGTCCAGTGGTTGCCAGAAACTACCTACACCACTGTAAGATACAGGGGGTGGTAGTGGCATTGTAGAGCTAGCTAGTCTAACAACTGATGTATCCTGTGGAGGTGTCCGGAGTCTGTTTGGACACCAAGCCCTCAGTTTAGGTCATCCAAAACGCACACAGGTCCTGGGGATTCCTAGGAACTACATGACAAATAGTTTTTTATTTCCTGAGCAAGAAACTGCGCAAATTGTTGATCCGTTAAGCACCATGCATTGAACCTTCAGACTGGGTAAGGTCACCCCATCCAACAACCGAAGCCAGTGCTTAATATATAAAGAAATAAGTGCCAGTGCTCCCATCAGGAGGCCACTGCAGCTTGCACCACACATTGTCCCTGCCATGCTGCCAATGATAGTAACAGCACAACTACTAACCATCACACTCCTACAAGTGTGACAATTCGGACCATTTCAGGCCCCCAAATTTGGCTTGGGCGGCAAGCAATAGTCATTTTTAATGTATATTAAATTAATAATTAACTGTTGTTGTGGTCATCTCTAAATTAGCCAGACAGCGCCACCTTGTGGCAGACTGTCACAAGCGCAGGTGTTGACAATTCAGTGCTGGTGCCGAGCACCGGAAACCACCGGCTCAAATTAAGCACTGCTTAAGCCCAAAGTCATTGGTACCTGACAGAAATACCCCAAAGCAGAATGTGGGAGCCCGATGTGTGAGTTAAGTCGGTGGCAGGGAGTAGTAGTAGGTCAATACGGAAGAGCATCCTGTGTGCCGCTAAGAGATGGGTATAGACCCGAGTGTTAGGGTTCCACAATGCCATGCATCGCAGAGGCCCAGTCGCTCAACACAGTTTTGCAGCCGCCCTGGCGCCCACCCCCGGGTGCCCCAAATCCGGAGGAATCAAGTGCGCCAGCCATAATGTTGGTAAAGTCACCCCCGATAAAAGTGAGCCTGTGGGAAAATCGCAGGATCACCGTTCCTCCTAGGTGTGATTGGCCAGGAGAGTAGGTATATAACCACTAATAAAGTTGTGGAGGTGTCTTTTGAGGGTACCCTCCACCATAACGTATCGCCCCAGAGAGTCTGGCATTAACTAAGTGAAGACTGGGGGAACGTTTTGTGGAGGAGAATTGCAACGTGCCTGGAGCCCCTCGTGGGATTGGCGTGATAAACTCTGTCATAACCATAGTGGGCAAAGAGGGGAAATGTATTGCTCAGCAGATGAGTTTCCTGCAGAAGTATGATCACTGGGGCGAGCTGTTTCGCATAATGAAGTTCCACTCCCCATTTGATGCGGTCGTTGACATTCCATGCCATCAGTGTGAATGTACCCATGTCACGAGAGAGTTGAACCATAATCGGCAAATGTGAGTAGCAAAAGATGGCCAGAACCCTTGGCTAAAAATACTAGGCCTAATTGCCGGATGTTTAGAAGTGATATGTGTCATGGTGTGCTTCGAGAATGCAAAATAAGAACAATCAACAGTGAATAATTGAAAGCCTGAACAGGCAGAACTAGGAAACTCCCCCTCTTCCCCCCCCCCCATAACCCCCTCCCCACACTCCCCCCCCTCCCCCCCCCCAGAAGCATCTGTTCATTCCAACCCCCCCATAAACACACAAAAACAAACTTAGATATTAGCCTAAGTAAGGGCTCCCAACCTGGGTCCATGTGGGAATCGCCACTAATGAAGGATACTATGGTGGTGACGGGTGAAATAAATTCGAGAATGCACTGGAGTGTCAATTAGCCGCCTTCCTGTCCACAGTGGGCTCGTAACATCCTCTTGAGGACGTGATGGTTCATGTCTCAGTTCTGAATTGTGTTGGCTTGCTAGATCGAGTTGGGAGTTGTTGGAGTCGGAGAGAGGCCTCATTGTCGATGCAGAACGATGGTGCCTCAAAGATTTTCTGCTCTTGTGTATGTTTTTCTATTGTCTCGAAGCAGTCTGTGACAATGATGATCCCCACACAGGAATCTGGTTGCAGTGGAGGGGCTACTGCTCCGTTGCTCAGTCCCATGCAAACTCAGGAGTATCGAAGAATATAGACTTATAGTCGTAGAGTACTTTAAGCTTCACCAGATACATTAACATCTATTGTAGTTTCATGGCTCTAAGCCTCTGCTTGACTTTGTCAAAGGATCTCCCGAGTTGTTGTACAGGACAGGTGTAATCGTGGAAAATCATGATATGGTGGGACGGAAATGTGAGTTTTCCCTACTTGCATGCTTCTCGAAGGATCGCATCACAGTCTTTATAGTTCATAATTTTTGCAATTGGGGGAGCGGAGGGGCTGCTGGAGGGGGATTCTGTGCCAAGAATCTATTTGCCCTCTCAATGACGAAGCAAGCAGAGTTCATCTGCAGGCAGCCAGGTTGTATGCCACTTTTTGTGAAGAGTGTCAGGTGTGGGGTTTTCCACCCCTGCTGGGAAGCCAACGAAGCTTAGGTTGCACCGTCTTGTCCTGTCCTAGGCATATTACACACGCTCTTCTAAGCCTATCGACGATTCCTTAGAGTCGAGAAACTGTAGATGTAAGTTCTTTTAGGGTGTCCTCCAGTTCTAAAATAACGCTGTCTGCTTTGGTGACCTTGTCAGTAACCCCACGTAGGTCTTGGTGCAACAAGGAGATCTAGGCTCAGCCCTCTACAATCTTCGATTTGAGCGCAGTGCAAGAACTTTGAATTGCTAGGGGTATAAGCCTGTGTGTTGTCCGAAGTGGAGGGGGCCTCTTTCCTTCTTATGTGTTCCACACAATTGATGCTGTAGTCTGTGGAAAGAAGAATTCCTAAGATGTCGAAAGATGTGGGGGTGAATCATGTTTCTATGATGAAAGGGGTGTCAAGTTTATGATAGGTCATAAGGTCTGCGATGTCTGATGCATGGGGTACTGCAGAGTGAGCATTAATGAGCATGAGTTTGAATTGTGTTCTGTAGTTTGAGGGTGTGGTGTGTGGTAGTTTGTAGTTGGTGGGATGCCTATGAGGTTGATTCTGGGGGCTATGTGAGTGTCTGGGTTGTCTACGTCTGAGTATGCGATGGTGAGGATTGCCAATATGGGGTGCTAAGTGAGGTAGATGATTATAATCGTACCTTGTAGTTTTCACAGGAGCAGAGGTTCTGGCCCAATGCCCATCCACGCCCTAACATGCCCAAACAGGCAGTGCCCTTGTCTGTGTTCCCCCTTTGCTGAGGACGCCTTGGTGATGGGATGCCTTAAAGAGTTGATTTAAGTTGGGAGCAGGCAGGAAATGCCACTTCCTGTGCAGATGAATGATGGGAAATCCAGTGATGTCACTTCCTATGCAGATGGCTGATAATAAATCCAGTTATGCTACTTCCTGTGCAGATGGATGATGGAAAATGTAGTCCTCCTACTTCTTTTAAAGAATGTTTTGGCAGGAAACCAGTGATGTCACTTCCTGTGTAGATGAATGATGGAAAATGCAGTGGTGTCACTTCCTGTGCAGATGGATGATGGTACATGAGGGTGCTGAATGAACACCCTGCACCAGGGCACTCACAATGTAGCACCCAGAGATTATGGAATGGGTCCCTCTGTGTATGCCACATGAATTGTTTGTGTTTGCAAAAACTACGCGAGACAGCCTTATTAGATGTGTATCTGTAAGACTGGTGACAGCTACTCAAATGATCTGAGTGATCCTTGTTATGTTGAACTCGTTTATCTGTCTAAATTTGGTATACCGGTTTGGAAATATAATTTCAGTTCTGATACCTCATTATGTATTCGTTTTTCTCAAATATTGCAGGTCTTTTAATCTGCATGAATCTTGCAAAGGGTAGTGCAGTTTGTATTGCCGAAGCTACGAGTGTACGACAGCAAAGGTGAAAATGCAGCCTCTGTAGTCTGCCATTGTTAATTTAATATATAACGTTCATACATTTAGAGGTTCAGAGGTGCATTCTGATTAGCAATCTTCCAGATATTTGACAGTAATTTATGTGCATCAATCAGGAGTATTCAAATTCACATGGTGACTTTAATTTTTCAGTTTTCTAAATAGAACTCCAAACATCTCAGTACATATATAAGAATTACTATGACCAAGAGCACTTTTTCCATTTTTCCTTCATAAATTATATACATTATATTCACAAGCAACGTGCAGAATTACATGTAGTAGTTCCTTTGTCAATGCCCCCGTGTCAATACTAGACATGAATACTTGCTACATATTCCCAGACCACGTTTCCCTGTTAGCATCTAATCCAACCAAGTGAATCGCCCCAGATCACCTATAGATAACCCACTCGGCTTCTATAAGCTAATCCATATTTACCCACCATGAGTCAACCGTCGGTACGAGTGAGCTGCCCCATTTTGTGTGATGTTGCTCCAGGCAACCACTTCACCCACATTTGTCATAAATTTTTGAAATCGTGGTATTCCCTGATGAATTTGGGGTTTGTTGATTTGAGAAGTACTGTTCCAGGTTCTGTGTTGTGACTTACTGGGTGTATTGGACATAACGTTGTAGTTCAATAGTTTTGTAGGTGGATCATGCAGGAGTTAGAAGTGTACAGATGATTATTTACATATAACACAAGAGGTCCCGAATTCTTGTCAGTTTAGAGCTTGACTTCTAGTGTGATCGCATTTATATGTGCCTTCTTGTTCTTTGGGAGTGATATATGAGCTGTAATAGATTTGGTATTGGAGCTAATTTGCACTTCAAATTGATATTGGGTACTAATTTTGGGAACAAATAACTTGTTTTTTTAATATGGCACTTCATAGCACTCTTGTGCTTCTTGTAAGCGCTTTGATTTACAGACATTACTGGTACCCAGTTTTATGGTACTCAATTTACAGACCTCAGAAGGATGTACAGCTCAGTCAGGAGTGTAGATATAAAAAATGCAGCAGGACCTAAGGGGTTGGGGGCCCAATACATGTCAATTGTAGCTGTTTCTTAATTTCAGCCCAGTGGGTGGGGGCACAGGATTAGCCAGAACATTAAAACCCCCCCTCACTTTGAACCAAAGCTCTGATGGCACTAAGCCAGAGAAACACTGAGCCTGACCCTCCTTAGAAGAGCTCCCTTGCCTCTTCCATCTAAACATCTATCCATTCATCTTTTCACCCTTCCATCCACCCACTGATATCCACCATTTCATCCTTACAAAATGTCGTGCATTTATTATTTCATCCATAATTCACTCTTTCGCCATTCCATCTATTCACTGGACATTCCATCCATCCATTCACACATCCATCATCTATGTATGCATCCATCCATCCAACCCATACATCCTTCATTTGATTTACCCAGCAATCAATAAAGCCTTTCATCCGTCAATTGATATTTTTGTCCATCCATCCACTCTGATTTCTATTTACTCTGCCATTCATCCATCCTCTCAGATTTCCATTTACTCGCTCATCCTTTAACCCACCCATCCATCCTCTCAGATTTCCATTTGTTCTGCCATCCTTTCACGCAACCATTCAGCCTCTCAGATTGCCATTTACTCTGCCAACCTTTCCACCCACCTATCCTCTCACCCACTCATCCATCCTTTCACCCACCCATCCGTTAACCCACCCATCCTTTCACCCACTCATCCATCCACCCTTCATCAAACCATGCTTTTTCACCCACTCATCATCCATCCTTTCACCCACTCATCATCCTTTCACCCACTCATCATCCACCCTTTCACCCACTCATCCATGCTTTCAGTCACCTATTCTTTCAGCCAATCATTCATCCATCCATCATTCCCTTTTTTATCAACCCATTTTCGTCCTTTCTTCCTTATTGCGTTAATTATGAGTTTTTGTCTGCCAAGTTGCAGACAGACGAGGCCTATAAAGAACTCCACTCTTGCTGTTGCTGCTAAAGCAAGGGTTTCACGACGCCCCTGGGTGGGGCCATTTTCCTTGCTTGCATTAGAGTCCAGGGTACCCTTGCTGCACAGCTGAATCTGCCATGTGATTCAAACTTCTGAACTTTTGATCACTGCATACGTTAATGTCATTTAGTCCATTTTGTAAGCGTTTGTATAGTATATCCGGAAGCAGCTTATGCTTCAATTGAATCTTGAAACCCTGTTCCTAAAACTTTTCCATACACAGTAAATATAAAAGGGCACAGTTTTGTGAGTGTATGCCAAGCATTTAGTATTAAACTTGGTGAAATGCTTTAGGCTTTGAAGATCCGTGTAGGTGTTATTCATAAATATATTAGGTGTACACGTTCCAGAAAACCAGATAGTAATAAGTTGGCATATTTATTTGAGGAAGATCAATTAGGTGTTTTCCAGAGTAGAAGAATGTGAATGTTCGAAAAGGGAATTTGTGATGTAAGGTTTTGGCATTTCAAAATACCTACAAAAACTCGAATAAAGAAAAAAATGCCAACAGGGCTCAAAACAAATGCCAAAATATATTCTTTGTCCTAAAAAGGTAATTCTGAAGTAAAGGGGTTCCTACATTATTGCCACAATCAAGTGTGAGATATCTGCAGTTGGCTGTCATTAACCTTCCTGAAGCAGCAATTATGAACGGACAGCGGGCAGGCCTGGACTAGACACTTCCCTACCTTGACCAGCAGAAACTGCTGTGCCATCCTTCTCCCCTACTGTCTGCCAAATAGCAGTGCTCAGGAAGAACTAATCAGCAGCTTCTTGCTAACAAAGTGTTACATATTTACATGTTCATATATGCTTTGTGTTATTGGTTTTAGATTTTGTTGGTACTTTGTGTTTGTTGCTTTAAGGGCACTGTTTTTATTTCATTATTCATCTGCTGCCAGTTTCCCTCTGTTAGGTTCTGAATCTAGAATTGTGTGGAGTTGGAAGTTGTATGACTTGGCTGTAGGCAGGTACTGTGCTGTTCTCCCAATAAACTTTTGGAAACCTTACAAGGATGCCTTATTTGATTGCAACACTGGCAGCGAGCTGAAGAGGCGCTTTCTACTTTACACACAGCACTGGAGTGGTGCCGTCTTTTTTGAATTTTTTGAAGCAAGTTTTCAATATTTTATTGATTGCTATATTTTAGCTCTTTGAGCTGGATTTAGTTCCTTCGTGGTACGGCCTTCATCTGAATTTTTGATCGTGCCTCAGGTATTGGGGTACCTTAAACCATAACCGCAAATTTGTGCTGGTCGCATCTTTCAAACCTTACGCCTTCCAGCCCGCGCGGTGGAGCGAAGGATCTGTTGCCAAGGGACCAGTCAACCAACATTCTTAAAGCGTGCAGCGCACCGTGGGAGTGATCGTTGTGGTGACCGAAGAATGTCGCCTGGCAACGTCTGACGAGCAGCTTAGGCATCCAAAGAGTGTGGATGTGTGTAGACGCAGACGTGCAGGCACACAGACGATACAGGATACCGTCAGTGGTGCCATTTTGGATTAGGTGCATAGTACTTCCGACAGGTGGAAACACTGACGATGCAGGATACAGTCAGCGGCCCCATTTTGGATCAGGATTTCATTTTTTCAGCGCCGATGCACGTCTTGAGTGCAGTTGCTCGTTGTTAGCATTTTGTCTTCAGCGCCGATGCGCACGGCTGTTAACAGGTATTTATTGGTTTGCCACATCACTGTTCACGGCATTGAAATTTTGTTCTCCAAAGTACATCGCGCACGGCAGGGTAGGGGTTACAAGTATGTTCATCATATTGTTTAGTTAACTCTTTGTTTTTGAAGTATAATTCTACTGTTTTGAATTCTGTGCAATTTATTTGAAGGCTGTTATCCACACATACTCTTATACAAGGTGAATTTTAGGTGTTTGTTTCGGGTTATAATCCACATTTCTTTCTTAGCAATGCAATTTGAATCTCCTGTGAAATTCTTACAACACAAGGGGATCCTCCCATACCTTGGGCAAGATGGAAAGAGGAGTCCCTCACATATATGAAAGCAATTGATGGGGATATGACGGGAGCGGAAAGGAAATAGAATATTTTACTCAACTGCTTAGGCTTGGAGAGCCAATTGACGTTTAAAAATTTGTCATAAGTTCCTCCATAGGGAGAAGGAGATCTGAATGCGTTTTAGTAGGCCTTGTTTTGATTGGAACTTAAGATTAAACCTTCTTCTAGTGTTTACTTGTTATAGGTGTGGTAGTTTTAGACATTTGGTTTCGCCACCTCACTGTCCTGCCATTGGAAAGGAATGCATTAAATGTGGACGGATGAGACATTTTTTTCTCGTGTGTTTAAGGGTGAGAAGAAGAAAGGTATTTTTCCGTCCAACGGTGGGGCGGCATGTGTGAGGGGAGTATCTTGTGTAAAGTGTGATTGTGGTGGAGACCGTGAGAGGGAAAAAGGGATATTTTTATTCTTGAACTCTCAGGAAGGGGAGATGGAGGTTAGCAAACCTCCTAAGTGCAGAGTTCAGATTCTTAACAAAGATCTGGAACTCATGGTGGATTCAGGGACTCCTTGGACAATAATCTCTGAGCAATATTTTGTGGAAACGTTTAGTGATGCCATGACTTAAGATGACTTTAAAGAGTCAGATTTTGTGGCTCAAAGTTTTGATTGGCCTGCCATTGAAATGAAATGCTATACTGAGGTAGTTGTAACATTCAAGGGAAGAGAAGTGTGCATTAAGTTGTATGTGCCGGTGAGAGATGTAAATGTTTTGGGATGGTAGGATCAGTGGAAGCTGGTTATCATATTGAATCCACGCAGCAAGGAGCCGGTCTTAGTAGTCAGTGATTCTGAGGATTTTGCCTGGTTAATTTCTGTTTTCTGATGTGTTCATTGGGAGGTTGGGAAAGTTGCAGGGATACTCTCACCACATTAAGCTCAAGAGTGGGGCGCTACCTGTGAAACAGAAGCTGAGAGGAGTACCCATAATGTGAGAGATGAACTCAAGAGTATTCTGGATGAAATGTTGAGTTTAGGTATCATTGAAGATTTGGAACCTTCTGAAAGGGTGTTTCCCATAGTTTTGGCACGCAAGGCGATTAAAACTTTGAGTTTATGTGTTGACCTTAGAGCGCTCAATGCTAACATTATGGTTGACTGCCACCCATTACCAAACGTTAACGAAGTAGTGAATATGTTGGAAGGTACAGCTGTATTTTCTACACTCTACTTACGATCAGCCTACCACCAGATCAAGTTGAGTGAGAATTCCACATGTTTGACTGCTATTGTTACTCCACAAGGCTTGTTCCAGTTTAAGAGGATGCAGTTTGGCCCTGCATCTGTGGCATCTGTGTTTCAGAGGGCGATGTTTCAAAGGCAAGGAAGCCTATGTTAAGTGCTTCCAGGATGGCATTCTGATTTTCTCCAAAAACAAGCAAGAACACTTAGAGCACTTGAAAGAAGTATGTTGAGTGTTGGAAAAGCAAGGGTTGACATTGAAAGAGGGTAAGTGTAAGTTATTGCGAGAGTCTGCGAAATATCTAGGACATACTTTGTCTAAGGAAGGGGTCGGTCCCAAGAAGTCATTGGTGGATTCCATTGTCAACACACCTGCACCGGACAATAAGAAGAAGCTGCTTTCGTTTGCAGGTCTCTGTGAATACTATAGTAAGTTCATCAGAGACTTTGCGACTAAAATGGAACCGTTAAAAGAGCTGACCAGGAGAAATGTGGAGTTCTTGTGGTCAGAGAGACAACCGCAAGATTTTGAATTAGTCACATCAGAGATTGTGGGAGCGCCTACACTGAAACCCTTTTGTGTAAACAGAGAATGCATAATAACAGTAGTTGCTAGTCTTTATGGTGTGGGAAGTGTGTTGTCACAGAAGTGTGGTAGTGAAGAATGGATTGTGATGTTTGCTTCTCGCACCCTGAACCATGCCAAAAGAAGGTATGCGGTAATAAAGAAAGAGTTGCTATCATGCGTGTGGGTGGTGGAACATTTCCGCAATTATGTATGGGGCTCTCGTTTCGTCTGAAAGACGGATCACAAACCGCTGGTTGGAGTATTGTCTCTTGGTGGGGGGGTGTAATGCCACTGTGCGCATTGCAAAGTTGATATCCAGACTTCAGGAGTAGAATTTCAAAGTGGAACATGTGCCTGGAAAAAGCAAAGCCATTGCTGACTGTTTGTCAAGGCTACCATGAGACAATAAAGAAAAAGTTGATGAGGCAGGAGATTCAGAGGTAATAGCCAGCATAGCAGATGTGATGTCCAAAGAATTTGAAGGTGTGCATGAGGAAATGTGGAAGATTGCTGTAGAAGGTATGTGTTGTTCAAAAATGTTTTGGAATACATAAAAGAAGGATGGCCGAGATTTCAGCTGAATTATTCCCTTACTGGAAAGTTTCTGGGGAATTGGAAGTAGAAGGAGGGGTGTTATTTAAGGTTGGAAAGTGCATATCACCTGTTGGGTTGCGGGATCGCATTCTGGGCCTGATTTAGACCTTAACGGAACTACCGCCATCCTACCGCTGCGGCGATTCCAAGTATTCCGCCGAGTTGAACGTGGTCTGCCTGCTTTATTTAGATGTTGCGGCAATAGACAGGAGACCGCCGCAGCAGAGGTCTTCTCTGTAGGATAACAGTACTCTGTCGCATCAGGCCTGCGGGTTTGCGCCGAGCCGATTTAGATGTTCCTGTTGTGCTAACGGTTTCCTGATGGCAAAGTTGTGTCGGAGTGAGGCCATGGTGGTGTGGAGACTGGTAAGTACAACTTATAAATGTGTCAATAAACATATGTGTCATGTTTGCTTCAAAGACATATGTAGGCAATGTGTTATGTGCCTTTGTGTTACACATTGCATGACACTCACACAACATACACACACTATTGAATGCCCACCTTTAGGCACCACTAGCACAACACCCCCAAGCACCACAACAACTATTATTTTTTTAATTGTCTATACAGGTGTGTTCAGTTTACCTTGATAAGTAGGAAAATGAACACTACTGCATTGCACCTAAGAAAAATATTGCATGTAAGAGCAGTGCAGAAATCCACAAAGCTACAGCAGTTGTCAACACACGATTCATAGTAGGACAATTGTACAAGTAGCTTACCCTAGATCCCAGCAACAACGAGAGTCGTTTGGCATCGTGGTGTAGTCAGAGCAGCAAAGGAGGGACCTGGACTATTGGGTACAAGACGGAAATGGAAGCGGAAAGCAGGAAAAGGGTACGTTTTTACCCATTTCCTTCGATTCCCCAAACTCGAAGTAGGAGGGATTCCCGCCACAGTTGCTTCAGTGGAAAAGCACATCGTAATCAGCTCGGTGGGACTCTTGGCTGTGGTCCTGTCGCCAGCCGCTTGTGGCTGTGGTGCCGTCAATGTGGGAGAAGATTCCTGGTGGAGGCTGCGGGACTGTAGCGTTCTTTCGCCCATGGATCTCCAACATGTAAATCAGGCAGCCCATGTCGGTGGGCAGGAAAACTGTAGAAAAAGTGACAGTGGGATCTAACTCTTTAGCCCGTGAGGGACATTTGGGAATGTCATCCATGGAGAGGGTGGTCAAGAACAATGTTTTGGTGGCCAGGGTTTGATAGACTGGTGGACAGGTTTGTACAAGAGCGTGAAGTATGTGCAAATAGTGAAAAGATGCTTAGAGTGGTTCCGGTGCCTTTATGTCCCATTGAGTTTCTGGAGTTTCCGTGGCAGAAGATAGGTTTTGACATTTCTGGTCCTTTTAATTAGTTACCCCATGAGTGTAGATATGCTGTAGTTCTAGTGGCTTACCACTCTAAGTGGCCGAAAGTAAAACTTGTTTCTCAAGTTACCACTGTGGCAGTATTTGAGTTCTTCAAGGAGCTGTTTGGTCTGGAAGGCTACCCTGAGGTTCTTATCACTGACAATGGTGTGCAGTTAAGGTCACATGAGATGTAAAGTTCCTTAGGTACTGCAACATTCGCCATGTCACCACCATGTTGTACGAACCTTCCGGAAAATGGACAGGCGGAACGGTTCAACCATGTGTTGAAGGAGAGCATTTTGTGGGCACGTGATTTTGAATGAGAATGGAAGGACAAACTGCAGTATTACTTCTCATACCACCACAGAAGTTAGTCCGTTTAAACTGCTTAAAGGTAGGGATCCTATATCAAAGTTGTGTCCCTTGTGGTTCAAGAAAGAGCAGTTGAAGAAAATTGAGGGTAAGATGATGGAAGAAGTGGCCTCACGGGTGTACGAGAAACAGGGGAAGGTTAAGCGTGCGTATGATGCTAAATGGAAAGTTAAGGAACCTGAATTTATGGTGGCAGATGGGTCAGGATTTGCAAGCCTGAAGTTTTGAACAAAAGTTAGTCCAGATTTGGCAATGATATGAAAGTGGTCAAGGTCAACAGGAACAGTGTGGTCACTCAAGATGGCAAGGTCTGAAACGTCAGAAGGGTGGCTAGGTGTGAATGCTGGGAAAGAAGGGCTCTGTTTGATATTCCAGGTGGAATGGATCCATTCGAGAGTGTGGCTTCAAGGGTCAAGCAAGCTCATTGTAACAGGAGGCCTCCTTGTAAATTTGTAGATAGTGTGTGGCTTTTGTCTGGTGGTCGTTTTTCGATGTGTGTGCAGTTTTTTTATTTCTGCGTGTTGAGTGTCTTGCGGATGTTTGGCAGTTTTGTAAGGGGGATGTGTTACATTTGTACATGTAATAACTTTGTGTTTGTTGCTTTAAGGGATAGAGGAAGCAAGGATTAAATACAGGATAACAGTCTCCTTGACAACTCTTCTTTCCAGGCTTTCTAAACTACTTTACAATCCTTACACGTTACCTCCCCCAAATAAATTAAGAAAAATAGCTGTCCTACATGCCATTCAGTAAAAATGAACTCTTTGCTGTGTGTAATATTTTCTGAACTGTGCTGTTTATTCTATGAAAAGTAGGCCATAGCTTTAATACCATAATTAACCAGACTCTGGGGTTCTGCTTACCCTGCTGTGTTGTGACCTTAGACAATTTTTAAGCGTTGGTGTTTCATGTAATTTTTTGTTCAATGCTTCTAGGTTGAAATAGTGACACACACTGGTCCTCACCGACGGCTGTGGATGGGTCCTCAATTTCAGTTCAAGACTATCCATCCTTCGGGGCAGACAACAGTGATTTCATCCAGCTCTTCAGTCCTGCAGTCGCATGGCCCCAGTGACACTCCTCAGCCTCTTCTCGAATTTGACACGGATGATCTTGATCTCAACAGTCTTAGGTAAGGTACTGAGAAGTCAATTAAATTGAGTACCATTTGAAAATGGACTTTAAGGGGCACCTATCTATTTACATGTGTGTTGCCCAAGTGGCCAGTTGTTAGGCAATCTAACAATTCAGACACTGTTTCTCAAGGACACTAAGTCTTGTGCTAGTAGATGATGCAGACTTTATGTCTAAATGTGGTAAAGATCTTTAGGAGAGAATGGGGGGGATAAAAAATACATACCATAACATGCTCAGACTTCGGTTGATTAATTTACGTATTTACAAATGTTCTTCCATTGAATACTTTTTTTTTGTTTATATGATTTTATTTAATCCCTTCGCTGCTAGGCCTTTTCCTCCCCTGTGCTAAGCCATTTTTTGGCTATTTGGGATAGTTCGCGCTTAGGCCCCTGTAACTTTTTGACCACATAAGGTATCCACGCCAAATTTGCGTCCTTTTTTTTCCAACATCATGGGGATTCTAAAGGTACCCAGGGTTTGTGGATTCCCCTGGAGGGGACCCAGAAATTAGCCAAAATACAGGTAATTTTTTATTTTTTTTGCAAAATGGGAAAAAAGGGCTACAGATGAAAGCATCTGGTTTTTTCCCTGCAAATGGTATCAACAATGGGGTTGTGGTGCTGAAATCACAATTTTCCCAGCTTTCAGGGGCAAGCAGACTTTTGTCAGAAAACCAAACTTTTTTACACAGTTTTGGCATTTTTCTGGGACATAGCCTATTTTTGCTATTTTTTGTGCTTTCAACCTCCTTCCAGTTAATGGTAGAAATGGGTATGAAAGCAATAATGGATCCTGGAAAGCTATACATTTTGGAAACGTAGACATAATTCTGAATTCAGCAAGGGGTCATTTGTGTAGATCCTTCAAGGTTTCTTTATAGAAACTAACAGTTAAATATAGGAAAAATTGAAAATTAGTTGAAAAAAACAGCCATTTGTGCCAACGTTTTCACCTGTAACTTCTTCTAACTGTGACAGCTGTTTGAAAGCAATATACCGTTACATCCGCTATACCTTTCTGGTTGTGGGGATATATAGAACTTGTAGGTTCACCAAGAACCCGACGAACCCAGAGCCAATAACTGAGCAGCGTCTTGCAATGGTTTTTCATTATGTTCCGGGTATATAGCAATTAATTTGGGAAAGTATATACATGGAAAAATCAGTATGAAAGACACCTATGTATTTCTGAAATTGGAACAAAATATAGAGTTTAGAAACAGTAGATATTTGCACATTTTTGAAATTGTGAGTACCCATACTAGCATGAGACTTATAGGTCATTTTTCAAAATGACTTCTTTTTTACACATTGTCTTTCATTTGGAAGGCAGAAATGCATTGAAAGTCAATAGGTAATAACAGTTGCTCTACAATTCTGTGTTACCCTAAGTCTCCAGATAAAAATGGTACCTCACTTGTGTGGGTAGGCCTAGTTCCTGTGACAGGAAACGGTCAAAAACGCAACGTGGACACACTTTATTTTTACAGTGAAAACGGACCCTTTTTTTGCAAAGTGCCTAGCTGCAGATTTTGAACCCTAGCTCTGCCGGCACCTAGGGAAACCTAGCAAACCTATACATTTTTGAAAAGTAGACACCCAGGGGAATCAAGGATGGGGTGACTTGTGTGGCTCACACCAGGTTCTGTTACCCAGAATCCCTTGCAAACCTCAAAATTTGTCAAAGAAAACACATTTTCCTCACATTTCTGTGGTGGAAAGTTCTGGAATCTGCGTGGATCCACAAAATTCCACCCACCCCGCGTTCCCCAAAGTCTTCCGAAAAACGGTACCTCACTTGTGTGGGTAGGCCTAGTGCCCGCGACAGGAAACGGCCCAAAACGCAACGTGGACACACCACATTTTGTGATAGGCAATTTTGATGTCGCCTCAATACGTTTTGGGCCCTTGCCTGTCGCGGGTACTTGGGCCTCCCACACAAGTGAGGCACCATTTTTATCGGGAGACCTGGGGGAATGCTGGGTGATAGGAAATTTGTGTCAGCCCGGAGATGCCACAACTTTCCCACACAAAAATGTGTGGAAAAGTGATTTTTTTCAGCTAAATTTGAGGTTTGCAGGGGATTTTGGGTAAGAAAACGTTGGAAGATCCACGCAAGCCATACCTCCCTGGAATCCCCCGGGTGTCTAGTTTTCAGAAATGTGTGGGTTTGGTAGGTTTCCCTAGATGGCCGCCGAGCCCGGAGCCAAAAACTCATGGGACCCCCCTTGAAAACCAGGTTGGTTTGTGATAGGTAATTTTGATGTCGCCTCACTAGGTTTTGGGCCCTTGCCTGTCTCAGGTACTTGACCCACCCACACAAGTGAGGTACCATTTTTCTCGGAAGACTTTGGGGAACGCGGAGTGGGTGGAATTTTGTGGATCCACGCAGATTCCAGAACTTTCCACCACAAAAATGTGAGGAAAATGTGGGTTTTTTGACAAAGTTTGAGGTTTGCAAGGGATTCTGGGTAACAGAACCTGGTGAGAGGCACACAAGTCACCCCATCCTGGATTCCCCTTCGTGTCTAGTTTTTAAAATTGTACAGGTTTGCTAGGTTTCCCTATGTGCCGGCTGCGCAAGGGCCCACAATCCACAGGTAGGCACATCCTGAAGAAAATTCAGTGCCTAGTGGGCTTTCTGCCGCCCTGGAGAGGGGGGAAATCGAGGGCTATTGCCCCGATATGCCCCCAAGGGGGGCAGAAAGACTGTGGCTATTCTTTTGGGGGGGTGGGGGCATTGGGATGCCCATTCTGGGAAGCCCCCACCTCTACTAATAGAAAAGCCAGCATAATCGCTGGCGCCTAATGGACTTTCTGCCCCCCCAAGGAGGCAGATATGGGGCTACTGCCCCCATCTGCCTCCTGGGGGTGGGGGGGCAGAAAGGCTGTAGCATCTTTTTTGGGGGGTGGGGGCATTGACATGCCCATTCTGGGCAACTCCACCCCTACCTATATAAAAAAAAAAAATCTCTGGTGCTTAGTGGGCTTTCTGCCCCCCCCCCCCGGGGCAGATCAGAGGCTATTGCCCCCATCTTCCTCCTGGAGGGGCAGCAAGTCTTTAGTTTTCTTTGGGGGGGTAGGGTGGGGGCATTTGCATGCCCATTCTGGCCAGCCCCCTCCCCGGGCCTATAAAAAACAATAATCCCTGGTGTCTAGGGTGCTTTCTGCCCCCGCGGGGGGCACATTGGGGGCTACTGCCCCCATCTGCCCCCAGCGGGGCAGAAAGACTGGAATTTTGTGGGGGGGAGGGGTGGGGGCATTGGCATGCCCATCTTTGGCAGCCCCCACCCCTAATTTAATCGTAAAAAAAAAAACCCTGGCGTCTAGTGGGATTTCTGCCCCACCGGGGGGGCAGATTGGGGGCTACCGCCCCCATCTGCACCCGGGGGGGGCAGAAAGACTGTTATTGTACAGGGGGGGGTTGGGGGCTTTGGCGTGCTCATATTGGGCAGCCCCCACCACTAATTTACATAATAAAATAAATCCCTGGTTTCTAGTGGGCTTTCTGCCCCCCCCCGGGGGGGCAGAAAGACTGGAATTTTCTGGGGGGAGGGGTGGGGGCATTGGCATGCCCATCTTGGGCAGCCCCCACCCCTAAATTAAATGTATTAAAAAAAAACCTCTAAAAAACAAAAGCGTCTAGTGGGCTTTCTGCCCCCCCCCGGGGGGGGGGCATAAAGACTCTAATTGTCCAGGGGGGGTGGGGTCATTGGCGTGCCCATATTGGGCAGCCCCACCCCTAATTTATATAGAAAAAAAATCCCTGGTTCTAGTGGGCTTTCTGCCCCCCTGGGGGGGGAGATTGGGGGCTGCAGCCCCCATCTGCCTCCCAGGGGGGGCAGAAAGACTGAATTAGGCCCAAAAATATGGGGGGAGCAAAGGCCCTTGCCCAAGGGGCCGCTCCTCCCTCCCTGGTGCCTAGTGGGTGGATCCCTGCTTGGGGATCACCCCCCTGGGGCGATCCTGCATCACCCCCCTGGGGCGATCCCCTTTCCAACGATACCTCTCCCATCTGTTTC
The DNA here is from genome assembly GCA_963921515.1 of Calotriton arnoldi. Taxonomy (NCBI): domain Eukaryota; kingdom Metazoa; phylum Chordata; class Amphibia; order Caudata; family Salamandridae; genus Calotriton; species Calotriton arnoldi. The sequence goes on along the minus strand of CAWUFW010002529.1, from coordinate 1,943,063 downwards.
GGTGCTCGGGGGGCTGAGATAGCCCCACAAGCACCGAAACAATGAAACTGAAACTAAGTTTCAGTTTCATTTTGATTGCAATGACGACAGCGCGCCATGTACGCGATCGGCATTGCAATAAAAATGGAAATTGGCCTCAGGAGGTTGGGGAAGCTCTTCCCCAACCTCCCGAGGCCAATAAAAATATAGGGAAATCCCTCTGCTGCCTGCAGCAGAGGGATTTCGTGCCCCTGTCCTCATGACGGAATGGTTCTGTCATGAGCACAGGAGCACCGGTGCTCATGACGGAACCATTCCGTCATGAGCACCGAAAGGGTTAATAAATAACGTCAAAATGCAGAGCAAAGGAAGGTAAAGTTTAGATGCATTAGTAGGACAACATCGGTGATACACAAATAGATGCATAGTAGTGTGCCTAGATACATTTTCATTCAGCTCGTACAGCTCATTTTACGCTACCGGGCAGGCCATATCAGTCATGTTACCGTAAACAATGATGAGAGGCAGTGTTCAGTAGTGCATTGTTGGTCAACAAGTAGGTGTGATGCTTGCAATAAACACGGCAGGTCACTTCAAACTGACATCACAAATAGCAAACAGAGCTAAACAGGCATAAGTGGGATATTGCTCCCTTCAAATCCCACTTCTCTAGCCAAGGATTCCCTCTCCGGCCTTAACATTACGAAATTGTGACCGGACCCCATATGTTCTTGTGACTAGACTTGACCGGCATCAGCTCCCAATATGCCTCAAGTTCTCCCTGTCAGTAATTAGCATCATGTATTCAGCTTTTACCGAGGACAGAAACGTTGTTCCAATCCAATGTATTGCCACCTTACGTTGGCCAGTAAGAGGAGAATGGCCATTAAGCGTCTAACACCAACCAGGACTTCTTTTACATATCCAAGTATTGCCCCCATGGGGACTTACAGAGGGCGATAGTCATTGATTTGTTTAATTGTATTAAACACAGATATCTGAAAGAAACAGTTAGTTATAGATTCCTTACCTTAGAATTACCCCCAGGCGTCAGACTGGATCCGGAAAGTTTTTGGTCAGCAGTACCCCTGTGCATTGGAAGGTGGCGTCAGTCAACTCCACGTTCGTCGTCGACGTTGTGGTCGCCGGGATGATGTCGCGGTAGCTACATAGAGGCCACCCTCGCGCGCTGACGTCAGTTCTTTCTTTTTCCGCGCCAGCAAGCGCAGATCCGGAGAGAGCGGTACCCCCAGTCATTTTTTGACTGAACTTTTTCTCGACTTTTGTCGACTTCGTTGTTTTTTGAGTCTATCGACTCCTGGTGCACGAGGGATGCCCGGCTTTAAGGCTTGCGGTTCCTGTAACCGACTGATGTCGGTGACGGATCCGCACCGTGTGTGCCTCTACTTCCTGGAGCGCGACCACGACCCCAAGTCATGCTCCCACTGCCGGACCATGGCCGGAAGTCTTTGCGGGAGCGGTCCCGAAGCTACTCGAGGCCTGGCAGTCTGCTCCGCGTCCCTCAAGGTCCTGGTCGCGGAGGAGGTTGAGGGACTGATCGCGGAGCCAACACCATTCTTCGTCGAAGTATTCGCACTCGGGGTTAGGTAAGTCGAAGCACAAAAAGAAGTCGACGAAGCATCGTCGCTCTTCGACTTCTCCCCGTCCGTCAGCCGACGCGACGAGGGATGCGGGTGGTGCCCCTCCAGCGGCTCCGCGTGCGGAGCCCGTAGGGTCGACTCCGGGTTTCCCCCCCTTTCCGGGACCGGGAGCGACGCCTGCCCAGCTTCGTCAGTTCTACGAAGCGATGCACGCCATCTTTGGGCAGCCCGACTCCGCCGGCACGCCTTCGGGCCCCGCGGACTCGGCTGGGGGCCGGGGCCCTGGGCCTTCGGCGCCGCAAGGTCATCGGCATCGGTCGACCTCATTACACCTCCCCTGGCGCCGATTCCACTGGCACCACGTCCGCCACCAGCATCGGCTGTGTCCCCAGCCGACGTCGACCCCGGCCTCCTCCTCGAGGTAGACACGGAGTCGGACCGGCGTCGACCGACGCCGGCGGGGTCTTTTGTGCCCCTGTTCGTCCCTGGCTCTTTGAGACCAGATTGGCAGCCAGAGGAGGGTGAGGAGGACTGGGAGGGGCCTGGGGACCCTTTGACCGACCAGTTGGTGTACGAACAGGACTGGCGAGAGGAACTGGGGGAAGCCAGTGGTCTGGATACCTCACCAGACCTTGGCATGCTGTCTCCTCCTACCGTGACTACGGAGGAGGGAGCGTCATACGCAGTGGTGTTGCGTAGGGCGCCCGAGGCTCTCCACCACGAGCTACCTACGGTGGCAGTCAGGACTAACCTCCTGACAGAGGTCCTTCAACCGGCAGCGAGCTCTTCGGAGCCCTTGCTGCCGTTTAATGAAGCCCTCACGGACATCCTTTTGGGCACGTGGTCCAGGCCCAACACAGGGGCTCTGGTGGACAGGATGATTGCCCGACGCCACCGCCCGGCCCTGGGCGACCCCACTTTCCTCTCCCAAGACCCCACCCCTGAGTGCTTGGTGGTCCAAGCCTCCACTTCTAAAGGCGCCTTCCCTACCGCACCTCCGGATAGGGAATCCAAAAAGCTGGACCACCTTGGGAAGAAAATGTTTTCTTCCGCCAGCTTGGGACTGCGGTCGGTAAACACTGCATGTCTGTTGGGCCGTTACACCCACTCTGTGTGGGATACGGTGGCGCAGGTGCTGCCCCAGTGCCAGAGGAGGCCCGGGCCGTACTCTGCCATGCAGTTGCGGAGGGGAGAGACACAGCGAAGTTTACCATCTGCTGTGGGCTGGATACCGCCGACGCACTTGGCAGGACGATTTCCACGTCAGTAGCCCTTCGACTCTACGCCTGGTTGCGTTCGACTGGTTTTTCAGGGATGTCCAATCCACCCTTATGGACATGCCCTTTGATGGCTGTTGCCTTTACGGCGAGAAGGCAGACAACGCGCTAGAGCGCTTTAAGGACTCTCGGGCTACGGCCAGGTCCTTGGGCTTCGCCACCACCCGTCCTGGGCAGTCTGCCTTTTGCCCCTTTCGTGGCTACGGAAGGGGTGCCCTGCTACGTCCCGCCCAGAGCCACAGGCCGGCACAAGCTGTTCAGCCCCAGCGCGGCCGTGGATGTGGGAACCACCGCCGTGGTTCTGGGGGCCAGCGGGCGGGCCAGTCCACCACAGCCCCCTCTGCAGCAGCCTCCAAACCCTCCTAGTCCGACCTTTCAGGGCCACCAAACACCAGTGGGCGGCAGGATCCGCCATCACCTCCCCCACTGGCACACCATCACGTCGGACAGGTGGGTTTTGCAAATAGCCCGAAGGGGTTACTCCCTCCCCTTCGAGACTACCCATCCCTCCATGCCACCTCAGTACCATCGCATGTCGGAGGATCACCTGGCCCTTCTCCAACAGGAAGTTTCGGCACTCTTGGCCAAGGGTGCCATTGAGCGCGTTCCTGCCCCCGAAGTAGGTCGTGGTTGCTATTCCCACTACTTTCTGGTGCCCAAGAAGGACAAAGGCCTGCGTCCTATCTTGGATCTCAGGAATGTCAACCGCTTCCTCTGGAAGGAGAAGTTCAAAATGTTGACGCTCGCTCAGGTCTTGTCTGCCCTCGACCCTGGAGACTGGATGGTAGCGTTGGACTTGCAGGACGCTTACTTTCACATCCCCGTCCTGCCGGCCCACCGGCGTTACCTGCAGTTCACGGTAGGCCACGGGCACTTTCAGTTTACCGTGCTCCCCTTTGGCCTTACCAGCGCCCCTCGGGTGTTCACAAAAGTGATGGCGGTGGTCGCAGCTCATCTGCGCAGATCAGGGGTTCCAGTCTTCCCCTACCTCGACAACTGGCTGTTGAAGGCGGGCTCGCCCCAGGCTGTCGTCTCCCACCTCCAGACTACGGCCGACCTCCTGCATTCACTGGGGTTCTCCATCAACGTGCCGAATTCACACCTGACCCCCTCTCAGAAGCTCCTCTTCATCGGAGCGGTTCTGGACATGACACAGTTTCGGGTTTATCCTCCCGAACAGCGAGTCCGGGATATTCGGGCTATGATTCCGATCTTTCAGCCTCTATCCCGGGTTTCGGTCAGGATGACCCTGAGGCTGCGGGGCCTGATGGCCTCCTGCATCCTGCTGGTAGATCATGCCAGGTGGCATATGCGGGCTCTGCAGTGGGACCTGAAGTTCCAGTGGGTGCAGCATCAGGGGAATCTGTCCGATTGCGTCCAGATCTCGGAGGGCACTGCACACTAATTGCAGTGGTGGCTAACGAACCAGGATTGGGTCGACAGCAGATCCCTCTCCCTTCCTCAACCAGAGTTCACAGTGGTGACCGACGCATCACTTCTGGGATGGGGCAGCCACATGGGGGAGGCGGAGATCAGAGGCCTCTGGTCTCCGGCGGAGTCCGGGCTCCACATCAACCTTCTGGAGCTTCGGACGATTCGTCTTGCACTCAAGGCATTCTTTCCCTCTGTCCGGGGATAGAGTAGTGCAGGTGTTAACGGACAACACCACCACCATGTGGTACTGCAACAAACAAGGCGGGTGGGGTCGTGGACCCTATGTCAGGAGGCCCTCCGCCTCTGGACATGGCTGGAACATCAGGGCATTTCCCTGGTGGTTCAACACCTGGCAGGTTCCTTGAACGCCAGGGCGGACGAACTCAGCTGCAGGTGCATGATGGATCACGAATGGCGTCTTCACTCGGAGGTGGTGCAAGGTCTCTTTCAGCAGTGGGGAGAGCCTTGGTTAGATCTATTCGCCACCGAAGAGAACACGCAATGTCAGCAGTTCTGCGGGTTGGAATTTCCAAGGTGGCACTCGCTAGGCGACGCTTTTCGTCGCGAGTGGAGTTGCGGTCTTCTATACGCCTTTCCGCCTATATCACTTCTGCCCAGAGTGCTGAAAAAGATCAAGCGCGACCGGGCCCAAGTCATTCTTGTGGCTCTGAATTGGGCACGAAGAGTCTGGTATCCCGAGCTGCTCAACATGGCCATCGATCCTCCGATCAGACTGCCTCTTCGGTAGGATCTTCTGTCGCAGCAGCAGGCGACGGTCCTCCACCCGAACCTGTCCAGCCTCCACCTCCTTGCGTGGAGATTGAGCGGCGGCAGTTGACGTCGTTTGACCTGCCTCCCGAAGTCTGCGATGTTATCTTGGCAGCCAGGCGTCCCTCCACTAAGACGGGATACTCCTGCCGATGGAACAAATTTGTGGCATGGTGCACAGCAAAGGCTGTGGATCCCCTTTCTGCCCCTCTTTCTGAGGTCCTCTTGTTCCTCCTTTCTTTGGCCCAGCAGGGCTCTGCTCTGGGCACTATCAAGGGCTACCTCTCAGCCATTTCAGCCTTTCTTAGGCTTCCTGATCAGCCTTCTCTTTTCAAGTCCCCTGTTGTAAATAGATTCCTTAAGGGCATTACTCATCTTTTTCTCCTGTTCCCTTTGTAATGCCCCAGTGGGACTTGAACCTGGTTCTTACCTACCTTATGTGCGCTCCCTTTGAGCCGCTACATAACTGTCCTCTCAGGCTTCTCACTTTGAAAACTGCCTTTCTGGTGGCCATCACCTCTGCTCGCAGTGTGAGTGAGCTCCAAGCACTTTCTTCCAAGCCTCCTTTTCTGGCTGTTCATCCAGGCAAGGTCGTCCTAAGAACTAGACCTTCCTTTCTTCCCAAGGTGGTTACTTCTTTCCACATTGGCCAAACCATCACTTTGCCCACCTTCTTTCCGCCTCCTTGAAAAGAGGAAGAGAGACTCCACTGTCTGGATCCAAAACGTGCACTTTCCTTCTACTTGGATTGCACAAAACAATTCCGGGTGGACGACCAGCTCTTTGTTGGTTACGTGGGCCCTAAGAAAGGTCGGGCCGTGCACAAACAGACCATCTCCAGGTGGGTCGTTCTGTGCATCAAAGCCTGCTATTGTTTGGCAAAGAAGGGGCCTCCAGTGGGGCTGCGCGCCCATTCCACCAGGGCGACGACAGCTACCACTGCTTTGGGATGAGGAGTTCCCCTCAATGACATCTGTCAGGCAGCTACATGGGCATCGTTGCACACGTTCACCCAACACTACTGCCTGGACAGCCAAGTCCGGAGAGACGGCTTCTTTGGCCGTTCTGTTCTCCAGGACTTTCTGGTGTGAACTTAGTTCGCAGACCCACCTCCGGGGTTGGTATTGCTGGGGTATCTATTCTAAGGTAAGGAATCTATAACTAACTGTTTCTTTCAGATGAACAAGTTACTTACCTTCGGTAACGATATATCTGTAAGAAACATAGGTTAGTTATAGATTCCTTACTGCCCCACCCATCCTCCCCGTTCTGCGAACTGACTTCTAGGGTTAAGGACATACTTTCAGGGCCCTAGTTTTGTGCACCAGTGGTCAGTGTCTTGCATGGCTCTGTGCTTCTAGCGTGGAAAGTCGTGTACAGTACTGACGTCAGCGCGCGAGGGCGGCGTCTATGTAGCTACCGCGACGTCATCCCGGCGACCACGACGAACGCGGGGTCGACTGACGCCACCTTCCGACGCGCAGGGGTACTGCTGACCAAAAACTTTCCGGATCCAGTCTGACGCCTGGGGGTAATTCTAAGGTAAGGAATCTATAACTAACCTATGTTTCTTACAGATATATCGTTACCGAAGGTAGGTAACTTGTTCGTCCACAACACAGCTACCTGAGAGCAACCCAAAGCTATGTGCATGAAATCAGCATCATAAGCCGCACAACACAAACAACATGAACTGTCTGCGAGATCCATTCTGTATAGTTGGGTGTGTGTGTGGTACATTCAATGAAGACATTATAATATGTATAAGGCATAACCTATAATTAGGTGAGACTGCGCCAGTCTGGGTGCAGTAGTACCTCCATTTGGTCCTTCATTGGTAAAGGGTCTAGGTCCGTCAGTCATCTGGTTCCCGCTTTCGGGATGCAGACGGGGGCCATTTTCTTGCTTAGTGGTGTACAAGCGGGTGACCAATTTCTTAGAGGAGGGAGTCCCAAGGAGTACTCTGAGCACATACAGGCAAGAGAAGCAATTGGAAAAGGTAAAGTTTAATTTCCCTGCATGTAGCCCTAAGTCGACGATACAGGAAGGCACTAAGGGGAGTGCAGTGAGTATCGTCTGTAATAGGTTGTAGTGTAATTAATTGCCCATCCGGGTATAAATCTCCCAGCGTCACAGCTGAAGACACACCCCCTTATCAGCTGTGAATGGTAATGCAAGGTTACGCACAATTGGCATTTCGTTTGAATATAAGTAGTCATGTTTTGCTCAGAGGCGAAGATGACTCCAATCTCTGATGCTTCACAGATGAGCAGAGATCAGCGTTTAGGGGGCCAAGGAGCAGCGCTGTGTTCCTCAACAACAGGGTGCGGCTAGAATGGTGCAGGGCGGTGCCAGTAATATGGAGAATGGACCTACGCATAGTAGTAATACAGCTTTAAATCCGGGTAAAGATCTCCCCTGTTCAGATGGCAGTGTGAGTGTCTCCCGGGCTGTTAGCCTACCCAAGCCAGTGCTTTAAGATTAGATCAAATGCGATCAAGGAACTGCCTAGTAAGTGGGATAGGGTTGTTGATAAAGAAGTATAGGAACTTGGGGAGCCCCACCATTTTGGCTATTGCGATTCTGCCAACCATGTAGAGAGCCAAACAGACCATGCAGGCACCTGCGCCTCTAACCGTGCAATCAGCCTCCCATAATTTTTCCTCCTGGTAACGTCCATATTTCTTCTAATCCATATACTTAGGTGCTTGACTGTGGCAAACGACAACTACAATGTATACTCAGTCAAAAGCGCTCGTGGTGGGGGTGATTGGTAATATAACTGATTTCGGTCAGTTGATGGTAACTCCTGCGAAACTGTCAAATTTGATAACATCATGAAGTATGGGTGGGATATTAGATTCAGGATATCAAATGTTTAGTGTAACATTTCTATGATATATTAATATTATCCACCTATGGGCGATGTAGCTGAGGCCCCTATGAGAGTGATGTTGACACAGCCCGGCCTCTAAACGTTCCATAGTGATGGGAAACCGGATGAGTGACAGGGAGCAACCCTGCCTTAGTACCCATGGCTATTTAAATGAGGGCCATCAAATTAATCGAGAGCTACAGCTGATCTGTTCCAGCAGAATGAACAGATACTTCACTCCACTCCAATGAGTCAAACACTTCTTCTCACAAATACTTCATCAATCTTATGCTCTGTGCCAACTTGTAAATAACTAGATTATATTATTGCTTATTATTTATTTGAATGAGCCGATGCCAGCTTCAAAAGGCAACCATTCAACATGCGAAAGTTGCAGGTGCTAGAACTATTTTACCAGTTTGAATGGTCTGGGAACTGCATTGACATGGACATGGTTTAAAATAGTTATTTCAATGTATCTCCTATAACATATTAGTGGGGCATATTGTAAAAGGGATTTCTACTGCTTCTTCTTGCTGCTTCCACTCATAGTGCGGCCCTGGTAATCGGGATATAGCGTTTGCAAACTCTGAACAACCCTCTGTGATTGTGGGAATGCTTAAGGGTTTGGGGAATTGTTTTCCTGCTTTATTTGTTACAGGAGTGGATATATCAGCATCTCTATTTACGTTGATAACTCGATGAGGTTCCTAAGATGATCCTTAGTCGGTTTGTTTTTTTGTGCCTTGGGAAGCAGAACACAATATCATTATTATATGATTCATCTGTCGAATTGCCAGCAGTAAAAATAATATCATGGCAGTTACTAAAAAATGTGTTCAAAACATTGGTTGACGACTGCCAGTTCTTGATTGTGACATATTTATTCATCAAGGAGAAATAAAATGCTTTCTTTAAAGCACTGCCCTTGCACACCCTGTCGACATTGGTTTCTTCCTAGGGAACCTTCTCCAGAAACATCTAGGGGTCCTGTGACTAACTAATGACTCTCTTTCTTAGTGTCTCCGGTCATTTGTATACATCGACGAGCATGATCCTTAGACTCATTCAGGACTCTTCAGTTCTTTCATATTTTCCGTCTCATAATTGGGTACTGTATTTTGCCATAGAAAGAATTTCTTACGATGGCAAAGTATTTAACTCAGTTTCTTTACTTGTATGAATACTTTTATAGGGCGGTTGGTGCTAGCGCAATCACTTAAATGGAAGAGGTTGTAAAGTGAAAGTGGAGAAATCTAAAGAGTGTACAATCAGCTCTTGTGGCAATTCCAAGAGGTAGTGGTCTCTGGTATATTGCATTTATTTGCCAAGATGGAGCTCCAGAGCCAGACGTCCTAATCCGGGAAAATACTTTTTTTAAAGAAAATCCCGCGATATGATCACGTGGCATCTCGAAGACTATAAGGTGCAATCAAAGGGGGAGTATACCAGCCTATTGTGCAGTGCAAACGACCCCGAACTAAATTCACATGACTACCGTTAGCCATGCAAAGGCCCTGGGAACAGGCTTCACATGGAACCTGTGATTATATTCAAGAGGAGATATGTTTCAGAATTTTGGCAATACAATAAGAGCTTCAACAGCTAATGTGGAAACTATTCGATTGACCATTTTCACAACTGAAATCAGATAAGACCAATATCACTTGATGCACTCGCGGTTGTCAGGTCTGTTCCATCTGGGTCAAAATAGCCATATTGGCAATGGTGCAGAGATGAGGTGCAAAGGACAGGCTGAGGTCAATGATAACATCTAGGGGCCTAATTTACTATCCTCCTGGTTGCAAAAAGGGTCGCAAATTGTGGATAGACTTTTGCAACCGGTAGGTTTTTTTGCAAGCTGACCCATGAGCTAATAGGTTGTTTCTCAAAATAATGTATCTCAGAACTACCTGACCAATTAATATTCATTAAACAACGTAATTTACAACCCCCTGCGTTTTGCTACAATCACCAGGATGGTGTCTTGCGGGGGACAGCAGAACACATTCCTATGATTACAGTTGAAAAATGATAACAATGTTTTTTTTTTTAATTAAAATATTTGTATTAGAGTTTTCTGCAGTTAACACAACAAACAAATAGGCATACCAAAGATAACATAGGTACATGTGAGCAAGTGCAGTCGGTTGTATTATACATCAACACGTTTCATGGCCTTAAACATACAATGAATGGGCACCAGGCAGATGATAAGCTGGTACAAGATTTGTCACCCAGCACTCAGCTGTGTGTGTCTGGGCTGCCCTTACCCGCCCCAGGTCAATTCCATAGTAGCGCAGCCAGTGAACCCATATCTTAGTGAATTTCCTTGGGCATCCTCTGGCTTTGTATGTGACTTTCTCAGCAGTCATATAGGGGTCCATCCCAGCTTTCAAGTCTGTGAGCGTGAGGGACCAGGCGCGCCCCAGTGTGTGGCTACATCTCGCGTGGCTACTGTAGGAAAGAAGGATCTGCTTCTTATGGTTACCCCCACTTTTTGCTTGATATCTCACTGTTTTTGACTAGTCTGACTGGGATCCTGCTAATCAGGACCCCAGTCTATCTGCTTTCTCCCTTAAATTGACATACATGTACTTGGGTACACTCCAGATTGGATACTGGGGTACCCTTATAAGTCCCTAGTATATGGTACCCATGTACCCAGGGCATAGGTACCCCAGAGGCCTCCCATGGGCTGAAGCATGTATTATGCCACCCATGAGAGGCCATGCAAAATGGAAATCTAGGTCTGCTACAGCAGCCTGTGTAAGATGGTGCTTGCACCACTTACTCTAGATATAGGTTCACTATATCTATAGGTCACTACACTTAAAACTTATAAGTCACCCCTATAGCAGGCCTTATCAATCCTGAAGGCAGGGTGCTGGGTTTTTAGTGAGAGGGTGCCCCTGTATGAGCAGGGCCCCTTTGCAGCCTTCGGAGACCAATCTCCCGGGTTGTCTGTGACTCAGCCGGACATATAGGTAGAGGTGCATTATAACCTTGCGGTAAATGCTATCTCGAAAACGGCTGCATAGAAACATATTGTGTTTGGTATCAAACACCTTGGAATCATACCTCCACACCAGTAAGTGGTGTGGTAGGTATGATTCCACCCTTCAGAAGCGAGCTTCGTGGAGTCACCGGTCTACCCGGTACCAGCCTTCTCGACTCGGACAGCACAAAATGGATGCCGCCAGCCAGAGACACATTTCTGCCCTCCTGCTGCTGAGCCAAGCTCGAGCAGAGGAAGGCAGCACAATAGGCATCCTGTCACAGGGAGGTGTGACCACCTCCCAGACAGGGTTTAGTGTATTGGGGCTGGGTGGGTGCACTCTGAGAGTGCCAGAAAGTCTTCACTGGGGGCACATTTGGTGTCCCTGTGCATAGTCCAGCTCAAACCAGTTCTGGGAGCCGGTGGCTTCTGCTCTAGCGTGAAACTGGACAAAGGACATGGGTGTAGCCACCCATCTGTCCTGCCCCTCCCCTAGGAGGGTCCCCTGAATCTGTCCAACCCTCTCCCGTGGGTATAAAATGGGTTACCTGGCTACAGGACATTGGATTTTACGTGGACAAGATTCTACCAAGAAGAAACCACTAACCTTCGACCGTCTGGACATCTGGACTTCCTGGACCTCGACTGGGCTCGACTTCGTCCCCCTTTCCGTCCAAAGCTTAGTTTGTGCCGTGACTTCAAACAGGCTCCGTGCAGGACCTGTGGAGCACTTAAGACAACAGAAGAATCTCCCATGGAGTGAAGGAGTCACTCCCCTGCTTCGCAGGCACCTAAAGCGCAACTGACCGGTAGCTGCTCCTGAGCTCCTGCGGACTCCGAAGATTTCAGCTACACAGGAGGTGGGTTCCTGAAGGTCCCTGAGGTCGATCTGCCCTCTCACCGAGTGTAAGGCCAGTATCCTTCGTGGGGGCTGCGTAACCCGAACCCCTGTGCACCGCGTCCATTTGCAAGTGCATAAGCTTGTTGGCGATTCCCGAGCTTGTGCATTGGACTCCGTGTAGTCCTGACCCTGGGCAGTATTTGCACCAAAGATCTCCGGCCTCCTCGCACCGAGTGCTCGGTGGGCTGGTACTTTGCAATCTTGCTCGAGGTCCCCTCGCGACTCCTGGTCATCCAGCCTGTGGGTCCTCCTGAGGGTCATCTTGATTGTTTTTGGGCTTTCCTGGTTGCTCCAGACGTGCCCTGACTCTCCATTGCTTGGAGAGTCCCCTGGATCTTGCTGGTCCACACCGTAACCTGTTTGACCTTCCTGCGTGGGTTGCTGTTGCCAAGTCTTGTTGGTGCTCCCGCCGGACACCGACTCCTCAGCACTCGACATCCTTCGCGGGACAGCTCACCTCCGGCTCCTGGTCGTCCTCGATGTCTCCTGATCCTCGTGGCTGCAAAGTCAAGCATCCCTACTTCGCACCTGAAGCACCCGACATCGGTGGGCATTCGTCTATCGAGCCCTTGGTCACTCTGACGTGACCCAGACTCTGTCCCCTCTGCTTTCAGGTTCCTTCCATCCAGAATCCAGGCTTGGATTCCACAGTACCCTTTTCACCTTCACGGCAGCAGCACTTCTTCCTTTCCTTCAATAGAGAACGACGAGAGTTTCCAACGCCACTTCAGACCTATGCACCCGGCTCCCCTGTGATAGGTAACTCTGATACTACGGTATCCACGGGTGGGGTGGCTCTTTACACTCTTAAGTTCCGAAGGGTTGGTTCGAAGTCCTCCTAGAAGGGTCCTTAAACTTTAACTTTGCAACCGCGACTTTCACATAGAGTTGTACGGAGCACGCAGTCGTGTTTCCTCACTGCACCCGTCCTCCATGGGTCTCCTGTGTCATCACCTTGGGTGGTTCCTTGGGGTCCCAGCGATTCTACGTGCCCTAGGCACTGTGTCTAGTCAAGTCGTGATTGTTATACCACTATTTTAGTATATGGTTCGATCTCCCCATGGAGCCCGCTGTGTATTGTGCTACTTACAACTGTTCTATTGATCCAGTATTGTGTGCTTTGTGCTCTATCCTCGTGTAGAGGATAGTAGAGAGTGTTATATTAATAAATACATATTTTTATATAACTACTGTGTGGTTCTCCTTCATTTAGTCATTCAAGAGGTGATATTCTGGTAAAGCAAGCTGATTTCCATTCCTTCAAGATTAAGCCTGAAGGCTGCTCTCCATAGCTACCACTAGGATAGCTTTCATAAAGGTTATCTTTGACCTCATACATCATAAGTGTCATGTGGATTGGTACAAGGTGCCCACTTTAACTAGTGGACAGCATATACCAAGCCACCTTCTCACAGCTACTACTAGGCCTAAGTTTCTAAAGAGGAGCTTAGCTCTGGGGATAGCTACCTCCGTGGGGATAACCAACAATATACCCATATTTCACTAGGACTTGCCGTAGGAATGGCCAGTGGACGACATCAAATGCCTTCTGGGCATCTAAGGACAGTAAAATGTGAGGGCCTTCCCAGCTGTGTATTGTTTCAAGCCAATTGTATAGCCTGCAGAGGTTACCCCATTTGCAATTCAGAAAACTTTTCTGCATCGCAAAATAGGGTTAGTATATTAGAAAAAGGGATTTTGCAGTTGCGAACCCATTGATTTTGCGAATCACAGACTTAGCAACAGCAAAAATCCCTTAGTACATCTGGCCCTAGTCTGCTAGTGAAGGAGTAAACAAGGACCCATGTTTGTAGAACTGTGCTCAAGATGTGTCAGACAATAGGAATTTCTCTTTTGAGGGGTTTAGCTTCAACCTAATAATGCTTACAAAGCTTTGGACCAGAGTGAGACAGTCCCTGAAGTGCATAGTGACGTCCTCTGAGGAGTCAGTTGGCTTCAGCAGGATTTGGGTATTTATATAATTTAAAATGTGTTAAACTAGATTAAGAGGAGCTAGTTAAAATGCTACGAATATAACTTTAATAAACTGAATATTGGAATTATTCATAATTCTGAGTACATAAGAGGTTTAAACAATATAGTTAACTATGTTGAGGCTTGAGAGACACTGCTAGGTGTTGGATAAAAGGAAGATTGAACGAGGTTTGAAAGGATGAAATGTTGATAATGGATGATATTTCTTTTAGAAAGGTAATTAACTCGCTCTTTCGGCGCCTGCGAAGTCGGCGAAGCCTGACCTTGATCGGAGTCACCATGTTCTCTCGGACCAGTGTCTTGGTTTTGCAGCCGCAATGGGGCCAAGTAAGAAATATGGCAACCTTGAAGGAAATTACAAGACGTTTGAAGGCCATCAAGAGCGCTCAGTAAATTACCAAGTCAATGAAGATGGTTGCTGCTGCAAAGTACACTAAAGCTGAGAGAGCTCTGAAACCTGCCAGGGTGTTTGGAACTGGTGCACTTGCTTTGTATGAGAAAGCAGAGATAAAGGCCCCCGAAGTCAAGAAAAAGCATCTTCTCATTGGCGTTCCCTCCGATCGTGGCCTCTGCGGTGCTATTCACTCCTCTGTCGCAAAAACCATCAAAAATGAGATTTTGGCCCTGTCCAGCACTGGGAAGGAAGCCGTGATTGTGGGAGTTGGAGACAAGTTGAGTGGTTTTCTTCAGAAAACTCACAGGGATCACATTTTGCTGATGTTTAAAGAAGTTGGCAGAAAGCCACCCACTTTCGGTGATGCATCTATTATCGCCACATAACTCCTAAATTGCGTATATGAGTTTGATCAAGGATCTGTCATCTATAACCACTTCAAGTCTGTCATCTCCTACAAGACGGAGGAAAACCAATCTTCTCCCTTGACACAGTTTCAGGTTCTGAAAGCATTAGTATCTATGACGACATTGATGCTGATGTACTCTGAAACTGCCAAGAGTTCACATTGGCCAACATCATCTTCTACGCACTGAAGGAGTCCACTACCAGTGAGCAGAGTGCAAGAATGACTTCTAGGGACAATGCCACCAAGAATGCCTCTGAGATAATTGACAAGCTGACTTTAACTTACAACCGTACCCGTCAAGCTGTTATCACCAAGGAGCTGATTGAGATCATTTCTGGTGCGGCAGCACTAAACTGAGCTAAGAAAGAGGTCCAGTAACAAGACAAAGCAGTTGACTGCAGATATTCAAGTTCCACCTCCATGTCTTACTTCAGATTGATCCATCACCATATGAGGATTTTTGGGGAAAGGATCAAGTATATTTTGTAAATTATATTACAATAAACATCATACTCCGAAAAACAAAGAGAAAGGTAATTAACTCAAGAAAGTGATGTGTCTTAAATCAGAGTAATCTAGCTGCTTGATCAAGATACCCCAATAAACTGTGTTGAATTAGGCAGAAAGGTGATGCAAAATAAGAACTCCTAGAAAAATATGTCCATGATACAATACTTGGCTCTGTCTCATGATCTGGATGGAAGTTTGATTGAACCGGGACCCTCAAAGAGCAGCTGGAGTTGGCAAATGGCTGCAGGTTCAAGTAGCTGAGCAGGGAACAGCAAGTGGCTGTTGTCCTGCAATTAAGCAAGTGGATCCAGAAATGACTTTTTAGTTAATAGTAAGCTTATATCTTTCAAAGACTGGCAGGAGCAGACCAGAGGAGAGTAATCCATTTAGGATTTGAAACTACTAGACTGGGCTGGGTTGCTAATGCCTTGCACATGGAGAGAGGGCAATCACCCAAAGAAGAGCCAGATATTTACATCCTTTCATTTAAAGGAACCCATGTATGGTATGGGTATTTACATAGTAATTACTGCCCCTGACATGGTTCTGAAGCACTTTGCATACGGATAGCATGCCACTTCATGGAAACCCAATATTGGCGATTAATCAGAAGGCAAGTCAAGGCTTGCAGTGAGTTATGCATTTTTTATTTGGTGCCATGCAACTTGAATTACTGCTTGTAGGAAACGGCCTTTCTACATGGTCACTCTGGATTTTTTTTTTGCCTTTTCCTGGACCTTATATTTTTGCTGTCTTAAGGACTCTGTGCCGTTTCTTCCTGTTAACCAATAGTAAAGTGCCTGTACTCCCCCACAGTTGTAGCCCAACAAGCTACAAGAGGACTTTTCCTGGAAGTACTCAGCTGACCAGTGACAAATGGACCGTGACTGTACCCTGCTGCTGGCCTCTGCCTGAGCCCTGAGAGTCTACAAGCGCCTCCCTTGAGGTCCTTGGGGGGGCTTTAGAAGTATACCCCTGCAGTGGATTGGGACTTAAAAGACCAGTCACAAGGAAGTCCCAAGGTAAAATCTTTCACCAACACGAACTTGGTTGTTGTATCAGACCCACTCTACATCGCGGTTGTCCTCCGATTTCACCTAGGTCCCGGTTTACCACAACATTTTTTGGTTCTATGTTCTCTTAAATCTTTTTTTTTTTTAAACTCAAATCTCTAGTTCCCTTTATTGGATTTTTGTCATTTTGGTGTCATTTTGTTTATTACATTTTACTATATTTTTCTAATTCAGATTTTTTTTTATTTTTTTTACTTTGTTACTGTTTTGGTACTGCATACATACTTTACATATTGCCTCAAGTTAAGCCTGTCTGCTCTGTGCTATAGTTACCAGGGGGGTGAGCTCAGGTTAATTTAGTGACTTTGAGGGTTCATCCTGAAATGGATTGTTATTATTCCGTCACCCACCCCAAATAAATATTTAATTTCTTACATTGTTTTCATGCAGATTAGGGTGAGATTGTGCAGGTTCCATATATATGCCCTCATTACAATGTTGGTTAGATGGCAACCGACAAGCAGTCAGTTACTGTCCGACCAACATCGGGTGCAGCAGTTTGACCACCGCATTAGGATGCATGGTGGTCAGAGGCAGCTGCGGAGGGACCGACCGAAGATTCCGGCGGGCTCAAGGAGCCCGTCCGACCGTTGGTCGGAATGTAATTCCCTACAATTAGAGCGGTGCCAGCTCAGGCACCGACGTAGGGATTACGATGTTCCTTTCAGACAGCCTTTCAATGGCGGTCTGACCGCCATTGAAAAGCTGTCGGAAACGGACTTTGGGGGCCCCTAGCAGGGCCCCCATCCCTCCGCAGCCTCAAACATCCATACCCCGTGTGCCAGACACCACATTGTGCCTGGCACACGGTGCATGGATGTTTGCAAAAATCAATTTTCCCAATGCGGCTTGTGCTGCAGCCCTTTTGCGGCCGCTGCAAAAGCCGCAATTGAAAAATTTATGTTTCCGACCACCTCATGGGAGGTCGCATCCTAATTCGTTGGATGGAACCGCCTACTACTAGTCGGTCGGTTTCCATTCCAACATGATGCAGGACGGACGCTCGTTCAACCGGCATCGTAATCGGGGCCATAAGCTTGACCTCATGTATTTTAAGAGGATGCTACACCCTATTAGTAACTTTGTCGTACATATGGATTATATATTGTCATACTGTCTGTAGTCATTGTATTGTAATTGCATTTATATAGCGTTTACTACCCCTGACGAGGCGTCGAAGCGCTTTTTCGGCGAGTAGCACGCTACTCCGGGACCCATAGAGGATTAGTGTTGAATTAGTATAGTGAAACATGAAAGTAATTTTAAGTGGTGGATAGGTTAGTCAGTTATTTGGATTCGGAAGGATAGCAGAAGGATAGAAAAGGAAAAAAAGGTTTGTATTTATATAGCGCTTGTTACCCCTGATGGGGTGTTGAAGCGCTTTTTCAGCGAGTAGCACGCTACTCCCGAACTCATAAAGGATTAGCGGTGAATTAGTATAGTGAAATATGAAAGTAATTTGAGTGGTGGATATTAGTTAGTTATTTGGATTGAGAAGGGTAGCAGAGGGAAAAAAAGGCTTGCATTCATATAGCACCTGTTACCCCTGATGGGTGTTGAAGCGCTTTTCTGGCGAGTAGCACGCTACTCCGGAACCCATTAAGGATTAGTGTTGAAAATTAGTATAGTGAAATATGAAGTAATTTGAGTGGTGGATATGTTATTCAGTTATTTGGATAGAGAAAGGTAGGTGGCGGGATAGAAGAGGGAAAGATGTTTGTATTTATATAGCGCTTGCTACCCCTGATGAGGTTTTGAAGCGCTTTTTGGCGAGTAGCACGCTACTCTGGAACCCATAAGGATTAGTGTTGAATTAGTATGGTGAAACATGAAAGTAATTTGAGTGGTGGTTATGTTAGTCAGTTATTTGGATTGAGAAGGGTTGGGGAGGGGTGAAAAAGGGAAAAGGGTTTGCATTTATATAGCGCTTTTAACCCTGATGGGGTGTTGAAACGCTTTATTGGCGAGTAGCACGCTACTCTGGAACCCATAAAGGATTAGTGGTGAATTAGTATAGTGGAATATGGAATTTGAGAAGTGAACATGTTAGTCTGTTATTTTGATTGAAAAGGATAGTGGAGGGATAAAAGAGTGAAGGATTTGGATTTTTTTTTTTTTTTTTTTTTGGGGGGGGAGGTCACAGCAGTAGCAGGAGGCTTTTGGATGAGTAAAAAGGGGTTTTGGAGGGGAAGAGTCAGAGGGAAGAGTTTAGAAAGGTTTGTTTTGCGGGATCGGTATAGTAAAAAGAGGTGTCAGATGATGCGAGTAGGGGAGAGTCTAGAAAGGGTTATTTTGGGGATCATAGTAGTGGTATGGGCTTTGGGATAAATGAGAGAGTGGATGTAGAGGATATATTGATAGATGTATAGGGTAAGAGATAGGGTAGTGCATTGGAAAGAGTAGTGTAAAGAAGTTTGAGATGAGTCAGAAAGTTGGGCTAGAAGATATATTGAGAGAAGCATTGGAAATGCTAAATTAGAAGAAAGTGATAAATATATAGATCCATAAGTACATTGAAAGTATATAGATGCATAAAGGAGGTAAGTATATGTAGATTAAAGATATTGATAGAGGTACAGGATGAGAAATAGGGTAGTGCATTGGATATGCTTTTTTAGGAGAAAAGTAACAAACACACAGATCCAAGTACATAGATGCACAATGGAAGCGTGCATGTAGACCAAAGATGATTTCTTTTTTCTTTTTTTTTTACAACATAATTATTTTACATGTTTATACAAAGCAATACACAAAGATGGGTACATATCTATAGTGACAATAAATGCTTATATACAGAGGGATATGCTGTATCACTAATCCTTTGTAATGACTTTTAAACAAGGTTTTTCACACCACTATTTTGAGATAGTATTTTTATATAGTAATATACACATTTATAGTAAATCAGGTGCAATTTTAGTCTATTGAGTATGTATATTTAAATTTCAAGTATAGGATTGTGTTTGACGGGACAGCAAAGCTGTTATTTAGGGAGAATGCATTCATAATATTTTGTAGTTTAAGCATATTGCAGTAGTATCTTATTTAAAACTGATATGGAGGGTGTTAACTTATGCAGTAATGATTTTACGTTTTATGAGATGGCTGTGAGAATTGTTTATTAGCATCAAACAGTGGGAAATCCCAGATCGTTAATGGATCTTTTTTGGCATTTACTTGTGCCTATTATTACATGATTAGAATTATATCAATTGTTTCTCCTCTGGTTGGCATTGTCACTAAGAATGAGGTTCTTGTAGTCTTTTCTGTCTTGTTTGTTTGAAACTTAGGGGCTGTCCTTTGTTCTCAGTTGTGGGTATTGGGTAATTTTCTTGTACTAAATAGGATTCTGTGGTTCTTATCTTGCAGATTGTTTAGCAGAGTAATACTAGTTTGGTGTCTTCAGTAGATTCTGGTGGGGGAAAGATAATACTTCACCATCCCCCTAAATGGTTATCAGTGGCTTCTATTCTTGCTGAAAGTGAAATCTGTAATTGTATATCTTGGATGCAAAAGGATGCCCCATCAATTGTTTTTTCCGATATGGTGGAGTAATTAATTAAGATGCTAATCTGGAAAGCAGTGTCCATTTTTGTATCTCTTAAACTTCATCTTCAAGAAAATTGGACCTTTTCCATTTATTCCCCTAAGTGTATTATAAAGTAATTTGAAAGCAGATTTTCTTGCAACAGGAAGCTAGGGAAAGTCCTTCAACACTAGGAATATGTGGTCTGATAGCTTTATATGTAAGAGTTGTCTTCTCACTGCATTTTGGATCCTTTTGTGGCATTTCATAGCTGTAGTTGGCGGTCCCTTGTAATAAGTTATTGACATAATCCAGTTTCAGTATGATCAAGGAAGTAGTTGCCTGGTTCTTCTGAGGTAATCTGCAATGTGGAATGACACGCTAGAGTATCTGCATGGTATGAAATGTTGATTTTCGTACTAGGTTAACTTGAAGGTTCATAGTAGGAGCAGAGTTCATGATAATACCTAGGTTTCTTCTGGTGAAGCTGTTGGTAGTGCTCTTATAGTTCTTCTGGCCAAATTGTCAATGGATCCTAATTTTTCCAATCCCCACATGTTTGAATCTTAGGTTTTGGATGCATTAAGTTTAAGATTACTCTTTATCATTCAGTGGTTAATGGCTCTGAGGCAGTCACCTAGATTTCAAACTTGACAGTCATTAGGGTTTTCCACTTTAAGTATTATCTGGGTATCATTAACATACTTACAACATGAACTATGGTTAAGTGTCAGGGATTTATCTGATATATTTATATAAATGAGTTATTTTTTTAATTAAAATTACAATGTCAAGTTACAGCGATAGATGTGGGAGTGACTGTGAAGGTTCTGGCTTGCGTCATTCTTCCAGAATTTTGGAATTATATTTTTGCTCAGATGAGGCAGGAAGAAACAGTGTGATAGATCATATTTCAGTTGTGTGATGAGGAGATGGAGCACCAACCAAAGGTATGTTATTGATTTCCTCCACCAGTCTGGGCTTTCTATGTGCTGCACAGTTGGCTTCAAAAATGTGACAATATGTTCTTTTAAAGATATTCATTTAGTTGAAATATACTATTTAAGGGGTATCAAAAATGTTTTTTTTTTTAAATGTTGTTCACCTGGTTCTAAACATTTCGCAATCATGCCATAAAAAAGCTGTCAATTCGTTGTAAAAAGGCTCTAGGCCTAAAAGTGTTGTAAATCCGACCCTAAAAAGTGACAAAAAAGTTCCCTTACCTCCTCCCCCGTACTTTCAATTGGACTAAAAGAACTTCAAACCTTGAACAGAGCATGCTGCATTGGACCACAGAATGATGCTTATCTAGAATACCATTGTAGAAAAATACATCCCCTTCTGGAGTTGACAATCTTATATCTGTTGCTGTTTCCTCCTGCTTTTTCACCTCTTGGTGAAGAGGAAAGTGCATGTTTTCTAAAAACCTTCTTACCTTAAAAAATGTATTGCAGTGCTACTGCACCAGACTACCCTTCCTCCAAAAGAAAAACAAAACACGTCCAATAAGCGCCCTCAACTACAAAATATTTCTCCTTAAATAAAACCTGAACTTTGCAACCACAATGATTACCTGTAATCTTCATCACTGATGCATGGTTTATGTCCCCTAAAAATAACTCTCTTGTTATGCACCTTCCTTGCAAACATGCAAGGCCGTTTGGGTTTCTTGTAAACCTGGCATCATTTGTGCACCTTTTACCAAAATATATCCTTTGTCCTCTCATTTGCACACCCCTTCAGTATGATGCTATTCTCTGCAGAAAGCGGTTACTTTCATCCTCCTTCTGTGGTTCATAGGCCATGCATGTGCCACCTTCTGGCTTCATATTATTGAAGGCCCCAAGGTATCGGCTAGATACCTGCCTTCTCTAGGGGGTCACCCTGAAGATTCTGAAAAGTATGCTGTATGCTGGCTTCAGATTGCATCTTCGTCATCTCGCTTATAAACCGTTACTTCAAAGCTTTTCCACTCCTGTTTCTGATTAGCTTGAGCTTTACAACATTGCCTATGCATTGTACTATTCACAATCACTTACAAAACAATTTTTCATCATTTCATTCTAGAAATTACCTTTCCCAGCATTGTTACAAATCTACACACATCGAATTGGTGACCATTGACCTTTTAATCACAAAAAAGGAATTTATCTCAGCAAATGACCCGGTGCCTGTTGATTAGTCCAATTACCACTTGATTACTTTTGCAGTATTCCTCAATCCTTTGTGGCCAAACGAAAAAAAATTTTTTTGGTGTAGGGACGCTAAGAATCTTGATCTAAACCTCCTGCGGCCCTTGTTCTAAACTGCCTTTGTCCTATTAGCCCCAACATTGATGTCAATGCCCCCACCAATAGTCTCAGCGCTGCTCTGGATATCTAGCCCCTCTTAATAGTAAGCATAAAAGATCCAAATCTTCTGCCCCGTGTTTTTAAAGAGTTATTTGAGGAATTTGACTCTTTGAGAGTGATTAAAAGGAAACAATCACCCTCCCCATCTCAATTGGAAACCCCCAGGGCAGCCAAAAGAAGGTATAAGAATGACATCTATAAACATCTACAAAGCCAAAGCTACCGATATAACATCCCTGATAGCTGCCCAGAACAACTCTTTGATATAGTCAAAGCTGCCAACAACCCTTTCCATCCCCTAAAAATTGAAGACCCAAGGCCACTTCTGATTAGTCTACTCAATAGAACTATCTGTACCTTACTCTCAGAAAGACCTTAATCTTTTGTGCGAAGGTAAGACCAAATGGTCATTTTTAACCCTTTCTCTAAAAGTGATCTAGTAAAAATCATAGCCAAAGTCGAACCCTCAAATCGCTTCCTGGACATTGTTCTGAGGAATGCAGCCAAAGGCTTGACCCCACATCATATACCTCATAAAACCAACCTGATTAACCTCTGTCTTGCTCAAGGAGGGGTCCCCAGTTTTCATCAAATTTGCCTAGTCCACTCCTTTACTGAAAAAACAGACCAAGGGATCTAAACATTTTTGACCCGTCTCATGTCTGTCCTTTCTAACAAAGGTTCTTGAGAGTTGTGTTGCCACACAACACACTTAAAACATTGTGGATAACTATCACTTTGATGAGTTTCAGTCACACTTTAGAAAAGGCAGTAGTACGGTAACTGCACTGCTTTAGGTAGCGATAATGCACTCTGCATCCTAGATGATGGCAGCTATATGGCATTGAAGACATAGGGCCTGATTTAGAGATTGGTGGGCGGCCTCCAGGCCACCGGGAGTGGAGATAACCTCTGAAGGCATTGAATGTTTGCTGAGTGCCTGCCGTGTTTCTGCTGGAGTTTTTCTGTAAAACAAAAGGCTAATGACCCTGGGAGGATGTGCGGCCATTTTTCTTTTTTTCTTTTTTGGATCACCAGGCTTTTACTGGCAGTCAAGAAGAGAAACAAAAGTATATGAGACTACTCTAAATAGGTCGGACAATGTGATGTACTTACACCAAGGGCCCTGAGTCCATCGGGCCTTCGGTGAAAGGTTTCCACTAGCGAAGCACCACTGGCAAAAACATTGATGGCCTACTCTACTCTACATAGAGCAGACGGTCTGTCAGTTTGGAGGACAGGGTACTCCACCACATTTGTGGCAGAGTACCCCGTTGGCTAAACTCTAAAGCAGGCCCATGGCCCCCAACTAGTTCGCCTCTTAACCAAACATGTTCAATAGATCAAAATTGACAATACTCCAGCCCTGTCTCAGTGACACAATGGTTCCGATAAGGTTGATACTCATCCCTATCCTTTTCACTTCTATATCGAACCCCTTGGAGTCCTACTCAAACGTTAAGGGATCCTATATTGTCAATACGATGACAATACTGAAGTCCATCCCAAGGTCAATTCATCTGAGAGCATTCAGTTTCTAACCAAAAACTGCAAAAGGTACAAGACGAAATGACCTTATACCACCTAAAACTCAATCCAATTTAAACAGAATTTCTTTCAATCTCGCCCAATCGTTTGAGCTTAGCAGTACAATCCTCCGGGCCATGTTTTTACCGTATAAAACTGCATAAATAAATAAATGACAAAAATTGTTCACATCTCCTTGAATTTTAATAAGCAATTGACCCTCAGTGTGAGTGACATGTCAATTCTGATGGGCACCGGTAATGACAGTTGCTATTCCTAAAGGAATTAGGCGGTTCACAGAGAAACAATGTGGATCTGTTTACTCCCTTGTGTAGATTTCAGATGGTGAAAGCTGAAAACTGTTGAACTGTCCATGTGAAAGTCTGGGGCAAAACAAGGAATTACAGGGGTAATTGGATTAAAAATACCGATTCCCTCCAGTAATTGCTTATCCCTCGGTTGAACCTAAGGATTCCTTCTGTAATCCTTGTTCACTTTACCCCCTGTAGTTATTGGTAGCCCCAGTATTGTTTATCTTTGGGCAGGGGTGGATTTAACTGTTCAAACTCTGAGGGCACCATAAAGAGGACAATAGTGTTTTATGCTAGACATGAAAAATGACAAGTCATATTTCAAACACTGAATGACGTATAATTTACACTTGCAGGATTCAACCAGTTCGTTCCGAGCCTGTGAGCATGCCCGGATCAGCATGTCCTGCGACAGACCATCGAGTTGCATCCACCGTCATTGACTCCGGGTCAGGTAGGAAGCTCGTTGGAAGGATGTGAGACATGAAACACTGCTGTACATTTTCTGTTCTCTAGGAAACCTGCTGCATGTCTGCTACAAATGTTGCAGAAGGAGTCTAACCAAGGCTCCAAGTCTGCAGTTCCAAGAACTTGTTTCTTTCTTTAACACTTCTGAGGTGGGGTGGTAAGAAGTCTGTAGTATAGTATAGTTACAGCTGAAAAACAGTGGCAGTGTTAACTGAGAGCAGTTACAAGCATTCGAAAATGAAACAATCTGTGGTCTTGCAGGGGGCACAAAAACGACCACCATTTATAGAAGAATGAATAGTCTCAAAACACTTCACCAAATATTATCACTCTGTTTTCCCACTGATGCACCTCATGCCTGCCATATGGTGAATGGGATTTTCTTGTACCCAGAGACGTTTCAAGGTATGGGTAAAGTGGGCAATTGGCCTGGGCCACCACTTTCCAAAGGGGTCCCCTGGGAAAGTAAACGTTCTCTTTATTTATCTTACCTTGGTCTATTTCCATATAACAGCCTCTCTCCTCTCTGCCTACCGCCACCTCTGGGTCTCTCTTGCTTTCCCAGTGGTATCTTAAGAATTTTTTAGGGCCCTGGAAAGACCTATTTCACCTGCTTTTGTGTGAACCCATTTCTGAAAGCTTTTTTGGCATCATGTAAACTTCACTCAGCAGAAAATGGGCAGTAAAATTACAGAGGGCCCCAAATTATGTCTTGCCCAAGCTGACAAAGCTTTAAGACGACACTGCTTCTACCGGTGTTGTACCGGTGGCAACCACAAAGGCTAGCCTTTTAACAAAGCACGAGACAGAGATCAGAGATAGTTCCAGGCATGAACCTCCTGAATAGATTCCTTTAGTATGTCACATTTCGCTTCTTTGGTGTGAAGCCCAGTCTGAAAGTTTAATGAATGAAAGCAACATGCCTCTCTGGGGAAGTGTTCTGTCCCTAATGCAAAATATCAAACACCTCCCGAGATGTCCAGTATTAGACATCTAGGAAAACTGGACTTTTTCCTGGATTCTACCAAGGAGGGAAGTTTGTAGAACTGCCTCTGTGAGTGTTGGAGCCCGAGTGCACCAGATCAGCACCTGTGTCACAGCACAATACCGCAGACACTTGAGTGGAGTATGGGATGCTGTTACAATCTGAGACAATGATGACCGCTCAAGAGCAGGACATGGAAATACCAAGATGGCAGCACAATGCACAACATATTACTATGCAAGAAGAACAAAAAAACAAAACCAGTCTAACAGGACGCTAAACTGAAAGACTTGACAGGGTCCATTCACAGTGCTTGCTGAAGACAGCCAATATTAACTCTGCATTTAGGGTCTAGATGGGTGTGCCGTAAAGAAGGAGCAGGGAACCCATGGGAATATCAGAGGGAAAAATCTCATCAGAACACACAGTTTTATAAAACAGCTAAGAGTGGTTACTGCATAAAGGCCATCGTGATGTCAATCAAGAAAACGGGTAGCACGGTTTCTGCACATGGGACAAGACAGCAGGAACGCATATTCAAATGATGCATGTCTCTGCAGAGGTAATTGGAATATCCAGTTTCCAGAATAGGAATGTGGTATTTGGTTTAGGAGCTGCATCAAGACAAAGACAGCCAAACTATATTCAGGAGTCCAAGAAAGTCAGGAAAAAAGTGCACTGCTTCCCAGAGATGGTTTGCTCCACGAATCAGACATGCAAGAGTATCCGCACTGGTTTTCATTCGTAGATGACATGCAAATTGGTGAAGCAAAACAATGTTCTTAACACTTATTGTGGCTTCAGACCCTCTTAATATGCCATTTGAGAGCACCTTAAAGGGGCGTCCTCCTCCAGCCTCGGGTCTGGTTGGCTACTGCCTCCGCCCGGCTCAGGCAATACATATTTCTAGAATGCATCATGCCAGCAAGGTTGTAAGTTCCTGTTACTTACGTAGTTGTAGCTCTGTGCAGTATGCATTTTACCTCACCTTCAGGGATGGAAATAGCATCCTCGGGTTCCAGATCTTCGATCAGATCAAATCAGTGCATTGTACATGATGTGGTTTCTGGCGTATGATATGCAGCATCACTGCAACAAATGCAGAGCCTGGCTCATGTCTTGTTACTTACCGGTAATCTTCATTACCCCAATTAGGGTCCTCCTCGTCCCAGTCCTAACATAGTGAGGCAATCCTGCCTCCTGACAGCCAATCAGAACCCTTATAATATTTTCAAAGGATATATAAGCCCCTCCCACCCACCGCCATGCCTGTTATCAACAAGTCCTGACACAAACACAGCGGGAGGGAGGAAACAGGACTGGGACGAGGAGGACCCTAATCGGGGTAATGAAGATTACCGGTAAGTAACAAGACATTACCCCCTCATGGGTCCTCCTCGTCCCAGTCCTAACATAGTGAGGAACTCACAAGCAGAGACCCAAGAAGAAAAAACGCAGGACACCAGGGATCCTTGCAAAAGTACAAAACTTAATCAAACAAAGGATTAAGGAACAGCAGCGTGCAAAACACCAACAGCAAAACGGGCCACAGAGGCAAGGAAAACAGCAAAGCGAGAATTCCGAACAAACGAGTGACGGGACAGCCAAGTGGCCACTCCACAAAACACCTGGACAGAGACCCCCGCCTCCACAGCCCAGGAAGCGGACACAGAATGTGTCGAACGACCCAGCACCAGAGACGGAGGAGGCAGACCCACAGGCTAGGCAGACCGCCAAACGCGGAGTGAAGGTGGAAGGAGAAAGGAGAAACCAACCAACCCTGAGCCACACCCCCAAATGAGAAAAACAGGGCAGGTGAAAGACGAAACCCCTAGGTACGGAGGAAGAAAAAAACAAAGGGTGCGAACAACCAAGGATGAAGGAACAAAGGAATCCCCATCCCCAGGCAAAAGAAGAAGGAATCACCTCCAGCAGCAAATGGAACCTGGAGGAAGCTCAGGGAAAAAAACCAGGCCCAGCCGCAAAACAACCCCATTTCAGAAACTGCAAATAAGGGAAGGAGAGAAGCAAAGCACCCAACTCACCCAACCGCCGCGCGGAGGAGACCGACAACAAAAAAGACACAGTTGCGGACAACCACATCAAACAGCCTCCAAAAAAGGCACAAAAGGGTGCAACTGCAGACCCCACAAAACAGTAGGCAAACCCAAGAAGGCACAAGCACAGGAGAGATCGGATGTGGAAGCCGAAAACAACACCGAATCCGACTCACCCAAGGAGCAACAACCTCCAAAGAGACCCCGATACACCTGAACCACAGCCCAACGAGCAGACAAGGCGGAAGGGGAAAGGTCCATCAAAAACCCATCACGGAGAAAGACAAGAATAGATGCCGGACCACCAACCATGGATCCAGACCAGGAGAAGAGCACCAAGAGACAAAAGAGCCTCAACGCGCACCACAGACCGTAAGTTGTGAAGGCAGACGCGACAACTGAATGCCACAGGCCACCACAGAAGAACAGCCCAAAGACGCCAACGACAGCCGCTCAAGAGCCAGGCCGACAGATGCAGGCGACGAAGATAGGGCAAAGACAGGTGCAGACACAGAAGCAGAGCCGGGGACAAGGAAAGCCGGCCAAACCCGCCCCCCTCCAGCAGCAGCAGGAGGGGAAACCAAAGGCAGCGAGGTCAAAAAGGAGCAACCAACAGCACAGGCACCTTCACTCCCCGGAATCCTCTGCAGCACCCCCGGGAAGAGGGAAATAGGAGGGAAGGCATACAGAAAGCCCGAAGGCCAAGGAAATGAGAGAGCAACCCCCAAGCCTGAGGACAGACCACCCCGGAACAAAACCGGAGGAGAAGAGCGACGCGAGGGGAAGCAAAAAGACTGATCCAGAGCGTTCCGATCCGAAGACAAAGGTCCCGGAAGAGAGGAACAGACAGACGGCACAAAACAGAGGACGGGAGGAAGAGGCCCAAGCAAGCCGTCCCTACGAAATTCAGATGCCTCTGAACGTAAACAGCCCTCAATGCCAACAGATGAGATTTCACCCAGGCACAAATCACAGAAGGCAGCAGGTACAGAGACGCGCACCTGGACCCCCCAAGAGGGCGCAAGTAACAACAAGCCACCTGATTATCGGGACGAACCAACAGACCCCACAGCCACCAAGGACCCCAACGCGGCCCCCCAACCACAAGGACAGGTGTCTGAGGTCAACAAGAGGAGAGAAGGAAGCAGAAAACGCACCCCCACACCAGGGTGGAAGAGCAAAGCCACCATACCAAATTAGGAACCAGAACAGGGGAGAGAGGAACCAGAGCCACGCAACCTGTATGGGAAGGGTCCCAACGAGCCAACAGAAGAATCACCAAGGATCTGAGGCGCAGGCGAGCTCAAGGAACCACAGCCGCGGAGGCAGCCACCAACCCCCGGACCTGCAACCAACCCCGAGCCGGGGCACAAAGGCGGCCCAGCAGGACCCGCAGAAGAGTCAAAAGGGCAGAGAACCGAGCTGGAGGGAGAAAACAGCCCCTGCAAAGCGGCAAACAGACCTCCGAGAAACTGAAGTCCCAGAACAGGAACCAGATGAGAAAAGGCCAGATCCGACATGAACCCCAGATCCTGGAACAAGGCCATCAACGCCACCACCGCCAGAAGAGCCACAAGGAGGGTGGAAGCAGAAACCAGACAAAAGTAACATAGCGAAACACAGGGAAACCCAGACTCAGCAAAACCCCCACTGCAGGAGCCAACACCGCGGAAAAACCCAGGAAGCAGTAGAGAGGCCGAAAGGCAACACCTGAAACTGATAATGGAACCCGTCCACCGCAAACCGCAGGAACCGCTGACCTGCCGGATAGACGGGAATGTGAAAATAGGCGACTCCCAAACCCAGGGAATCCAAAAAAATCGCCCACCAGGAGGAGGGGAATGACGGACAGCAAGGGGATCATCCAAAAATAACCCAGCCGCACCAAACTGTACAAAGCCCGGGGAATCAGAAACCGAGGGGAAGGAACCATCGGGCGCCGGGACCAGGAACAGAGAGAAATAGAACCCCAAGCCCTGCTCCGGCACCAGAACCAGCACAACAGTGCCCCAGGACAAAAACTGTTAGACGCCAGAGAAGATGGCAGAGCGCATCACGGGGCCAATGGACAACGGGGTAACCGTAAAAACAGTCCAAAAGGGGGACGGCCACGGAACGGAATCCGGTAACCAAGAACGATGACCGACAAGACCCACCAGGCGGAAATCAGACCGGACCAACGATCCAGGAACAACCGAGCCGAGTCCCCAAAATTGTAACATCACCAACAATGTAGACAGGGAACTCACAACCAGTGAAACACCAGGAGTCGAACACATAACCTTCTGAGGAAGAGACTGCAGCCGGAACCACCAGGCCACGGTGACTCCTCCTGGACATAACAATATCTGACCAACACCCAGGGGCAGCAGCAGGCGCTGCAGAGGCCGGGAACCAAATGGAACGCAGCCCCCCGACCACGGGCCCGACCACGAAAGGGCCGAGAAGAAGACAGAGAATCCGGAAACTCCAGAAGAAGGAAAAAAAGACAAGCCCCTCCGCACAGACTGCCTCTGGAGTAAGCCAAAAAGCCAGAGAACCACAAAAGGCTGGTAACGGACCAAGCATCTGCGCAGCGTCAAGGCACCAAAGCGGGGTCCAGAAAGACCTCCTACCTGCCACCGCCGCCCCAGCAGCCGAGGAGAGGGACCTTAGGGCAACAAAACACAGCAGACAGAAACTGAGCCAAGAACTCCATCTGCGCCAAGATAGGAGTGAGATCCCCCCGATCCGGAAGACAGACAAACAGGTACCCAAAACCCAAGAATGGACCTGCGAAGCAGAGGCTGAGGAAGTGCAAGCACGAACCCCAAAATGAGAAGCAGCAGAAGAACGCATGAGAGCAGACTCCTCCGAAGACAAAGATGAGGAAAAAGTCAAGGAGGTCAAAATAGATAGACCCCAGGAACCAGAGGAAAATGAGTATCAAACACCGTCAGGAGATACCGCTTCCCCAGAAAATGAGGAATCCCCTGCACAGCGACCTCAAGACATGCGACAGCCAGAACCTCCTAGACAACATAATGGAAAGGCAGGCCATGCACCACCGAGGAGCAATACACGGAGTCACCCCTCCGCAGACAATGAAGCAGGCGTAAAGCCGAGAACCTCACGAAATGGACCAACAGGACCGGAAAAAAAAAAAACTTTCACTGGACATACCCTCCAGCAGGGAAAATGACCACGTACTCCCACCCTCCGGAGAGGAGGAAGCAGAAGGCTCAAGCAGCGCAGTCCGCATGGGAAGGCATCACAGCAGAATGAACCAAACCCCGGAGGCTGGACCCGGAAATCTGCAACAGGTCAATCACCTGCAGCTCCCGAAACATGATAATGCATAAACAAAGATCCTGCAGGCACTGGAGCGGAATCCTCAACACCCCATGCCCCACGCAGCAGTATCAGGAAGCCACAGCACACACCAGGAAGAGCCCAGCAACTCCCCTAAAAAACTGTCCCCAAACAACCAAGACATAGCAACACGAGACCTGGGAAAGAAAAAGGGACAGCCCTGCAGTCTCCCCCACAGCCACAGAACAAACATTATGGCAGCGGGAGCCGCATGCCGCTAGAAGACCCCAGCACGACCCGAGGCCAGAACGCAAGAGAAAGCTCCCCGCCCCAGCCCAGCACATGCGCGGGGAGCACGTTCAGGCCAAGGAGCAGGAACGCGGCCGACCGGAACACCGGTGCGGCTGCGCGCAACAAAAGAAGTAAAACAAACACTTCAACAGTAAAGAAAAGAAAAAAACTCACGGCACCGCAAACCCAGCCCGTCAAACTCGAGAACCGGCAAGCAGGAAACACGGACCACACCAGCGTTCCGACCGACGTCGGACAGCAAAAAAAAACAGGCATGGCGGTGGGTGAGAGGGGCTTATATATCCTTTGAAAATATTATAAGCGTTCTGATTGGCTGTCGGGAGGCAGGATTGCCTCACTATGTTAGGACTGGGACGAGGAGGACCCATGAGGAGGTAATGCTCTTCCACTGCATTATGGGAGCTATAGAGCTTTTAAGTTGTTAATAACACTGACAGTGGATTTAGACAACCTTTTCCTGCACTTCTTCACAGTCTAAAACTGCCAACTCTTGTCAGCCCTAGGGCCATCGGGCACCAAGCATGACACCTGTGGCTAGTGGGGCGCAAGCAGTCTCAGAGACACTGCAAAGATTTTCCTGCAAGGGAATACAATATCACTTAGCACTGAACTTTTATGGGTTTGATTGCTTTTGGAACGTCGAGTCCTACACTGTGTCACGGATTTCCTTTTGGGAGTGTCCCATTTCACTCCCAAAAGGATTTTTGTTTATTCCTTTATTTAAGGATTTTAATGTTGTGCTGAGCAGGTCACCTTACAGCGAATCACTCATCAGCCACGGCAGGATATTTTTGATCTATGGGTTACTGTGTTTAACTTGAGCACCGAAAGCATTACAAAAATAACTTGTAATTAGCTGCGGAGAAAGTGGTAAAGGAAATGACTGCAGAGGTGAGATACAGGATTGAGCTCCTAACTTCGATTCTTTCTGTTGTCTCCTTCTTGCACCGAGACAACTTTGCTTTGCAGGATGCCATCAAGGCAGCGGGTGAGGAAAGTGCCAGGGATGTGTTGCACTCAACTTGATGCCACCAAGCATGTGTAGACTGCTTGAGGTACCAGGGGGAAACTCAACGGGCACAGCTGAACATCCACTTGGAATGTCTGGATCACCTACAATTCCCATTGTATGCTTGTTTTTCACTTACTCTCAAGCGTCTTAGCTCAGCTGCCCTGTTTTGAGCCAGACCTAAAAGACTTCTGTGGCTATGTTGTGCGTTAGCTTCGTTGTTTGCACATTTATTTAGATTAGGAAAGTTCTTATTTACCCCTTTTGCTTTATATCCCCTTCTGAATGATCATTTGTATTTTCCTTACAACATGGTGGTGGCTAAAATTGATTCTTTGAAGAGGTTAAGTTCCTCTTGAAAAGGTACTTCGCTTTCTTGCCCTTTTCATCCCACTTAGATTAATTTTAGCCCCCACAGACATTTAAGGGTCTCTACTGAATCTTCATGCAAGAAATGAAGTGCGTGCAGATCCTCAACCCCTTTGCACAGACACGCTTTATTCACACCCTGTGAGAGCCCTGCCCGCAAGGGAAGTCAGCACAGCCTTACTACCTCTAGGCCACCCGTGCTTTAGAATTTCCCTTACTGAATTTTCTCTACCCAAGTTTTACTTCATCCGTGAGCACCGTTAAAATGTTCCCCGAACTCATTTTCGTCCATGTTGTTAGTTCCCCTGTTACCTCTGTTCCCAATGGCCAATGTACCATAGATAAAATGTATCACTGTCCTTTAAGGTAGGCTGTGTGACTGATGTAAAGTCTTGAGTTGTTTAACTGTTCAGTCCTTCATAATCCTCTTTTTTATTTGCAAGTGCTTGATGTTGTCTTCTCTGTACCCTGTTTACATTTATGGGGCAAACTAAAATAGAAACATATAGCAGCCAATGTATATATTAAACTTTTTTATGGTGTCCAACTTGCTAATCATAATAGTTTGCAGTGGGATGCACACAATTCTCATCAGCCATCCCTCCTGGTCAAGTTGACCACATTTTAATTCCTAAAGAAAATGAAGTGTGGACATGATTTACTTAGGCCTTCTCATTGCATAAACGTGTGCTTTAATGTATAAGATTTAGATGAAGTTAATTTTGCTTTTATAGGAGGTCTGTGGGCTTTCTTTGAGGGGTCAAATTATCGCACCACCTTTAGCCCCTCCCTACCACCCCCCCCCTGGCTTATGCCGTCACTACAAGGGCCACAGTAACTTCCACTTTAAACGCAAACAGTCTTTTTGCCAACTTGAAATTATTGTTATATGAAAATTGCCCTTGCGCCCAGGGATTTTTCAAAAATAGTTCTCTCCAGATAGTACCTGGAAGACTTTGTGAAGGGAAAACAGTGCTTAAATTAGAGTACATTGTGGTAGAACCTGTGTAAAGATTGTCACCATACATTCTTCCCCACTTCCAGTGGGATAAACCTGGAATAGGACTCAGAATCCTTTTGAAAGTATTTATTTGTGGTTATATATTGTGTGAACAAGACTCAAAAGGGTATCAGAGTGCTTTATATAAGAACTGTTACTGCTGCATACGAGCAGTTTGTAAGAGGTCAGTTACATAAATGTTGTTGATTGTACAACCAACAGTTTACAGAGTTATCAGTTAAAACAAATGTCTAAAAGTTGAATATGCACATGAGCCCCTCTTCCTCCTTTCACCTCTCCTGTTCTCTAGCCATGGCCCTCCTCTCCACAAGCATGGCCCCCAGCCTATGCCTCCTCCAGTAACCTGCAAGCCCCTCCCCCAGTACATACAGGTGAGCGAGGCTCCAGCGTTCATCTCCAGCACATGCCAGTCCCTGCTCCTTGCCTCAGTATTGACTGTGCAGAAAATCCTCCTCTACACGGTCACTGGTAATCAGTACCTTCTAGTGCAGCAACACCCGGTCCCTCCGCTTAAGTCTCCTTTCCTCCATCATTCAACCTCCAGAGTACTTGACCTGGCAGCCTGTCGCGGTATCGCTCTAGCAGCTTCCTACCTGTCTGGACCTGGTAAGACTAATGCCTCACCCAGAAGTCTCCCACCTTCCTGCCACGACCCTGGTGCAGGGAGTATCTCCCGCTGGACGATTCTACCAGGCCTTCTCCAGCAAAGCCATCTAATCTTTCTCCCTTGTGGACTTCCTCAAGCCACACAATTACTAAATGAGGGCTCCAAGTACCATCTCCCCTCTTTGGTACAATGCGTAGTCCCCAGCTTGCAACCTGGTCTGCAGTATATTGAGGCTCCATAGGTGAGATGGACAGGCCAATATGCCACCAATAGAAGTGGGGGGCCTCCGGTACCAAGTCTTTAGATACACTAGGGCAGTGGTGGCTGGTGACATTTGAAAGTGGTGAGGCGTAAAATTATTGGCATACTGCACCGCAGCGAGCGAGCGTAGTGAGCGAGCCCGAACAACCTAACGGGGGTTCGGGGGGGTTCTCCCCCCGAGAAAATTTTGAAAAAAGAGTGGACAAATGGTGCATTTTCAAGCAAATTTGAGAAAGCAGGATGGTTAATAAAGCAATTGTGAAAGTGCAGTTATTACATTAATAAAGAGATGTCATATAACATAGGTAGCTGCTTATTCAAGCTTTCTTTCACCCCATAGTCCAGCAGGGTCTTGATACAAGACAGATAAGAGAAAAAGCAGTGTGGTCCTCGACCAGGAAGACACTCATATTTCGTTGGTAAGAAGTCAAAGGATTGGTCAAATTGAAAACCTGAAATGCAATATGCAATCAAACAATTTGCAAGTACATCTCATCTATGTTCAACAAGCCATGTTTTACCCATGATTGGAATTGTGAATCACCAAATAAACTGAGCCACTGCAATCAAAAGCAGAGGGCCTCCTCAAAAAGTATGCCCTTAAGAGAGTTCTCTCATCTCATGTACTCTCTATATTTTCTCTGGAAGTTGAAAACTCATCACATTCTACTGCACAAACCTGAACCCTTCTGCATATTCCAACACCAGAACTCATTCTTGGCCATTTAGTTTGGAGCCATTCATACCAGGAATACAGAAAATACCTTTAAATAGAGTAGAAGGTTTATGAATACAAGCACTTAGCAATTGTACATATACTATGAATGAGAGCCAAAGGAAACAAAAAGGAATAAAGAAGGGAGCAACACTCAAACACAACTCATGCTCCGGAACGCCATAAAATTCTCTATGTGGCAAGTTCATCACCTATAGCAGAACACAGTACATTTAATGTCTCCCTCAGTTTAGCATATTAAACAATAGCAAGTGGTAATTCTTGTGATATGTACTCATCACTGTAGACTATTGTAGAGTCACTATATAAATACAATTAATACAATATGTGGTGTTAGGTGTAGAAAATCTAGACTCACACCTGTCTATATTTTTTTTGATGTTTTATCCTTGATAATGTGCCCTATTGACACTCTGGGGACCATATTCAGTGTGCGCGCCCTGAAACCGCTCATAAACTCGAAAAGTAAATAGAAATGCCCCCTTCTCCTTCTATGTTTCACTACCCTTCCCTTCAGCTTGTCTGTGCACTGTCTCTCTCTCCCTGGCAGTCTCTCTCCTGCCCATGTCTCCCTCCTTGCCTCGGATCTGTGACTGTAGTATGATTCCAACTGTCTCCTCCCTCTATTCAAAGCCTCATGCTCATTCCTCTGCTCTCCCCTGTCACGGCCACCAGTCTGTCTGTGCCTGTCTCTTTCTCTGTCTTACTCTCTCTGCACTCAAGTTAATTCCTTGACTGACTGTCTCTTCCCTGCTCTTTCAGCTCTTATCTCTATTCCGCTGTCTCTTTCTCTGTCCAATTTCCTCTCTCATTTCTCTCTCGCTCGGTCTTGCAGCTTCTCGGTCACTCCCTCTGTTTCCCCTGTCACTGCCTCACTCCCGGTCTTTTCTGTGTCTCTTAGCTCTCTTCCAACTCCCTCCTCCTCTATTATCTCTCGCTAACTTTGCTGCTTGTCTCTCTCCCGCATCTGCTCCGGCTGTTTTCTTATCCCTGTCATTTCCTTAGTGCCCGTCTCTTCCAACAACTAGTGCAGCACGAGTCACATCAATCTATACCACAGTGTTTTATATTATTGGTAGAATGGTTTGTTACAAGAAGGTAGAACCTCCACTCTGAAACACATCCCATAATTGCTGGGAAAAGATTTGTCACAGAAAACAAAGTCAAGACCCTGCGGCAATATGGCAAGTTTCATAGGTGCGATCAAGCTGGATACTGCACAGCGTGTTGATCTCTTGATACACCTGCATCAATCTAATGTGCATACCCCTTCACAATCATCCATTGCAAACAAAATGTATACAGCAAGTGCTTTGAAGCACTCGGATTCGACAAGTAAAAAGGAGAGCTGTAGCAATACAGATGGCATCTATGGAATGCACCAACGAGTGAATGAATATTCACAATCTTGGAACATTTCTACACTTGGTTTTCCAAAAGAATGCCCCTTCTGCGGCACTACTGGACTTCTCCGCAAAGGAAACACATATACCAGGTGAGAAATATTGCCAGATCGCACCTGATGCCCAACATGTACACATCCATATTACCTCACATGTGCCCATCTGCCCTTGTGCCCAGTCAGGCACACTACAACACAACTGGACACACTATTTCAGATGACGTATACGAAACAGGACCCCGGACCCCGAAGTTGCCTCCTAAGTGGAGCTCGTGTTCTATAATCGGCCACCGGGTCTTGGAAAATTGACACAATGGTCTGTGCACGCGGCAAATTCAGAGTTTTTTTGTTGTTGTCACAATCTGCATACGATTAATCTTTAGTAGGACTCAGGAGTTCATTTCTGCATAGCACATAGAGCTAACTGAACCAACTTAAAGGCGCATTTGTACATTCCTCCCATCCCAATTCCCACCCCCTTATAAAAACGTGCTGGAAACTGTCCGGTGATGGACTCCCCACTGCAGAGATCCATGCAGACCCTGGCACCAGCGGCGTCAATCCTCATTAGATAGCTCCGGGGGTTCAGCGCCTGCAGGTGAGCGCTAAGTACACCACCACGCTGCAAGATCCAGTGAGGTGGCAGAAAGTGTTCAGCTCCTCTGTGATCTGCGAGCACGAGGCACGTCTGGGGTCCAGTGGGTCAGCTCAGCTGACTGACTACCAGTTGCAGCGGTAACGTATGTGAACTTTGCTCCCTACTTGAAAAGTTCGGTTACTCTAGGGTAAAGACGGGTGCACACAGAGGGCCACAGAAAAGGCAGAGCCGGAGACTACATCCAGTCAGCCGCGTTGCAATCGGCTAACAAGTGTCCACTTGAGTGGGCCTGCCTGGAGACCTTTACCGACCGCCACTACCTATGTCACTAAGTCTAGTTTTAAAACAAACCCTTGCAAGTATTCTCAAGCAAGACTCCTGGTGAACCTTTCAGTGCTTGTTGCTGCTGAATGTTTACTTCACCAAGCCATTTCAACATTAAATGTGCTATAAAAAAAAAAGAGGTTCATCATAAGCATTAACGCCTTTTCTTTTTTTTGTCCCCCCCCACCCCCACCCTATGTTCTGGGTGATGCCTTTCCCATTCCTGTCCAACTCCTTGATTTGCAGGGCCACCAAAGCAGAGTGCGGCTAGGCTGTTCGTTATCCTTCGCACTTTATGTATTCATTTTACTTACTACTCTTAAAACAGCTTTGATCGTATTGGTTAAAAGAAGTCAACATGGCACGCCCTGCTATGCAATGCATGCCTCATGACAGGTGTGCGTGCATTCGTCATCTTACTATCCAAGGAAAGAGGCCGGAGATCTCAAGCTGTATATCCTGTCACACATTCAGTCCGGGGTTCTTTACATTCTGGGACTTACAGTCCTGTATTTATAAGATAAATTAAGACTACAGGTATCAACGGCAAATGGAAGACATACCAGATAAGCTTCAATGCATTTCTACGAGGGGGCAGAAGGTGGCGAAGAGCTGTCCTTGGAAATGCGAAGGGAATTATTTGCATACTGCACTGGGGATCAAAAAGAGCACATTCGGGTCTCTTTTTCCAACTTGCCTATAAAGAATTATGCAAACCTGCGTAAGGTGCCACCTGGCAGAAGAAAGCAGCACTCCCTCCCACGTGCTTTGATGTATCCAGGCGCTAGCTGGGAATGCCAGGCATGGGAGGACGGGCGCTAATTCACTCACTCCTAGTTAAACCTCTGCTACCTGAATGAGGCACAGCAGCGCAGCAGGCGGGTCGCACAGAACCTTATGTCCACGGTGTAATGGCAGGAAGCAGAGCGCTCGAGTTTGCTGAATCCATTCCCGAGCAGCTCACCCAGGCCAGGATTTTTATTAGTATTCCGGGACCTGTAATCGTGGTTTTAGAGAGGGACAAACACTTTCCAATGGAGGCTGTTTTATATATGAAGGGGGCAATGATGTAAGCCGCCGCCATCGACTTTTCCAATCACGACTCTACAGCCCCTCTCGTCTCGCAACATGGAAACTAGTAAAAATGAAGGTAGGAATAGCATGTTCAGAGCCAGCACGCATTTCGTGATAGCATGTACACTTTACCCATTTCCGTCTGCAGGTGGTCAGTGCCTGCAGGATGACAGCAGTAGTAGGGCTGGGAGTGGACCTCCGGTTCATGCGCGCGCTGCCCCGCTCTCACACTTTGTGCCCTGTGCGCGAGCCCCGGCGTGATCCGCACTCCATCTTCCAGCCCAAAGTTACCCAGGCATTCATTCACCAGAAACGGGAACTTTCCAGCCCGCCGAAAAACTTTCTGCAACGCGCCCACAGCCCGACCTCAACCCGCAGCGCTTTATCTGCCACAGAGAGTGCTGCCCCCACACAGCATGCTTCTAAAGAAGTTTCTATTGCCCCCTCCCCTCTCACCCCCACACAATAACCCCATTCATCACTTCCCATTCAATTGCGACCAGAACACCATTGCACCAGCACTAGCCCGCAAACAAAAGGAAGAGGAGGGAAGGGGGGAAAGTATCGCAGACACGGAAGAATGCAAAGTTATAACAGCTTACCCCATAGAGGCGCCTCTCTTACAGGTCTGTGGAAAGGTGGCAGCTGATGTCCCTAAGCGCACATGCCATTAACATCGGAGGGTCTGTAAACTGGACTCAGACGCGGCTCGCGGGGGGGGCCGGGGCCCCGGGGATTTTTTAAATAAAAAAAGAATATCCTACCTGAGGAGGTCCGAGGTCCGCCGTCCGTGCCGCCTCGGGTCCGACTCCGTTTGGCCCTACAGCCCCTCTCAGCCAATCCTGGCGCTGCTGGCAGCGCCAGGATTGGCTTAGGGCACGGTTACCCCTCGCCCGCCTGCCCATTAGGAGACCGAGGTTTAAGCCTTTGCTCAACCCTCGCTCTCCTAATGGGCATGCGCAAGCCAGTGCACACACAAGTGCGCATGACTGGGCACGGCCCGAAAATTCGGTGCCCTTGCCCACTCATGCGCACTTGTGCTGCAGTGCTGCCCCTGGTCCCTCTAACAATCATGTCAGTCAACATGACGCAGGACCGCCCACACCCTTCAGACTCTGAAGGGGGTGGGCGGTCCGACGTCATGCTGACTGACATGATTGTCAGTTCTCCCTCGGCTCTTTGAACTTAAGTAAACTGATTCAGTTTACTTAGGTTCAAAGACGCCGAGGGAGCTGCGGGCGGGGGGGCTACGCCCCAGCGCCCCAATGGACGCACCGCCACAGGGCCAAGTCTGCGCCTGTCAATGCGCATCCTGGCAGCAGGCAGCATCTTGGAATCCCCTTAGATCTACCACTAAGCCGCCCCATGCACACCCTCACATCCTTAAGGAACAGAAAGAGACCCCAGGCGCCCTCCGGCAGCCTCTCTGTGTAAGCCAGCTTACGCACTACTAACCATATTTTTCCTGGTCCGTATGTGTCCCTGATTTCACCAGCGCACTTCTCTTGAGACCGTGAGGGACGACTATCCAAAGACACTGAACTCGAGTAGACACTTGGCCCACCTGCCTTGCCGCCTGTGACGCGCGCTCTCTCTCTCTCTCTCTCTCTCTCTCCCTGGGCCCTGCAGCGAGCGCAGCCCAGCCACGCGCACTCTTTACAGAGAGGCGGGAACGGCAGGGCTTCACGTCTCGCGCACAGCTGCGTGCTGTCCAGAAGATGCACACAGCAGGGTTTTGTCAAATAAAATCTCTCACAAGTAGAATTATTAAACACACAGCATTACTCAAACAGTCAAGAG
The DNA here is from genome assembly GCA_963921515.1 of Calotriton arnoldi. NCBI lineage: Eukaryota > Metazoa > Chordata > Amphibia > Caudata > Salamandridae > Calotriton > Calotriton arnoldi. Next base: position 1,902,820 of record CAWUFW010002529.1, on the reverse strand, counting down.
TCGAAAGGGTTTTAATGTGCGGCGGTCCCAAGATCCCCCGAGAGGCTGCTGATTGGATTGAGGTTGGAACTGTAAAAGCAAATAGTAACAAATACTGAGCGTGATTTGTAAAGGTTGTTTTAAGGAGAGTTAAAACAAACGCTTCTGTTCCGGCCCCGGCTTTCTGTGGCACTAGCTTAAAAGTGCGTACCCTCCCACAGTTTACAAGCCGGGGTCGGTTTTTTCTCTCCTTTTAGTTTTATGGAAGCCCCTGGCGAATGTTACATCTCAGAGTGTGTTCTTCGCGAGGTAGAGGTCGGAGTCGCCTTTCACTGCCACTGACAGATCCAGCGCACGTCTCCTCAGCCAGCACTTGAACTTTATGGGCTTCTTAATCCCCGCTCCGGCCCCGCTTCGGCCCCGCTTTCAAGGAGGGAGTCTGCTTCCAGGGAGATGGATGCGCACGGTCCGCACAACAGAGGCTTGTGTGAGCTTCGCGCCGCGCCTCCACTTCACTTTACAGCAATCTGCGCTCACCGCTGCAGAGCGACGCGAAAGGCTGCGCGCTTCTCTTAACAAACAAAATAGGAAGGCCCGCCTTTAAATCGGAGTGAAAAAGGCGCGGGATAGAAAACATGTCTGGTGATTGGGAAACCGGGCATTCTGTTCGCTAAACACAACTGTCAACGGGTGTGGTGTAATCAGGGCCACTGGAATTATGCGATTTTGCAACGGCGACGTTTCCCGCGTAATTATGGATTTGCACTGCAGCATTTTTCACATAATGCATCATGTGCTGCATAATTTGCAGATTTTAACAAAAAATAGTTTATAGTTAAAACGGATCAAAAGTTAACACGCAACACATGTAGCCTTGCAGTAAAGGGCCCTTTCCAGTAGTTGACTGGTACCCTTTCTGTTGCTTTTCATGTATTTGTGTGTCAAACTGGTACTAGTGGAGTGAAACCTTTGCCCAAGCAGTCTTAACCTGTGTGGCAAAATGACAAAAATAAGGAAGTAATACTATCAATTAATGAGCTGATTTACGCTGCATAATTTGTCTTTTCTTGTCACATAATTTGGTCAACGTTGACACATAATTTGGTCATCATCTACAGCATAATTCTAATGCTCCTGGGTATATGTATTATTTCTGAAGCATACCTGCCAATTTTGAAAATATTTTACGTGTAAAAGGGGAAGTCAAGGCCTTGGAGGGACAGATGTGGTGTGCTTTGAGCTCATCACTTCCTGGCAAACCATTAAGCGGACAAGACCAAGTAGAGGAGGTGGGGCTTAGAGCCCAACTCTGTATGAGTATACTCTCCCACAACAGAAAATAGCAGAGGCAACCTAGCTTCTGAAGCTGCAGTCAACATCCTGGATTGGCTTCAAAACCCCTAAATCACATTAGCAGTGCGAAGCCTCGCCACATGACCTGGGAACCCACTTTCTTTAGGGGTGATACGTGTTCTTCACTGGGAGACACCGTGTGAACAGAGCAGATATCATGTGACACCCGCGGGCACTGTGTGAGTTGGCAGGCCTGCTAATGAATACTTCTAATCACAGATTCCTCACCTTCTTTATCTCCCCAGGCACCAGACTGGATCTGGAAACTCTTGCAATAGTTCCTATGTGCCAACATGTGACATCATCGATCTCCATTGTGATTCATCCCGTCTCAGGACATCATGACTGATGACTCAAAGATGCATAAAGGTGTTACTCCTTCACACTGATGTCAGTTCCTCTATTTTTTCATGTCCAAAGACGTGGATATGGAGCTTCGCTCCTACTTATTTCAGTTTTTCAACAAATTCTCAAATCCTTAGCTTTGGCAATGTGCAAAACCGCCTCAACTGAAGTTGACAAGTTTCAAGCCATGTGATGGGTTTCTGAAGCAGAGGTGCAGCTGCTTTGGCATCGGGGCCCATTGAACCCTGGTGATTGCTGTATTATATTATTCAAACAGCAGCCAGGCGCACCCATTTCCTTCCTTGTACTAGGGCCCATTACTACTGGTATGAAGCAGATGTGGGTGGCAGACACATACATCTCCTTATGGTACCCCCGTGCCAAGCATGACTCTAAATTGTGCGTCAAGTGTTCCTTGATTCACCCAAAGGCCATCAGGGAAAGAGAGGCCAAGGTCTATGTCGCAGAGCTCAAGAAGTGAGGTCTGTCTCGGTCAAGGTCTCCCTCATTAGGTAGATATAAGGCAATGTTGAAAGACAAGTCAAAAAACAAGTTAAGGAATAAGCATAAGAAATGCACCTGAAGCTCTAGGACATCCAGATGCTCCCACTTCAGATGACATAAGACAGTAGGTAGTCGCGGCACACAACTCCATCTTTAGTGTGTCACTTGGACCCTATGTCATACTTGAAGCTGATGTGCCCCAAGTTCCTCAGACCATCTGTGAGAAGTTGGCCTGGCATATGCTGTCCACTAGTTATAGTGGGCACCTTGCACCAGTCCAAACGACCCTTATTGATGATAGGTTTAAAGACAACCTTTATTGAAAGCTATCCTAGTGGTAGCTATGGAGAGCAGCCTTCAGGCTAAGTCTTGAAGGAGTGTAAAGCAGCTTGGTTTACCAGATTATAACCTCTTGAATGACTAAATGAAAGGAGAACCACAAAGATATATATAAGATATATGTATTTATTTCTAAACACTAACTACTAATCTCTTTATGAGATTAGAGTTCAAGATACACAACTCATACACAAGTATCACAGTATTAAAACGACAGTAAATAGCACAATACACAGTGGACTCCAGGGGGAGACCAAACCATATACTAAGAAAGTGGTATAAGAACCACGACTTGACTAGACACAGTGCCTAGAGCTCGTAGAATCGCTGGGACCCCAAGGAACCACCCAAGGTAGTGACACAGGGGACCCACGGGGGACGTGTGCAGTGTGAGAACACAGCCGCGAGCGCCGTAGGATTCAATACGGAAAGTCGTAGTTGGAATTTTAAAGATAAAGGACACTTAGGAGAGGACTTTCAGCAAACCCCTTTAGACTTAAGGGGTTCTAGGGCCAACACCCACGGGAGCACCGGAGTACTCGAGTTACCTCAGCCAGGGAAGCTGGATGCATAGGTGTCAAAGGGTGTCGGGAATCGTCGTCGTTTTCAATGGCGATCTGCTGCAAAGTGCTGCTGCCGTGAAGAAGAAAAGTGTCCGGGTGGATCCAAGCCTGGATCGAAGATGTGAAGAACCTGAAAGCAGAGGGGACAGAGTCTGGGTCACTAGCCAGTGACCAGGAGCGGAGCAATCGAATGCCCACCGATGTCGGGTGCTTCAGGTGCGAAGAGGTGAAGCTTGACTCTGCAGCCACGGTGTCCCGGAGACGTCGACGACGACCAGGAGCCGGATTCGAGCTGTCCCACGAAGGATGTCGAGTGCTGGGGTGTCGGTGATCGGATTGACCACAACAAGCCTTGGCAACAGCAACCCACGCAGGAAGAGAAAAGATGCTTCTGTGCGGACCAGCAAGATCCTGGGGACTCCCCAAGCGATGGAGAGTCAGGGCACGTCTGGAGCAACCAGGGAAGCCCAATCAAAGTTTGAGTTGCCTTCTTGGGGACCCACAGGTCAACGGACCAGGGATCGCGAAGGGACCTACGAGAGGAATCACGAAATGGCGTCCCACGGAACACTCGTTGAGTGTAGGCCTGCAATCTTCGGTGCAATTACTGCTCGGGGTCAGGGCTACAAGTAACCCAAAGCTCAGCCTCAGGGGTCGCGGTGTCCAGGGGTTCGGGTTGCACGGTCTCCACGAGGGATACGGGCCTCAGAGTTGCTGTGGGCACAGATCGACCTCAGAGACCTCGGGAACCCACCTCCTGTGTGGCAATATTCTTCGGAGTCCGCAGGAGCTTCGGAGATGCCAACCGGTCAGTTGCGTTAAAGGTGCCTGCCTTGCAGGGGAGTAACTCCTTTACTCCAAGGGAGATTCTTCAGTCATCCAGCATCGTGCAGATCGTCGAAGTACTTGGTTTCTGGTAACAGAGTTTAGTCCAGGTGTAATCTAAAGTCCTGTAGTCAGGGTTTCCTACTTTATACCCAAGGAAGGGGTTGAACAAACTCTGGGGACCCACCTATGGGAGGGTCAGGAAATAGGGGTGGCTACACCCATTTCCTTTGTCCAGTTTCGCGCCAGAGCAGGGGCTGTGTGCCCCTGCAACCGGTTTGAGCTGGACTATGCACAGGGACACCAAATGTGCCCCCAGTGCAGACTTCAAAGCACTCTGAGAGTGCACCCACCCAGCCCCAATACACTAAAGCCTGTCTGGGAGGTGGTCACACCTCCCTGTGACAGGAAACCTATTGTCCAGGCCTCCCCTACCCGAGTTTCGTCCAGCAGCAGGACGGCAGACTCGTGTCTGTGGCTGCAGCATCCATTTTGTGATGCCAGGGTTCTGTTAAGCTGGTACCGGGTGTACCGGTGATGCCATGTGGCTCCCTCTAGAAGGGAGGAATCATACCTCCCACCCCAGTACTGGGGTGGAGGTATGATTCCAAGGTGTTTGACACCAAACATGACATGTTTCCATGCAGCCATTCTCAAGTTAGCATTTACTGCGGGGTTATAATGCACTTAAGAGTATATGGTCAGGCTGCATCACAAACAACCCCGGAATGAAGATTCCGAAAGCTGCAGAGGGGCTCTGCTCATGCATGAGCACCCTCTCACATGAAACCCAGCACCCTGCCTTCAGGATTGTTAAGGCCTGCCATAGGGGTGACTGATAGGTTTACATGTGCAGTGATATGGAGAGATATAGGGAACCTATATCTCAGTAAGAGGTGCATATACCACCTTACACAGGCTGCTGTAGCAGACCTGTTGTGTCATTTTAAAAGGCTTCCCAGGGGTGGCACAATACATGCTGCAGCCCCTGGTAGGCCTCTGGGGTACCTATGCCCTGGGTACATAGTATACCATATACTAGGGACTTACAAGGGTACCCCAGAATCCAATCTGGAGTGTACCTAAAGTACATACAGTCAATTTAGAGTAGAAAGCAGATAGACTGGGGTCCTGATTAGCAGGGCCTCAGTCTGGCTAAGTCGAAAAACAGTGAAACATCAGCAAAAAGTGGGGGTAACTATAAGAAGCAGATCCTACTCTCCTACACCATCATTGACTCAAGTTCCTCAGGCTGTCGTCAACTCCCCACAAGTTGTGGCCTTTAAGGAGGCCATGCTGCAAATTTGTAAGTTCATTCTGGCTCCCTCTGAGGTGCCTTCCATCCCCATGAGTCCATTGGGGCCTCCAGTCGAAGTTCACTGGTGGGCCATCCCGGTGCCAACTGACCCTGGATGAAGTTAGCCCATTCTGCCAACGGTTGTGACTCTGTTTCCAATTACATTGTCTCTGGATCCACCATCAGCACCAGCCTCGGAGCCAAAACCATCTTCAAACAGAGCTCACCTAATGTTAAGGTACACAATTACCAAAGCAAATGCTGTGGGATGATTAGGGCTCTCCTCCAGTCCCTCTGTCATGGCAGCTGTATTTCTGGAGAATGGGGGGACATTTTTGAGTTGGATCGAAATGCCATTTAAGGTCTTCAACATGTCCCACATGATGAGGATGACTATGAGGAGACAGATAATTTGCTTCCACCTCATTATACAGATGCCGGCTTTTATCTCGATTTGCAAAATGCCAGTGGCTCGAATTCTTCCTCGGAGTTCGCCCTTGATTCACCTTTTGGATCTCTTATGGAGGAAAGTGACTCCTTTGTGGGAGTGTTTTGCAGGGCTGCAGAAGCCCTGGAATTATGGATACCCTCAGAAGAGACTATGGCTAAACTCTTCATAGAAATTTTGCAACCTGGGCCGTTGACCTCTAAGTCCTTGTTGACTTTGAAAGATGCCCTGACTGACTCAGTCCTGGCTGCTTGCTCAAAACCATTTTCATCTCTTGCTGCGAGTCACCTTATTGTGAGTTGTCACAGGCCAGAGCCAGATGATTCCGATTTTTTCACTAAATATCCAATATCGGAAAGTCTTGAGTATCCATAAATAAGGTAAACTGTCAAAGAGAATCACTACTGTGGGCAAAAGCACCTTTTCTCCTGCCAGGCTGGCATTATGCTCCCTGAATGTGGTTTGTCTCTTAGCCATTAGACACATGCCCTTTGGAAGCTGGCTCACGAGGTGTAGTCCACTTTGCCAGAGGACATCTTCAACGCCTTTGCTTAGACAGTACATAATGGCTAGGATGCTACAAAGTACTTTCTATGTTTTGGACTGGACACAATGGATTCTGTCATCCATGCTATGGACACCAGCATCATTATTAGAAGATATGACTGGACGTGTTCCACTGGGTTCTCAGGGGACATCCAGGCTTGCCAAACGGCCATGCCATATAATGGATCTAGGCTTTATGGCAAAGAGGCTGATGTAGCCTTCGAGAAATTTAAAGACATCAGAGCTACTGAAAAAGAGAGAGGGTAAGAAAAGAGAGGGCAGAAAAAAGGGAAGGACAGGAAGAACGAGAGAGCATGGGGGGGGCGAGGGTATTGGTTGAGAGTTCCAGATTATCTAAGTAAGTGTAAGGGAATCAAAAAAAATGATTTGCTCATTTTCATGTAAACAGAGTATGTTTGTATGCTCTTAAATTAAGCATTTTTGAAAGACTCCAAGTTAGTTAAGCAGAATTCCTTAACTGGATACAGTGTTAGCCAGGCGCGGTCAGTCATTAAAGGCAGAAGCCCCCCCACACCCTTTTACAAATCATGAAGTTTGTCTCGCAGGCAGACACTCATTATGCTCGGGTCAGGCAGCCAGCTGCTGTATACCTGGCAGCCTGAGCCAAACATTTCCTGGCTGATAATTTCGCAGTCCTGAAAGCGTGACATCATGAGCCCAGCAAAGCCCTGCGAGGGTGTCCCCCTCATGATTAGGGGGCCCATCAACGATAGACTCGAACCTGGGCTCTTCAGTCTTAAGTCCTGAGCACTTCAATTTTAAGTCCTGAAGTGCCCAGGGCTGACTGTCAATCAGTGATGCTTCGTCACAGAGTGGGATGAGGTCAGCGATTCTCACTGACCTCATCCTACTCTATGACGAGTGAGGGAAGGTCCTCCTTTCATTGGTTGATCAATGACAAGGCCATCAAATGTGTGAAGGCGGCGAGATCTTCTTGTTTTTTGTGCTCGAAGCCTCCAGTTCCTTCTTATCCACTGCACAGCTAGTGGTTAGGATCTGTGACCTGAGGCAGTTGGCAGTGCACTGCTTGTAAGGAAGGATGGTATAGGGCTGTTTGGCAACAAACCATCTGTGGTATGGAGGAATGGGTTGGGGCACAGCTAGCAGCAAAAAGAGGTGGTGTTGGATTATGTGCTGTGCCATATCTGTTGCTATGCAAGAATTCTATGGCTAGTGCCTGGGAGGGATGTGATGGGTAGGCTAGCAGTGAACAGCGACTGGTCAGGAGGAATGGCATTTATTGTTTGTGGGGCACTAAATGTCACATTTAGGTTTCTTCCTAGCCCTGGCCTCCCAGGCACGTGCAGAGCGGGTGGGCATTGAGTGGAGTTACCATAGCACCACAGAGATGATGAAAATTAGGTAATGTGGATATGTACAGTTACACCTCATGTGGTAGATTGAGACTATGAAGAGGTTACACAGCTGTTAAGTTAATGGTAATGTGGAGTTTAATATAATTACACAGTGCGGCCTGACTACTGGTAGAGTGCGTGTAATTTGCTCGATAACTTTACAAGTTAACTTGATGGTTTCACAGCTGCAGAATGCATGTGAAAAATTAACAACTAGAATAAATATTGTAGCTAATAGGGCTAAAGTGCATGGCATATCTTTTGGCAAGGAGATTTACGTGCAACTGTGCAGCCTTGGCTCAGGGGTATTGGATATGATTAAGTTATGCATGCTGCAAAGCTAGTAGTCATAAGCAATGTGATAGGGTAACTACATGTATTGAGGATGTAGGATTTCCTGGTAACCATGTTCCCTGCTTCTGTACAAACATTTTATGCAGCTATAAACGTCTCTTTCGACGTGTCTCTTTCCCCATTCTCATCTTTGTTATTTTACTGTCACAATTGGTGGGACCAGAAACAACTTAAAGCTGTGCTTGCAGAGCTTTGCATGCTGGTAATGCACATGTACACGTGTCCAGCGCTCCCCTTCATCTGACTTCTGCTCAGGTAGCTTATACTGCAGTGCCTTAACATTAAGCAATGCATGTTGTCACTAACCATTTGCAGCAGCTGACGATGTAACGTTTGCATCTCTTATTTGGGAGCCGTCATCTGGTGCTTGACCACCCCGTGTGCTACCATCGGAACTTGGGAACAAGCTGTTTGAACCCTTACTAATGAGGTCTGCAGGTTGCATACTTGAATGTACCCACCCTGCTTTAACTCAAGAACATCCATTTTGCAGTGGGAAACCATCAATACCAGTTCATTACATTGACACTATATCCTAGTGCCGCTCTGCAGGTCTATCTCAGGATTCTTGCATTGTGGTGGACTTTCTGCCGCAGTAGAGGGTTCACTGCTATGAATGTTTGGGACTAATCCATCAGAGGAGGATGGAGAGCCTGATTGTACTGTGACCCTCAGAATTCTGTACAGTTTTGGGATCTCAGTTAACTATACCAAACCTTCCTTGGTGTTCCCCAAGAGGACTCAGTTAATTGTGATTTTTTTTCAACTTCAGTCTTGCGAAGACCTTCCCTTCTAGGGAGCGGTCCCATCATCTCATTTCATAAACGATTAAACTGTGTCGGTCTGGAGGTTCCACAAACTTTTCAGGCTACAAATATCCTGCATAGGTGTGATCCCCATGCCAAATTCACTCAAGTTCTTTCATCTCTGTCCCAACCAAGCAATTGTGGAGACACATCCAACTTTTAGGTGGAATGCCCCTAGCTATAGATCATGGTCTCCATTAACTCATCAGAGTACAGATGAGGGGAACCCTCTGTCAGTGCTCGTGGGAAAGGGCTTCAGTTGCATTATCCCCACTATGATAAAATGTGCATATTACATAATGAGTATTTGAGTTGAACCTTGATTGAATAACACACACACTTGTGGCATGCATATTTGTCTGAGTTTTTTTTATAGATTGATCCCACCTTTTTGGACTTAATCTGAAATATATGGATATATGGTTATTTATATATTTGGTACATATCGGATAGGACTGCACAAGTGCTTGGCACATAGAGTAATTCTACTTGAAATGTTTCGTTTAGGAGTGCCTTTTTCTGTATATATATCTTCTGTATGCATCTGCCTGCAACAGGGGCACAGGTGGAGATAGGGAAGGTCTACCTTGCAGCCACAATTAGGACCTGGGGAGTCCTTCTCCATGACCAGTGAAGCCACCAAGAGACATCTGACAAGCGTGATAAACCTGTTCCCTTTGACCAGGCACTTCACAGTCTCTTTAGACATCAGCCTCATTCCAGCCAGGCTGATACTTAAACTCTTTGACACTGTGCGACCTGAAGCCTTTTTTTTAATTAAAGATTTATTTTGTGGTAACATTAACCGTTAACATAAGTGGCCTACAACCCTTTTTGCACTTCTGCACCATTCACAGTATGCACTAGTACACAGTAGACCTGAGGCTTCATCACACCCTTTTCCAAATGCACTGTTGGACTTCTGTTTGAACGAAGATACTGCTTTTCTTACGTTCTTTCTCGACTTTTAAGACACTACACAACCTTAACAGCTGGTGCACCTTGCACTTTTTACCTTGATCTAACCAGAGACTTGCATGCTATATTAACTGTGTTTGACCTTAAGAGCCAATGATGGCAGCTGAGCGTTAGCCAGGGCCACCGTACCCGGATAAAATATGGCATCTATTACATATTGCTCCACACTCCATGGAATACATCCTCAAGCTCTAAACTTTTAAAAGCAGTTTCCTGGCTTTCCACTATGTGGTTGAGTACCCATACCATTGGTAATACTAAAGAGTGCAAGATCTAAAAGTAGCAGCAGCACAATGAAGGAAACTATTACACTAGCACTCTCCATGCTAGACGGGAGCCGATTATTGGCTATCCATACTGCTAGACTAGCATTACTGCTGTGCAAGTGACATTGACTGGCTTTTGTCATTGCTGCGTTTGTTACTGCTCGGTTAGTATTGCTGTTTGCTGTCAATGCTGGGCCAGTGTTGCTGCTTTATGTTCCTGGTTGGTTACTGTTGCTGCTTACTCTCCATGCTGAGGTAGCATTATTGTGCTAGTCTCATTGCTTCGATGTTATCACTGTTGGACTAGCACCACTGCTGTGCTAGTGGCAACGCTGTGTAATCTTCACAGGTGTATTTATGTTGCTGCTGGATTAGTGTCACTTCTGGTTTAGTGTCACTGCTGGGATAGCAGTACTGGTGACCTAGCATCACTGCTCCATTAATGACTTTATAGAGATGTTGTACTTGCACTCTCCTGAGGCTGTGGTATCCCAAAAAGGAATCCAAATACAGCTGTAAATTGATGTTGATGGGTGATGCTGCTCCCGGAATTGTGCCTACATAAGTGATCAAAGCCTAGATGAATTGAGTTACTTTTCCATGTGGTATGGTATTCAGCTGGCTTTCCAATTCTGATTAGAGCTTCAGAATACCAGTGGTTCAACTGGGTATAGTGTTGTCGTATCAATACACTGATTTCATGTTTGAGCTCCACCTTCAAAGAAAAGCACATCTGAAAGATACACGTTAGTGACAGATTCCTTACCTTAGAATATCCCCAGGCGTCAGGCTGGATCCGGAAAGTTTTTGCGTAGCAGTACCCTTGCGCGTCGGTAGGCGGCGTCGTGCGGCTCCGCGTCCGTTGTCGGCGTCGGGACCGCCGGGATGATGTCGCGGGCAGTACTTAGACGCCGCCCCTGCGCGCTGACGTCAGTTCTTCTTTTTCCGCGCCAGTAAGCGCAGATCCGGGAAGAGCAGTGCCCTAGTCATTTTTTGACTACATTTTTGGGTGATTTTTCACTGTTTTCTAAACGAGTCTCTCGACTCCGAAGGTGTCGGTAGGGATGCCCGGCTTCAAGCCCTGCGACGCCTGTGGTCGCATGATGTCGATCACAGACCCGCACTTAGAGTGTCTCTACTGCCTCGGCCGCGACCACGACACGAAGTCGTGCCCCGACTGCCGGGCCTTGCACCCGAAGGCTTTGCGAGAGCGGTCTCGAAAGCTCCTCGAGGTCCGGCAGTCGGCTCCGCGCCACACCAATCCCCGGTCACGTGAGAGGTCGAGGGGCCGGTCGCGGAGTCCTCATCGGTCGTCGGGGTCCAAGACTTCGCACTCCTCCGGTAAGTCGAAGCATAAAAAGTCTAAGAAGCATCATCGCTCGAAGGCTTCGCCTCGGTGGTCTCGCGACTCGGCTGAGGCTCCTATCGGCACCGTCCCCGCGGCTCCGGGAGTGCCTGTGGAGCCGCCCCCGCATTACCCGTCCTTCCCAGGTTCGGGGGCGACTCCGGCCGAGATACAGGAATTCCTGTCGGCCATGGCCCGCCTCTTCGGGCCTCAAGGTCCCCCCCGGTGCGCCTTCGGGCCCCGCGGGCCCTGATGGGGTTTCTCCGGCGCCGCCGGCGACTCCGGTCCCGGCGCCGCCCGTAACACCAGCCTCGGTCCCGGCCCCGGCTTTGGCCCCGGCCTCGATCCCGGCTCCGGTGCTGCCGCAACCCCCATCGACGCCGGTTGACCTAACTACACCTCCGCCGGCGCCGATGTCTCCGGTGCCGTTCCCGACGCCATCCGGGGCTCCAGGCGGCGTCGTTCCCCGGTTCTCTCCGGATCCGGACACGGTGCCGGACCGGCGTCGCTCGACGCCGGCTCCGACGCCGCTGGGACCTTGGGTCCCACATGTCCCTCCTCCTTATTTTGAACCTGAAGTGGAGGACGTAGATAACTGGGAGGGGTCTGATGACCCTCTCACACAGCAGTGTGAGTTTGATCAGGACTGGGCTGAGGAACTTGGGGATGCCAGTGGTCTGGACACCTCCCCTGACTCTGGCATGCGGTCTCCTCCATCCGTGGCAACGGAGGAGGGAGCAAACTTTGCAACGGTGTTGCGTAGAGCAGCTGGGGCCTTAAACCTCCAGTTGCCTACAGTGGCTGTCAGGACTAACATCCTGACGGAAGTGCTTCAGCCGGCGGCTACCTCCTCGGAGCCACTGCTGCCGTTCAACGAGGCGCTTTCAGGCGTTCTTTTGGGCACCTGGTCCAAGCCCACCACAGGGGCTCCTGTGGATAGGAACGTGGCCCGACGCCATCGCCCTGCTCCGGGCGACCCCCGTTCCTCTCTCTACACCCCACCCCTGAGAGCTTGGTGGTCCAAGCCTCTGCTTCCCAAAGCGCCTTCCCTACCGCTCCCCGGATAGGGAATCCAAACGCCTGGATCAATTTGGGAAGAAGGTCTTTTCTTCCGCCAGTGCTGGCTTGTGGTCAGTCAACACCACTTGCCTCTTGGGCCGATATTCCCACTCCTTGTGGGACTCGGTGGCGCAAGTTCTGCCCCAGTGTCCTGAGGAGGTCCAGACACTGCTTTCCCGCACCATTGCGGAGGGAAGAGATGCGGCAAAGTACACCATCAGATGTGGCCTTGATACCGCCGACTCGCTAGGCAGATCGCTTGCGGCGACAGTGGCGCTGCGCCGTCACGCCTGGCTGAGGACCACTGGTTTCTCGGGTGATGTCCAAAACTCTCTTATGGACATGCCCTTTGATGGAGTCGGTCTTTTTGGGACAAAGGCAGACCATGCGCTGGAGCGCTTTAAGGACTCGCGGGCTACAGCCAAGTCCCTGGGCCTTTCTGCTGTGCGCTCTCAGCAACAGTCTGCTTTTCGCCCCTTTCGTGGCCACGGAAGGGGCGCCCAGTCACGTCCGCTGCCCAGCCACCGGCCCGCGCAGCAAGCGTCTTCGCGTGGCCGAGGACGTGGCTCCCGCCGTGGCGGGTCAGGCAACCAGCGTGCGGGTCAGGCCACCAACCCCGCCCCGTCCGCGGCCTCCAAGCCCTCCTAGTCCTTCCTTTCAGGTGCACAGCACGCCAGTAGGGGGCAGGGTCCGCCATCACCTTCACCACTGGCGTGCCATCACCTCGGACAGATGGGTCTTGGACATTGTCCGAAGGGGCTACTCCCTCCCCTTCGTGACCATCCCCCAGCCATGCCACCTCAATTCCACTGCATGTCAGGGGATCACTTGGTGCTTCTTCAAAAGGAAGTTGCGGCCCTCTTGGCCAAGAGGGCCATCGAGCGCGTTCCGACCCCAGAAGTAGGGCGTGGTTGCTACTCCCACTACTTTCTGGTGCCCAAAAAGGACAAGGAGGACATGCGTCCTATCTTGGACCTCCGGAACGTCAATCGCTTCCTCCGGAAGGAGAAGTTCAAGATGCTCACCCTAGCTCAGGTCTTGACTGCTCTCGACCCTGGAGACTGGATGGTAGCGTTGGACTTGCAGGACGCATATTTCCACATCCCCGTCCTGCCGGCCCACCGGAGTTACCTGCGGTTCACGGTAGGCCTCGAGCATTTTCAGTTGACCGTGCTCCCTTTTGGCCTTACCAGCGCCCCTCGGGTGTTCACGAAAGTGATGGCGGTGGTCGCAGCCCATCTGCGCCGGGCAGGGGTTCCAGTCTTCCCCTACCTCGACGACTGGCTGCTGAAGGCGGGCTCGTCCCAGGCAGTCGTCTCCCACCTCCAGACAACGGCCGAACTCCTGCACTCGCTGGGGTTCTCCATCAACGTGCCGAAGTCGCACCTGATTCCTTCTCCACAGCTCCTTTTCATCGGAGCAGTTCTGGACACGACGCAGTTTCGTGTTTATCCTCCCGAACGGCGAGTCCGGGATATTCAGGCTATGATTCCGATCTTTCGGCCTTTATCCTGGGTTTTGGTACAGATGACCCTGAGGCTGCTGGGCCTCATGGCCTCCTGCATCCTGCTGGTCAATCATGCCAGATGGCATATGCGGGCTCTGCAGTGGGACCTGAAGTTCCAGTGGGCGCAGCACCAGGGCAACCTGTCCGATCACGTCCAGATCTCGGAGGGGACTGCAAAACAGTTGCAGTGGTGGCTCTCGAACCGGCAATGGGTCATGGGCAGATCCCTCTCCCTTCCCCAGCCAGAGCACACAGTTGTGACGGACGCGTCCCTTCTGGGATGGGGCGGTCACATGGGAGAGGCGGAGATCAGAGGCCTCTGGTTTCCGGCGGTGTCCCGGCTCCATATCAACATTCTGGAGCTCCGGGCGATCCGACTTGCACTCAAGGCATTCCTTCCCTCTGTCAAAGGGACGGTAGTGCAGGTGTTCACAGACAACACCACCGCCATGTGGTATTGCAACAAACAGGGCGGGGTGGGGTCGTGGACCCTGTGTCAGGAGGCTCTGCGCCTCTGGACATGGCTGGAACATCAGGGCATATTCCTGATGGTTCAACACCTGGCAGGTTCCCTGAACGCCAGGGCGGACGAACTCAGCCAGTTGCATGATGGATCACGAATGGCGTCTTCACTCGGAGGTGGCGCAAGGTCTCTTTCAGCAGTGGGGAGAGCCTTGGTTAGATCTGTTCACCACCGAAGAGAACGCGCAATGTCAGGAGTTCTGCGCGTTGGAATTTCCAAGGCGGCACTCGCTCGGCGACGCTTTTTGTCGCGAGTGGAGTTGTGGTCTGTTGTACGCCTTTCCGCCTATACCACTTCTACCCAGAGTGTTGAAGAAGATTCGGCGCGACCGGGCCCAAGTCATTCTTGTGGCTCCGGACTGGGCTCGAAGAGTTTGGTATCCCGAGCTACTCCGTATGAGCGTCGATCCCCCGATCCGTCTGCCTCTTCGGGAGGATCTTCTGTCGCAGCAGCAGGGGATGGTCCTCCACCCGAACCTGTCCAGTCTACACCTGCTTGCGTGGAGATTGAGCGGCGGCAGTTGATTCCTTTCGACTTGCCTCCCGAAGTTTGTGATGTGATTCTGGCAGCCAGGGGTCCCTCCACTAAGGTGGTATACGCCTGCAGGTGGAACAAGTTTGTGGCATGGTGCACAGCAAAGGCTGTGAATCCCCTTTCTGCCCCTCTTTCTGAGGTTCTTCTGTTCCTTCTTTCTCTGGCCCAACAGGGTTCTGCCCTGGGTACCATCAAGGAGCTATCTTTGTGCGATATCAGCCTTCCTCAGGCTTCCTGATCAGCCCTCCCTTTTCAAGTTCCCTGTGGTTAACAGGTTTCTTAAAGGCATTACACACCTTTTTCCTCCTGTTCCGTTTGTAATGCCTCAGTGGGACTTGAACTTGGTTCTTACCTTCTTAATGTGCGCTCCCTTTGAGCCTCTACATAATTGTCCTCTTCGTCTTCTTACTCTGAAGACAGCATTCCTGGTGGCCATCACCTCTGCTCGGCGGGTGAGTGAGCTCCAGGCTCTTTCATGCAAACCTCCCTTTCTCTCTGTTCATCCAGACAAGGTTGTTCTTCGGACGCGTCCGTCCTTCTTGCCAAAGGTGGTTACTGCCTTCCATATTGGGCAGACCATCACTTTGCCCACCTTCTTTCCGCCTCCGCATCCTTCCAGAGAGGAAGAGAGGCTCCACCGTCTGGACCCAAAGCGTGCGCTTTCTTTTTACATCAACCGCACACAACAGTTCCGGGTGGATGACCAGCTCTTTGTTGGCTACGTGGGCGCCAAAAAGGTCGGGCGGTACACAAAAGGACCATTTCCCGCTGGGTCACTATGTGTATCAAAGCCTGCTATTCTTTGGCTAAGAAGGAGCCTCCTGTTGGGCTGCGTGCCCATTCCACCAGGACATCGGCGGCTACCACTGCTTTAGGCCGCGGGGTTCCGTTACAGGATATATGTCAGGCAGCTACGTGGGCCTCGCTGCACACGTTTACCAAACATTACTGCCTTGGCAGCCAAGTCCGGAGAGACGGCTTCTTTGGCCGTTCTGTTCTCCGGGACTTCCTCGTCTGATCTTTGTTCGCAGACCCACCACCGGGGTTGGTATTGCTGGGAGTATCTATTCTAAGGTAAGGAATCTGTCACTAACGTGTCTCTTTCAGATGCACAAGTTACTAACTTGTGTAACGATATATCTGTAAGAGACAGTAGTTAGTGACAGATTCCTTACCCCCACCCATCCTCCCGTTCTGCGAACTGATTTCTAGGAGTTAAGGACATCCCTTTCAGGGCCCTAGTATTTTTCAGACACCTATGTCAGCTTCTTGCATGGCTCTGCGTTCCTGGCGCGGAAAGTCGTGTACAGAACTGACGTCATCCCGGCGGTCCCGACGCCGACGACGGACGTGGAGCCGCACGACGCCGCATACCGACGCGCAAGGGTACTGCTACGCAAAAACTTTCCGGATCCAGCCTGACGCCTGGGGATATTCTAAGGTAAGGAATCTGTCACTAACTACTGTCTCTTACAGATATATCGTTACACAAGTTAGTAACTTGTGCTTCAAGGACAGAAAGTTTGTAGTGGATTGTAAGGGAGGGACACTGACCTATCAGGTGGTTGACATTCCGGTTGCTTAACATGATCACATCTGTAAGAAATTGTAAGACTCTGTCCCCCTTCCTTCCTTCCTTCCTGGCCAGAGTTGGTGGTCTGGAAACATTTGGAGCTGTTAGTAGGGGTCCAGAAAGTGGGGTGCAGCCTATTGTAATGCCTGGAATCAAATTAAGCTAATATTCGCAACAAAAAAAACTGTGGTTAGTGATAATCCAAAAGTACAATAGGAGAAAAAGATATGCAGGAGTTGGTCCCCTCTACCACCCGCACTGCTCTGCTGGTAAGTGCAGATGAGCTGCCTCAAAGCACTCCACCACCAGGAGGTGCTCTACCGTTGATGCGGTCTGATCTTAAGATGGCTTTTAAGTAAAAACATGCTGACATTGATTCAAATATGTATAGCAACAACAAATTACAAATATCTTATATGCATGTAAATAAAAATACTTCCAACTTCCGTAGCAACTGAATAAAATACGACTAAAATCATTGACAAGACCGATAGTTTTAATCAAAGCTTCGTTAATCTGGATAGATTGTTTTGCCTGCCAGAATGAGATTTTACCTACCTCAGTTGGATAGAAGGCCTAGCTTTGCGTTCAAATTGTGGCTAAGTTACTGAGCAAATTGCCATTTTGATTGTTGGTGAACTTGTTAAATCAGGAGCTGTATTTATTAATAAATCTTATTATTTAGAATACTTACTCTATTTAAAAGCCTTCTGACTTGCCACTCCTTTCTCTCATTCCTCCACCTTCAGAAATTTCTCAACTTTGGCACCTGACGTCTGTTCCTCGTTACTTACTTCCTTTGCAAGTCATCTTGTCACCAGGCTGGCTGGCTGTCAAAGCAGGGGGCCAGTACACCTTCTTCACCTGCCACAGCCTGTCTGATACCTTCTTGTTCTTGGATTGATTTTCACTTGTTTTCACACTCCCCTTGTATCAATTTGACTGTTTTGAACAGAAGCCTTTTGCCGCACTTTTCATTCCATCATTGTCTGCATTTAAAGTTTTCTTGGTTTGCTTTTTTAATGCTACATTCATCCCGCATTGAATTGCCTGATTAGTGGCTTCAACATATTGTAAAGCAGTGCCATACTGAGGAAGACCCCTTTCATTTTTAGGTCTTGCTTACTAGACAGTTCAAGCTCTCTGGTTGCAAAAGACGTGCTGTGAATTTACAGTGGGCTTGCAGCTGTCCCATTGTTCAGTATTGGTTGGCTTTGCCATTCTTATTTGCTTGCTTCTTATTCGATGGTATGCCTTTTTCTTCTTGTGTTTGTCCCTCCCATGGAGCATAGCCTCTTTACCATCCTTTGATCGCCTGGCTTGTTTCCTTCCACTGCTCACTTTTAGGGAGCTACTTTTTTCTTTCTTGTTAAACACTCCTTAACAGTGCATTTGTTTTCCAGGTCTGACCTTTGTGCGACCTCACCCCCTCCCCCGAAACAGCACGACCCACATCCATGTTGTGCTGTCCCTCATCTGTCGCTCGATCTGTGTGTCATGTGCTTCTCTCTCCAAACTCTGCGCTCCATGTTGCTCTCTTCATCATGCACTTCTCCCTCTGCCCCTATGTTGCTCTCTCCCTTGTGTGCTGCTCACTCTTTCTCATGTGCTTCTCCCCTGCCCCTGTGTTGCTCTCTCCCTCGTCTCCTATTGCCTCCTTTTTCCCCCGCTCCTCCTTTGCCTCCTCCCACGAGGACCCTCCCTATTTATCTTTTTTAGCACTTTCACGCTAAAAATGCTTGATTTTCTTAATGATCCAAGTGACGTCCGCCATCTTGGCTCAGTAAATTGAAAAAAGAAAATGGGCCTACATTTGGTAGGCGTGGCATGCTAATGCATGGTGATGCTACATGCACCTAAGAATGACGCAATCGGCAACATTGCTCGCATCATGGTATCTTTTTTCTTCTTCCTTTTTTAGGTCTCGCCCTGAAGCCAGCGCTTGCGCTGGTCTGGGCAAGACATTTTGTAAGTGGGCATTTAGAAATGCGACCACTTTTTTTGGGCTTGCCTAGAGCGTGCGAGTACGCGCACAATGACGAGCAGAGGCGCCATATGGCTTTCCTCTCTCGTCATGGTGCGCGCACATCGCACCACCATTTGCCAGCCTGCTTGCACGTGCACAGCTGCTGCTCGCACTCCCTCCTCCCTTCTCCCCCTCCCTTTTCGTGAGCTTTGATCAAGCTCCTCTGCTGCTGGCATTCCCCCTCCCTTCTCGCTCAGCCCTTCTTGTCTAACTTTCTCTCTCTCTCGCCTGCATTGGGTCGAAATCTGATTATGGGAAACAAGCACTGGTCGCCCAAAACGAGTTCCGTGCCCACCACCCTCTATCTCTCTAACTCTCTACCTCTCTCTCTCTACCTCTCTCTCTCTCCCTCTACCTCTCTCTCTACCTCTCTCTCTCTACCTCTCTCTCTCTACCTCTCTCTCTACCTCTCTCCCTCTCTCTCTACCTCTCTCTACCTCTCTCCACCTCTCTCTCTCTACCTCTCTCTCTACCTCTCTCTCTACCTCACTACCTCTCTACCATCTCCTTCTACCTCTCTACCTCTCTCTCTCTCTACCTCTCTCTCTACCTCACTGCCACTCTACCTCTGCCTCTACCCCTACCCCTCTATCTCTCTACCTCTCTCTCTCTCTCTCTCTACCTCTCTCTCTCTACCTCTCCCTCTCTCCACCTCTCTACCTCTCTCTCTCTCTACCTCTCTCTCTCTACCTCTCTCTCTACCTCTCTCTCTACCTCTCTCTCTCTACCTCTCTCTACCTCTCTGCCTCTCTCTACCTCTCTCTACCTCTCTGCC
Organism: Calotriton arnoldi; assembly: GCA_963921515.1. Lineage (NCBI taxonomy): Eukaryota > Metazoa > Chordata > Amphibia > Caudata > Salamandridae > Calotriton > Calotriton arnoldi. The sequence continues at coordinate 1,883,499 of CAWUFW010002529.1, read as the reverse complement.
TCTCTCTCTACCTCACTACCACTCTACCATCTCCTTCTACCTCTCTAACTCTCTACCTCTCTATCTCTACCTCTCTCTCTCTACCTCTCTCTCTCTACCTCTCTCTCTCTCTACCTCTCTCCCTCTCTCTCTCTACCTCTCTCTCTCTCTACCTCTCTCTCTCTCTACCTCTCTCTCTCTCTACCTCTCTCTCTACCTCTCTCTCTCTACCTCTCTCTCTCTACCTCGCTCTCTCTACCTCTCTCTCTCTCTACCTCTCTCTCTCTCTCTACCTCTCCACCTCTCCACCTCTCTACCTCTCTCCACCTCTCTCTACCTCTCTGCCTCTCTCTCTACCTCACTACCACTCTACCATCTCCTTCTACCTCTCTAACTCTCTACCTCTCTATCTCTACCTCTCTCTCTCTACCTCTCTCTCTCTCTCCCTCTCTACCTCTCTCTCTCTACCTCTCTCTCTCTCTACCTCTCTCTCTCTCTACCTCTCTCTCTCTACCTCTCTCTCTCTACCTCGCTCTCTCTCTACCTCTCTCTCTACCTCTCTCTCTCTCTCTACCTCTCCACCTCTCCACCTCTCTACCTCTCTACCTCTCTCCACCTCTCCACCTCTCTCTACCTCTCTCTCTCTACCTCTCTCTACCCTCTCTCTCTACCTCTCTCTACCTCTCTCTACCTCTCTCTACCTCTCTTCTACCTCTCTCTCTACCTCTCTCTCTACCTCTCTCTCTACCTCTCTACCATCTCCTTCTACCTCTCTCACTCTCTACCTATCTCCCTCTCCCTCTACCTCTCCCTCTCTCTCTACCTCTCTCCACCTCTCTCTCTACCTCTCTCCACCTCTCTACCTCTCTCTCTACCTCTCTCTCTACCTCTCTCTACCTCTCTACCTCTCTACCATCTCCTTCTACCTCTCTAACTCTCTACCTATCTCTCTACCATCTCCCTCTACCTCTCTAACTCTCTACCTATCTCTCTACCTCTCTCTCTCTCTCTCTCCCTCTACCTCTCCCTCTACCTCTCCCTCTACCTCTCCCTCTACCTCTCTCCACCTCTCTACCTCTCTCTCTACCTCTCTCTCTACCTCTCTACCTCACTACCTCTCTACCATCTCCTTCTACCTCTCTAACTCTCTACCTATCTCCCTACCATCTCCTTCTATCTCTCTAACTCTCTACCTGTCTCTCTCTACCTCTTTCTCTACCTCTCTCTCTACCTCTCTCTCTACCTCTCCCTCTACCTCTCTCTACCTCTCCCTCTCTCTCTCTACCTCTCTCTCTCTACCTCTCCCTCTCTACCTCTCTCTCTCTCTCTCCCCCTCTCTCTCTCTCTACCTCTCTCTCTCTACCCCTCTCTCTCTCTACCTCTCTCTCTCTCTACCTCTCTCTACCTCTCTCTCTACCTCTCTCTCTACCTCACTGCCACTCTACCTCTCCCTCTACCCCTCTAACTCTCTACCTCTCTCTCTACCTCTCCCTCTCTCCACCCCTCTAACTCTCTCTCTCTACCTCTCTCCCTCTCTCTCTCTACCTCTCTCTCTCTTTCTACCTCTCCATCTCTACCTCTCTCTCTCTCTCTCGCTCCCTCTCTACCTCTCTCTCTCTCTACCTCTCTCTCTCTACCTCTCTACCTCTCTCCACCTCTCTACCTCTCTCTACCTCTCTCTCTACCTCTCTCTCTACCTCTCTCTACCCTCTCTCTCTACCTCTCTCTACCTCTCTCTACCTCTCTCTCTACCTCTCTACCATCTCCTTCTACCTCTCTCACTCTCTACCTCACTCTCTACCTCTCTCTCTCTCTCTCCCTCTACCTCTCTCTCTACCTCTCTCCACCTCTCTCTCTCTACCTCTCTCCACCTCTCTCTCTCTACCTCTCTCCACCTCTCTACCTCTCTCTCTACCTCTCTCTCTCTACCTCTCTCTCTACCTCTCTCTCTACCTCTCTCTCTACCTCTCTCTCTACCTCTCTACCTCACTACCTCTCTACCATCTCCTTCTACCTCTCTAACTCTCTACCTATCTCTCTACCATCTCCCTCTACCTCTCTAACTCTCTACCTATCTCTCTACCTCTCTCTCTCTCTCTCTCTCTCTCCCTCTCCCTCTACCCCTCCCTCTACCTCTCCCTCTCCCTCTCCCTCTACCTCTCCCTCTCCCTCTACCTCTACCTCTACCTCTCCCTCTACCTCTCCCTCTACCTCTCCCTCTACCTCTCTCCACCTCTCTACCTCTCTCTCTACCTCTCTCTCTACCTCTCTCTCTACCTCTCTACCTCACTACCTCTCTACCATCTCCTTCTACCTCTCTAACTCTCTACCTATCTCCCTACCATCTCCTTCTACCTCTCTAACTCTCTACCTGTCTCTCTCTACCTCTTTCTCTACCTCTCTACCTCTCTCTCTACCTCTCTCTCTACCTCTCCCTCTACCTCTCTCTACCTCTCCCTCTCTCTCTCTACCTCTCTCTCTACCTCTCTCTCTCTCTCCCTCTCTACCTCTCTCTCTTGCTACCTCTCTCTCTCTACCCCTCTCTCTCTCTACCTCTCTCTCTCTACCTCTCTCTACCTCTCTCTCTACCTCTCTCTCTACCTCACTGCCACTCTACCTCTCCCTCTACCCCTCTAACTCTCTACCTATCTCCCTACCTCTCCCTCACTCCACCCCTCTAACTCTCTCTCTACCTCTCTCCCTCTCTCTCTCTACCTCTCTCTCTACCTCTCTCTCTCTTTCTACCTCTCCATCTCTACCTCTCTCTCTCTCGCTCCCTCTCTACCTCTCTCTCTCTACCTCTCTCTCTCTCTACCTCTCTCTCTCTACCTCTCTCTCTCTACCTCTCTACCTCTACCTCTCTACCTCTCTCTCTCTACCTCTACCTCTCTACCATCTCCTTCTACCTCTCTCCCTCTCTCTCTCTCTACCTCTCTCTCTACCTCTCTCTCTCTACCTCTCTCTCTACCTCTCTCTCTCTACCTCTCTCTCTACCTCTCTCTCTACCTCTCTCTCTACCTCTCTCTCTACCACTCTCTACCTCTACCTCTCTACATCTCTTTCTCTACCTCTACCTCTCTCTCTACCTCTCTCTACCTCTCTCTCTACCTCTCTCTCTACCTCTCTCTAACTCTCTCTCTACCTCTCTCTACCTCTCTACCTCTCTCTCTCTACCTCTCTACCTCTCCCTCTCTACCTCTCTACCTCTCTCTACCTCTGTCCACCTCTCTACCTCTGTCCACCTCTCTACCTCTCTCTACCTCTGTCCACCTCTCTACCTCTCTCTACCTCTGTCCACCTCTCTACCTCTCTCTACATCTCTACATCTGTCTAGCTCTCTCTCTACCTCTATACACCTCTCTACCTCTCGCTACCTCTCTCAAATATAGCTACAATGTCTACGTATAATACGGTACACTAAGTGGCAGCCGCAGCCTAAAATCACTTCTTGTCCTTAAAAAAAAACAATCATTACCATATCCAATATATCTCCCCTTTATGACCTTATAAGTATTTACTTCTGCAGCACAATATCCTTTCGTCAACAACATCAAATGTTGCACAGCTAAACACTTATAAGGTCCCAAAGGCGAGACCTATTGGCTATGCCAATGCTTGTTTTCTTTTGCCGATGCTGCACAGCAGCAGGAAACTGCATTTGCAAAGCCATTGTTTCAAAAGACGAGAGTATTGTCTTTGCCTATGCTTGTTGTAATTTGGGCATTGTTACAGAATGTCTGAGTGAGAAAATGTTTTTCACATAGCTGTATTGTATTGCAATTGCATTTATATAGCGCTTACTACCCCTGACGAGGCGTCGAAGCGCTTTTTCGGCGAGTAGCACGCTACTCCGGAACCCATAAAGGATTAGTTTTGAGTTAGTATAGTGAAATAGGAAAGTAATTTGAGTGGTGGATAGGTTAGTCAGTTATTTGGATTCAGAAGGATAGCGGAAGGATAGAAGAGGGAAAAAAGGTTTGCATTTATATAGCGCTTGTTACCCCGATGGGGTGTTAAAGCGCTTTTTTCGGCGAGTAGCACGCTACTCCAAAACCCATAAAGGATTAGTGGTGAATTAGTATAGTGAAATATGAAAGTAGTTTGAGTGGTGGATATTAGTCAGTTATTTGGATTGAGAAGGATAGCGGAGAAATTGGAGGAGGGAAAAAAGGTTAGCATTTATATAGCGCTTGTTACCCCTAATGGGGTGTTGAAGCACTTTGTTGGTGAGTAGCACGCTACTCCGGAACCCATTAGGATTAGTGGTGAATTAGTATAGTGAAATATGAAAGTAGTTTGAGTGGTGGATATTAGTCAGTTATTTGGATTGAGAAGGATAGCGGAGGGATAGAAGAGGGAAAAAAGGTTTGCATTTATGTAACGCTTGTTACCCCTAATGGGGTGTTGAAGCACTTTCTTGGCGAGTAGCATGCTACTCCGGAACCCTATAAGGATTAGTGGTGAATTAGTATAGTGAAATATGAAAGTAATTTGAGTGGTGGATGTTAGTCAGTTATTTAGATTGAGAAGGGTGGCAGAGGGATAAAAGAGGGACAAAGGTTTGCATATATATAGAGCGCTTGTTACCCCTAATGGGGTGTTGAAGCGCTTTTTCGGCGAGTAGCACGCTACTCCGGAACCCATAAAGGATTAGTTGTGAATTAGTATAGTGAAATATGAAATTTGAGAAGTGGACATGTTAGTCTGTTATTTCGATTGAAAAGGATAGTGGAGGGATAGAAGAGTGAAGGCTTTTTTTTTTTTTGGGAGGTCATAGCAGTAGTGGGAGGGCTGGGATGAGTAAAAAGGGATGTGGAGGGGAAGAGTCAGAGGGAAGAGTTTAGAAAGGCTTGTTTTGGGGGATCAGTATAGTAAAAGAGGTGTCAGGTGGGGTGCAAGGAGGGGTAGAGTAGGGGAAAGTCTAGAAAGGGCTATTTTGGGGATCATAGTATTGGTATGGGGTGTGGGATGAATGAGAGAGTGGAGGTAGTGGATATATTGATAGAGGTATAGGGTAACATTTAACGGTGACAGGCATTGATTGAATTTTGGTTTTGGTTTTATAGTTCCACTATTTTTATGCACCTGTTTTTTTTTTACCAAAAACTGATCATGTCATTGTTGCACGCTGTTCGTTATGTTACTTATCTATTTTATGTATATTACACAACTTAAACTGATAAGTATCTTTAGCCAACCTGGCCTTTTTGCAATTTTTCTCACCAATAAATTTCATAAGAACATTAATTGCATCGGAACTGATGCTGTACACTTTTCCTTAACGCCAGACCTTAGCAGCTGACACTTGAACAAATCTTTTGGGCCCTGCTTCCATAGAGCATCTCCTCTACTCCCACCTCCTGGGTTTTAGGGCGGTGGACTCATTACCTGCGTTTAAGATTGGGTCCACGACACTCCTCCTCTCCGAGGATGTCCGGCATCTAAGCCTCTACGTGACATGTCACTTGTGGTGATCCTAAGTGATGCCTTGATTTACCCAGAGAGGGCTGTTTTTTAATGTGCGTGCTGGCTGGGCGTACCAATGTTATCTGCCCTTCACTGTCTCACTTGTGCCCCACATTTCAACCTCATTATTGTGCAATTAAAGTACCATTTGTTATCTACCCCTTTGTAGTCTATGGACAGCAACTAAACAATCTGAAAGAGACACGTTAGTGATAGATTCCTTACCTTAGAATATCCCCAGGCGTCAGGCTGGATCCGGAAAGTTTTGCGTAGCAGTACCCTTGCGCGTCGGTAGGCGGCGTCGTGCGGCTCCGCGTCCGTCGTCGGCGTCGTGATCGCCGGGATGACGTCGCGGGCAGTACTTAGGCGCCGCCCCTGCGCGCTGACGTCAGTTCTTCTTTTTCCGCGCCAGTAAGCGCAGATCCGGGAAGAGCAGTGCCCTGGTCAATTTTTGACCATACTTTTTGGTGATTTTCACTGTGTTTTTCCAGCTTTCAGGTGTCGTAGGGATGCCCGGCTTCAAGCGATGCGGCGCCTGTGCGCGGATGATGTCCGTCACCGACCCGCATTGGGAGTGTCTCTTCTGCCTCGGCCGAGGCCACGACACCGAGTCTTGTCCCGAATGCCAGGCCCTCAACCCGAAGGCTTTGCGAGAGCGGTCTCGAAAGCTCCTCGAGGCCCGGCATTCGGCTCCGCGGAAGCCCCGGTCGCGTGAGAGGTCCAGGGGTCGCTCGCGGAGTGCACACCGGTCGTCGGCGTCGAAGTCTTCTTCGTCCGGTAAGTCTCGACACAAGAAGTCCAAGAAGCATCGTCGCTCTCGGACTTCGCCTCGCCGGTCTCGCGACTCGGCTGAGGCCCCTCCCGGCACCGTCCCCGCCCCCGCGGCCCCGGACTTGCCTGTGGAGTCGCCCCCGTCATACCCGCCCTTCCCGGGTTCGGGGGCGGATCCGGCCAAGGTACAGGAGTTCCTGTCGGCCATGGCCCGCCTCTTCGGGCCTTCAGGCCCCTCCGGTGCGCCTTCGGGCCCCGCGGGCCCTGATGGGGTTGATCCGGCGTCGCCGGCGGCTCCGGCCCCGGCGTCGCCCGAGCCTCCAGCCTCGATCCCGGCTCCGGCTCCGGCCCCGGCCTCGATCCCGGCTCCACAACCCCCATCGACGCCGGTCGACCTCACGACACCTCCGCCGGCGCCGATGTCTCCGGTGCCGTTCTCGACGCCGCCCTGGGCTCCGGGCGGCGTCGTCCCCCAGTTCCTTCCGGCTCCGGACTTGGACCCGGAGCGACGTCGCTCGGCGCCGGCTCCGGCGCCGATGGGACCTTGGGTCCCAAATGTCCCTCCTCCTCCTTATTTTGAACCAGAGGAGGACCAGGAGGACTGGGAGGGGTCTGATGACCCTCTGACACGCAACTGTCAGTATGATGAGGACTGGACAGAGAGTCTAGGGGAGGCCAGTGGTCTGGATACTTCTCCTGACACTGGCATGCTGTCTCCTCCCGTGGCTACGGAGGAGGGGGCCAGACTTTGGTACGGTGTTGCGTAGGGCTGCTGGGGCCTTACGTCTCCAGCTCCCTACTTTGACGGTCAAGCCTAACATCTTGACAGAGGTGCTTCAGCCGGCAGCCTCCTCTGCGGAGACTGTGCTGCCGTTTAACGACGCCCTCACGGACGTTCTTTTGGGCGCCTGGTCCAAGCCCAACACAGGGGCTCCTGTGGATCGGAACGTGTCACGACGCCATCGCCCCGCTCCGGGCGACCCCCTGTTTCTTTCTGTCCACCCCACTCCTGAGAGCTTGGTTGTCCAAGCCTCCGCTTCCCAAACCGCCTTCCCTACCGCTCCTCCGGATAGGGAATCCAAACGCCTGGATCAGTTTGGGAAGAAAGGTTTTTCTTCCTCCAGTGCTGGCTTGCGGTCCGTTAACACCGCTTGTCTTTTGGGCCGATATACCCACTCTCTGTGGGATTCGGTGGCGGATGTTTTGCCCCAGTGCCCTGAGGAGGTCCAGGCACTGCTTTCCCGCGCCATTGCGGAAGGAAGGGATGCGGCCAAATACACTATCCGTTGTGGCCTTGACACCGCCGACTCGCTGGGCAGGTCGATTGCAACGACGGTGGCGCTCCGACGCCACGCCTGGCTAAGAACCACTGGTTTTTCAGGGGATGTCCAGAATACTCTCATGGACATGCCCTTTGATGGAGTCGGTCTTTTTGGGTCCAAAGCAGACCATGCGTTGGAGCGCTTTAAGGACTCACGGGCTACTGCCAAGTCCCTGGGCCTTTCTGCTACACGCCCTCCGCTGCCTTCTGCTTTTCGCCCCTATCGTGGCCACGGTAGGGGCGCCCCTTCACGTCAGCAGCCCAGCCACCGGCCCGCGCAGCAGGCGTCTTCGCGTGGCCGAGGACGTGGATTCCGCCGTGGCGGATCGGGCAACCAGCGTGCGGGTCAGGCCACCACCTCCAACCCGTCCGCGGCCTCCAAGCCCTCCTAGTCCCTCATTTCAGGTGCACGGCACGCCAGTAGAGGGCAGGGTCCGCCATCACCTTCCCCACTGGCGCACCATCACCTCGGACAGGTGGGTCTTGGACATTGTCCGAAGGGGCTACTCCCTCCCCTTCGAGACCACCCCCCCAGCCATGCCACCTCAATTCCACCGCATGTCAGGGGATCACTTGGTGCTTCTACAGAAGGAAGTCACGGCCCTCTTGACCAAGAGGGCCATCGAGCATGTTCCGACCCCAGAAGTAGGGCGTGGTTGCTACTCCCACTACTTTCTGGTGCCCAAAAAGGACAAGGAGGACATGCGTCCTATCTTGGACCTCCCGGAACGTCAATCGCTTCCTCCGGAAGGAGAAGTTCAAGATGCTCACCCTAGCTCAGGTCTTGACTGCCCTCGACCCTGGAGACTGGTTGGTAGCGTTGGACTTGCAGGACGCGTATTTCCACATCCCCGTCCTGCCGGCCCACCGGCGTTACCTTCGGTTCACGGTAGGCCCCGAGCATTTTCAGTTCACCGTGCTCCCCTTTGGCCTTACCAGTGCCCCTCGGGTGTTCACGAAAGTGATGGCGGTGGTCGCAGCTCATCTGCGCCGGGCAGGGGTTTCAGTCTTCCCCTACCTCGACGACTGGCTGCTGAAGGCGGGCTCGTCCCAGGCAGTCGTCTCCCCACCTCCAGACTACGGCCGAACTCCTGCACTCGCTGGGGTTCTCCATCAATGTGCCGAAGTCGCATCTAATTCCTTCTCCACAGCTCCTTTTCATCGGAGCAGTTCTGGACACGACGCAGTTTCGGGCCTATCCTCCCGAACGGCGAGTCCGGGATATTCAGGCTATGATTCCGATCTTTCGGCCTTTATCCTGGGTTTCGGTACGGATGACCCTGAGGCTGCTGGGCCTCATGGCCTCCTGCATCCTGCTGGTCAATCATGCCAGATGGCATATCGCGGGCTCTGCAGTGGGACCTGAAGTTCCAGTGGGCGCAGCACCAGGGCAACCTGTCCGATCCCGTCCAGATCTCGGAGGGGACTGCAAAACAGTTGCAGTGGTGGCTCTCGAACCGGCAATGGGTCATGGGCAGATCCCTCTCCCTTCCCCAGCCAGAGCATACAGTTGTGACGGACGCGTCCCTTCTGGGATGGGGCGGTCACATGGGAGAGGCGGAGATCAGAGGCCTCTGGTCTCCGGCGGAGTCCCGGCTCCATATCAACCTTCTGGAGCTCCGGGCGATCCGGCTTGCACTCAAGGCATTCCTTCCCTCTGTCAAAGGGAAGGTAGTGCAGGTGTTCACAGACAACACCACCGCCATGTGGTACTGCAACAAACAGGGCGGGGTGGGGTCTTGGACCCTTTGTCAGGAGGCTCTGCGCCTCTGGACATGGCTGGAACATCAGGGCATGTTCCTGATGGTTCAACACCTGGCAGGTTCTCTGAACGCCAGGGCGGACGAACTCAGCCGCAGGTGCATGATGGATCACGAATGGCGTCTTCACTCGGAAGTGGCGCAAGGACTCTTTCTACAGTGGGGAGAGCCTTGGTTAGATCTATTCGCCACCGAAGAGAACGCGCAATGTCATCAGTTCTGCGCGTTGGAATTTCCAAGGCGGCACTCGCTCGGCGGCGCTTTTCGTCGCGAGTGGAGTTGCGGTCTGTTGTACGCCTTTCCGCCTATACCACTTCTACCCAGAGTGTTGAAGAAGATTCGGCACGACCGGGCCCAAGTCATTCTTGTGGCTCCGGACTGGGCTCGAAGAGTTTGGTATCCCGAGCTACTCAATATGAGCATAGATCCCCCGATCCGTCTGCCTCTTCGGGAGGATCTTCTGTCGCAGCAGCAGGGGACGGTCCTCCACCCGAACCTGTCCAGTCTACACCTGCTTGCGTGGAGATTGAGCGGCGGCAGTTGATTCCTTTCGACTTGCCTCCCGAAGTTTGTGATGTGATTCTGGCAGCCAGGCGTCCCTCCACTAAGGTGGTATACGCCTGCAGGTGGAACAAATTTGTGGCATGGTGCACAGCAAAGGCTGTGGATCCCCTTTCTGCCCCTCTTTCTGAGGTCCTTCTGTTCCTTCTCTCTCTGGCCCAACAGGGTTCTGCCCTGGGTACCATCAAGGGTTATCTTTGTGCTATCTCGGCCTTCCTCAGGCTCCCTGATCAGCCCTCCCTTTTCAAGTCCCCTGTTGTTAACAGGTTCTTAAAGAGCATTACTCACCTCTTCCCTCCTGTTCCGTTTGTAATGCCTCAGTGGGACTTGAACTTGGTTCTTACCTTTTAATGTGCGCTCCCTTTGAGCCTCTGCATAACTGTCCTCTTCGTCTTCTGACTCTAAAGGCAGCCTTTCTGGTGGCCATCACCTCCGCTCGGCGGGTGAGTGAGCTCCAGGCTCTTTCTTGCAAACCTCCCTTTCTGTCTGTTCATCCAGACAAGGTTGTTCTTCGGACGCGTCCGTCCTTCTTGCCAAAGGTGGTTACTGCTTTCCACATTGGGCAGACCATCACTTTGCCCACCTTCTTTCCGCCTCCGCATCCTTCCAGAGAGGAAGAGAGGCTCCACCGTCTGGACCCAAAACGTGCGCTCTCCTTCTATATCGACCGCACGAAACACTTCCGGGTGGATGACCAGCTCTTTGTTGGCTACGTGGGCGCCAAAAGGTCGGGCGGTGCACAAGAGGACCATCTCCCGCTGGGTTACCTTGTGCATCAAGACCTGCTATTCTTTGGCTAAGAAGGAGCCTCCTGTTGGGCTGCGTGCCCATTCCACCAGGGCAACGGCTGCTACCACGGCCTTGGGCCGCGGTGTTCCGCTGCCGGTTATCTGTCAGGCAGCTACGTGGGCCTCGCTGCACACGTTTACTAAGCATTACTGCCTTGACAGTCAGGTCCGGAGGGACGGCTTCTTTGGCCGTTCTGTCCTCCAGGACTTCCTTGTCTGATCTTTGTTCGCAGACCCACCACCGGGGTTGGTATTGCTGGGGTATCTATTCTAAGGTAAGGAATCTATCACTAACGTGTCTCTTTCAGATGCACAAGTTACTAACTTGTGTAACGATATATCTGTAAGAGACAGTAGTTAGTGATAGATTCCTTACCGCCCACCCATCCTCCCGTTCTGCGAACTGATTTCTAGGGTTAAGGACATCCCTTTCAGGGCCCTAGTATTTTTCAGACACCTGTGTCAGCTTCTTGCATGGCTCTGCGTTCCTGGCGCGGAAAGTCGTGTACAGAACTGACGTCAGCGCGCAGGGCGGCGCCTAAGTACTGCCCGCGACGTCATCCCGGCGATCACGACGCCGACGACGGACGCGGAGCCGCACGACGCCGCCTACCGACGCGCAAGGGTACTGCTACGCAAAACTTTCCGGATCCAGCCTGACGCCTGGGGATATTCTAAGGTAAGGAATCTATCACTAACTACTGTCTCTTACAGATATATCGTTACACAAGTTAGTAACTTGTGCAACACTAACGTCATTATTCTGGGTGCAGCTGTATTCCCATTTCGGGCTCAAACGGGAGTTTGTGCCAGAATCGGGGTTACAAGCAGTGTTGCAATACCTCATGTTTCCATGCTCAAATTCTGCCAGTCAAAACCTGACAGAAGTAAGGGGTGGCTCCGTTCAGATTTCTGCATCTTGGAAGAAGGGAAACTTGCAGTAGTATCGTTGCACCAAGCACACCCCATTAGAATGTGGGGAAGACTTTTACTGGGTGTGGTATCACCTGCCCATATACTGTGCACTTGTAATAAGGCCTCAAGTGGGAATACATAAAAAAATCTGCTCGTGCACTTTGGCGATAAATGTTAGCTTTATGCTGCAGTGCCCTATCTTTCCTTTCTGCAGACCCTGTGTACAACAAGGGCTTTCATTAAAACAAGGTTATATCAGAGTGGCTTTTTTTAGTGTTGCTGTGAAGGTCATAAATGTTTGACTGAGCCTGAACCAGGAAGTGACTGGCCTGTGCGGCCTGGTGCTTGTGTGTCTGCTTCACTTTATGAAGATGCTTATCTCGCGGTTTCATTGCCCGCTGCCTGGCGATAGGCGCATTTCTGGCGCCTTCCCTTATCAGACTCCATCACTTTGTCCTACCTTCAAAGGCTGCAAGTTCATGTTTATCATCAAGAATATTTAATTGTACCTCCAGCGCATTTTTATGGCTTTTTCCCCCATTGCTGACAGGTTCTGCTCTTTATAGCTAACGTGATTGCCCTGCAAATATTTTTTAAAATGATTATGTTAAGATTTATGTCTGCAACGTAATGATGTCATAGAATTCTGCTTGGTGTGCTGAAATTGGCAGAATAATTCTTGCAGAGGAAATGGAGCCTAGGCAAAAACTGCAAGATGCCCCTGTATTGTTCGTGTGCTTCCTTCAAACCCCGCCAAAAAACCTAGAAATGTTTTTTGTTTATTGCGCATAACCAGTGTTGCCTTAAGGATTTTGGGAGCCCCGCGCAAAAACTATTTTGGGGACTCCTGCTTGGAACAACATTACATTTTATTACTCATTTTTTCTAATTCAAGCCCTGTGTTGCCTAAGAATATAAAAATAATACATTAACGGTTAAGATACCAAAATACACCGAAGTGAGATAGAGAGAAAGTCCACTTTCCCAGTGGGCCCCTTGGAAGTTGGGTGCCCTTGGCATTTGCATACTTTGCCCATGCCTCAAAACATCTCTGCGCATTACGTGTTGTACGTTTTCTACGGCACTACATAGCTCTGTCCTGGAAGAAGTAGCATTAGAATACAGTGGTGGCCACAGTTCAAAGACACACAGTAGTGCCCAATAAAGAAGAAAAAAGATCATTTTCATGTTATTGCAATTTATATTGCATTGTGGACTACGTGGGTGGGTTTCCCATGCTACACAGCACTGACAGATAAAAATAAGTGAGGGCAAGGAGGAGGGCTGTAAAGAGAAGCAGCTGCCAGAGGATGGGTTAGCAGATGATGAAGTCGGTGGTCAGGAGATGGTGCTGCTAGATGTTATGTTACACACTTTTCATAAAGCACGCATCCAACCAGTGCTAGTCGGGAGGCACTCGGAGGTGTGTGAAGACATGAATAGTACTGGTGCAATGGTCTTTGTTGAGCAGAATATGTTTGTCTGCAGGATATGACAGCTCTCCGTGTAGTACAGATCTGGTTGGGGTTTGCATATACACTGTGCGAAGAACTGTTGGGTTGTCTTGATGTGGTGTGCTCCCAGCATCTTTGCATTGAGGCATGGCTGAAGAAGTCAACTAGATCCCGGTTTTGTTTGAAGGTTGTTAACAAATACATTTCTAGGAGGATTTAAAGACTATATTGGGGGGGACTAGCAGGCCAAAAGCACAGGCTATTCAAGCGAGTCACAAAACTTTCAGAAAAGGATGCAGCCGAAATGAAGATGGCGGGGTTGGATAGAAAACATTCACAGAGCTTGTAGTTAATAATGATGCAAGTAAAAGATGTGACTTGCTGCAGACTTTTTAATGCATTTCACCAGCATTGTATTGTTTCAGTCCCCGTGTTTGGCTTGGGGACTGTATTAAGGGAAATCAGGCTGCCGGGCCTAACTCAGATGCCTCATCTTACTGAACCCTTTTAGATTTCATCTTTATATTGCATCAAGGCTCCAAAATGCAGGAATATCAACAATCATCAGGTACAAACTATATATTAAATTGCTTTGCAATCTTACATTTCTATGTCCAACAGCACTTTTCATCTTCCTTAACAGCAATCCCTAGTGAGGGAATGCCTTTAATTACCCATACAACCGTATAAATAAGATCTGTGAAAATATATAGGTCTTCCCTTCAGATCGGATCCAAAGGTTTGCAAGATAGAAAAGGTAGGCTTCGCAGCCCATTGTGAATAATTCTTTTTTTACGTTTTAAAGTTTTGGTTTCTTAAGTTTGTGGTCTTGTTCATGTCTACGAAAATCAACACTTGATTCCCCTGATAGGAGAGCACTCAGATTTTGGAGACTTTATGTATCACCTCTTCCCTTGGTTGCGGATTCCCCAGGTCGAGCAAGACTGCACCAGCTTCAGTATTTCTATCCTCTGAAACTCTTGTTTTTAAGCAAATTGCTCAGCAAACCTACAGGGATGCTGCATTATCAGATCCAGACACATTCGATCTCAAGCATTACCTTACTATCGTCTTAATGTCCTCTATATCATCTAAGCAGAGAAAATCTATGACTCTTATGTGTGCAGCCCGTGCAGAACTGTCCAGAACCTTAACTTCTCTCTCTAGAGGAAGCATGGAGGTAATCATTTCTTGAATTTCTCAAATCTCTCCATTGACCTACTCTCCCTTTGAGGTCTTCTATTGTTCCTGCAATCACCATGACCTTGCGGTCAATGCACCCCCTCGTAGCCCTCATGTCTCTCAAATATTGTGCCTCAGTGTTTCACCTGGTTACCTGGTTTCAGACAGGCGGTAAGGCCATCCTCTCGGTCTCTAGCCATCCAGCATTTCTGGATGTTGCTGCATGAAATTCGGCGAAAAATTATTTTGTCTTTGGTTTTATTCTCCTTAGGTGGTGCGGTGGTATAAATTCCTTAATTCTGATTTCCGTCATCGAGGACCTGGGTGGTGACTCTGGATTGGGACCAAAGTGCCGCCTCTTAAGGTTTCCTCTTACATCTGTTACTGTCTGGGAAAGGTTCTTCAAGGTCTGCCAGCCCCTGCTTGCATCCAACTTTGGTATGCTCTATCACCCCCAGGCCTCACTGTGCTGCCACACTGGATTTTGGACCAGGGCTAGTGTGTCCTCTAGCCTCATCCTATTGGGGCTCTAAAGATTCTCCATGGTGGATTTCACCCCTGTAATGGAGATCTCTCCTCTAAGTCTCAGGGTGGGAGCTGTGATCTCCAGCGGCCGTCTCCCGGTGCCACAATGCCATTTTCAAGCTCACTGGTAGAGGGTGATAATTACACCCCTCGATGTTTCCAGGTGAAAAGTGCTGTAGGACCCTGATATCGGGCCAGGTAGATGCTAGTATTAATAAATGGATAAAGCAGGGCATTCACATTAACCCATACACATAACTGTATGACAGTATGAATGGGAAACACATGATTGGGTCTTAATTGTTCTGAATGACGTTTTTAATTAATTTTGAGAAATGTTTTTCATCTTCAATCTGCTGATAACTTTGATGTACATATTGACTTTTATAGCACAATCTCCACCTCACACAGGTTGCGCAGTCCTGCATGAGTGGAAGCAGTATGCAGAGCTTGGCGACAAAACAGGAAATAAGCACAACATAGCAAACTGTCACATTTTGAATGAAAGAAATGTAATCAAAGCAGTGCACAGCAAAGTGAAAATTCATAGATATAAGTTGGAGCAATGGTATCAAAGAATCACATTCACAATTACCTGATAATACATACAGCAAGGTTAGGAGGTGCTGAACAATCAGGTGAAGGATTGAGCCTAATTTATGTACATCTAATTGTTAAGTGAAAATCAGCAATGCAAAGCAATTTACAACAGACACAAACATAACTTGACATTTGCACTAGAAAGGCATAAAACAGGGCTAAATATAGGTAATGAAAGTCTAACTGGGCTGAAGGTAAAGTGGATGAGAAAGGAATTGTAGCACAGTAGGAGATATATAGAATGTCTTTCACATAGAGTTGACAGATTTGGAGGGTGGAAATAGTTTTTAGAGGGAAGGAGGAAATCAGGTGAGTGGGCCCAGGCAGACGTTCAAGTGTACAGATCTGCACTGAGGAGGCGTGCAGGAATTGTGAGATTTGGCAGTCAATTGCAAATATTTCCCTAGGAGGAGGCTCTTTAAGAGTGACTGGAAATTTGGAAAAGGAGGACCATTCTTGATAAGAATAGAGTGTTCCATGTTCTGAGATTATTGTTGGCAAAGGATCAGTCAGTGTAGTTAGTGACTCGTGTAGTTGTCTCACACATTGGTCATTTCTTCCCCTCTATGTTGTAAGAGCAGTGAGGAATATTGTCTCCTTGGTGCGGAAGGGGAAGTTAGGAGTAGAAGGGAAGTCGTTGGGAAAGGGAAGAACGAACTTGTGGAGTGGCAGGAGAAAGCTGGGAATGGGCTTCAGAGCTCTAGAAACAACTGTGTGGGAGCCAATGCTTAATTTGAGCTGGTGGTTGCCGATGGGGGCCATCTGTACTCATTTCTAGGGACAGACACTTATTTTTCCTGATCAGATATTTCTTGAGACCAAGAGAGAAAAAAGCAAACTAAGTGGAATGACGGGGGAAGAGTAAAACGGAAAAACCGTCACCAAGGAAAAAAGCAGGAACCTGCAAGAGTGAGATAAATGGGCAGGGAGAGTCTGGCAGTGGATTAAACAGGCCTCAGGTGGATTCAGGACTTCGCCCCCTTGGTGTTCGGCACTCCAACATTTAATAGCACCAGCCGCGGGCTTCTGAGCAACGCTTTGGGCACTGGCGCTCATTACTTTACAAATTAAGTGTGCACTGGCAGCTAACAACAAACGGACAGCTGGAGATTTACAAGCAGGCATGCTGTGTGGACTGCAGGTGACTGTGAAAGGGAAGGAGGAATTAGTGAAAGTGCTGGAGGAGCTGGGAATGGGAAGAAGGGAGTTGGTAAACAGTTGGAGGGAGTGGCCATGACCATGGAGTGAAGGGGTTGGGAAGAGAGGCTGAGATGTAAAGGGAATAGGTTGAAGAGAGCCGGAATGGATTGGGGTTGGGGGAGCTATGTAGATGTACGATATAGAATAGGCATTTGGAAACCGGGAATGGGCAGCAGGCAATGGGGATTAGGCAGCAGGAGCAAGAAATGGGCATGTCCAAGATAGGCATGGGCAGGATGGAGCTAGGAGGTTCCTTCTATCCTGCCTGCAACAGCCTCTTTCACCACACCTCAGTGTGCAGTGCCCTGACTGCCCACAAGAAAAAGGTGCCAATGAGGTGGAGTGTGTGTGTGTGTTAGGTTTCATGTTTTGGCTACTGTGAGAAGGTTTCTCTGTGCGGATTGATTTTTTTTCATAGGTACCACTTCATCCTGGAGTTCTATTTTGTACACTTTCTTGTCTTATTAGAGATAGAAACTTTGCTTTTGGACAGTTATGGTGAACACCATGCAGTAAAGTGTTTCGATTTGACAGATTATAGAATTGGAGGGGGATATTGACATTAGTTCACATGGTCATGCAACAAGCGGAGTCTGATAATTTGAAAATCCTCTGCCAGCGAGTATGAAACACCGCCCATTCCTGCCACATTCTCTTCTTCGGTAAGACAGTCATGGTGTCCCTGCCCAGGTGTCCAAAGTAAAGGGTGGTCGAATCTAAGGGAGATTCTTGTTCGAAGATGCTAAGACTTGGAAGGACCAATGATCAGAATGGCAACTTTCAGTCCCAATCCCCCAATGCCTTTGATCTACGTGCATGCTTATGCAACACCTGAACGGTTAATGGTGTTGGTCAGTGCCGATTCCAGCAACGTTAGGGGTCTTCTGTGGCCTCCTTCCAAAGGTAAATGGTATAGATGTCGTTCAGTACCCTGTAAGGTCAGTGATGCACAGCATTCCTGCCGTTTACCTGTTGGTGTGACTGGAATCCGGGTATTCTGCTGTAATGTCTTTATGCTGAATGGTGTGCTGTCACACTATTTAATCCTTGTTAAGTGAATGGTGTTGAAGAATAGCGCTGAAACTTCCCCTTACAGAAGATCCCGTCCTGCTATAGTGATGTCATCCCTGTAATGTAGATCCTATTGTTCTAAGGTTGTAAAAACTTTAAAGTACAAAAGATGTTCTCGTTTATTGCTATGGCTTCATGCAATGGTAGTAGTATTCTTGTGTACTGCACCCCCCAACGACAAATGATAACCCTGTTTCATTGTGGCCCCTTTAAGATAAGATGTTAATGACAGCTATAGTCCCTCGAAGCAGCATAAAGATGATGCTAATCACTGTGGTGCTAATCACTGACCAAGCAACCACTGTCATTTTGCATCATGGTCCCTTCTTCTCGCTTCCCAAGGGCTCACGCCTCCCAACAGTGCAGTTATAGCAGTCATCTTGTCCACCACTGCGGACCAGTAGGTCCTCAATGATGGGCAACTCCACTTCATATAGTGGTAAGTTGCCAAAGGCACTGCACAACGGGGACAGGAGGCAGTGACAGACGTGGAGATTTTGTTGAACTTGCATTCCGTGAAGAGGTTTGTGGATATGATGTCGTCTTCTCCCACTCTTTCGTTGAGCGCTCTGCCTAGTTTGGTTTACCTAACGTCTCGCAGGTGCTGAAGCAATAGGTGCGCTTGTGACTGAAGTGCTCTATTTTAACAGCTAATTATCTTCTTGCCGTTTCTCATCACATATGTTGTCTGCACCCTTGATTAATTTGTAAAAGGATGAGTGCCAGTACCTGCAGCTCTGCTCAGAAGTCTGCAGCCGGAGCAAGCGCGCAGAATACCAAGGCTGCATAGTCTTGAGTCCACCTCATGCCTCTTTAATCCACTACCACACACTCCTTGCCTGTTTAGCTTACTCTTGGAGGTACCTGCTTTCTCCCTTAGTGATGCTTTTTCCATCTTTCCTTTTATTTGGTTTTCCCTCTGTTGCTCTCGATAAATGCCTGAGGCGGAAAAATAAGTGCCGGTCCCTAAAAATGAGTGCTAATGGCTCCCACCGGCAACCACCAACTCAAATTAAGCATTGGTCTGCACCAGAGTGTGTCGTGGGCTCTGTGTTTGTAATCTGCCACTTAGCTATAAGGAACTACCCTTTATGGAATTCAAACTGTTCTTGAAGCGCCTCAAATGAGAGGACTCGACAGTCCTGAAACAGGTCTCCCTATGATGTGATTCTCATTTCCTCTCGCCACCGTAAATCGCCAGCAGCAAGATGACTGCGGCTTTTGAGCAGAAGAACCAGTGGAATAGCAGGGGCATATGCTATGATGTGGTGGGGAGTTGGGTTTGTGTGAAACAGTCTAGAGCTGTACATAACCACTGAGGCAGTCTACACCTGGGATGAGAGCCCAGGATAAGTACCATGTGTAACCTTCCAAGTCACAGTGGGATGGGTATTTTTTCTTCGAGCAAGTGTCCCTAAAAGCAGGCGGCTCGTCCATTGATGCTGCGCTGCAAGATATGAATACTCAAAGGTCGGTGCCCCCAACCGGCCCTGTTCTATTTGGAGATGCAGCTTGGCCAGAACGACCCCGCACCAGCTGGTGCTCCATATTAATTCCCCCAGTTGGGCGCCTAGGTCTTGGAAGAACTGCATCGTATGGAGGAAAGGTAGATTGGCTATGTAGTATAGAAGGTGGGTATTTTAGCCAGAGATACGTGTACCATGATCAATAAAAGGAGCGTCCTCCAAAAGGCTATTTGCGCTCTCAGGGCAGACTCTGCCCTGGTAAGGTTGCAATGAAGGAGATTTCCGTCATAGTGGTATGTCCTAATCCCAAGATAGGGAAAGGAGGCGCTCTCCCACACGACTGGGCTGCCTCAGAGATCGGGTCGGGCAGGATCTCAGGGTGCAGTAGCAAGAGACCAGTTTTAGACCAAATGACCTGCAGTTGAAAGGCACAACCGAACTCTGCATATGTGTGAGCTATAGTCTCGTGGTTACCCTTGACATCTCTGATGTAGACCATAACATTATCCGCATACAGAGATACCGCGTGGGTTCTATCCACCAACAGGGTGCCCCAAGCACACCTCTACAGTCGCAGTCTGACGGACAGCGAGCGCAGAGTAGAGAGGACAAGGGGTACCACTAACGAGTTCCATTTCATACCCAAAAGATCAGTTGGCCTGTCTGGACTCTAGTTGTTGGGTTTGTGTAGAGCAATCGAATGAGCCTGTACGGTCCCCAAATTCAAATCTGGCTAATACTGCACACAAATGCTCCCAGTCGAGGGTGCTGAATGCCTTTTCAGTTCGATGACCAGGTTGGGGAGCCGCCTCCATAAGTCTGTACAACCTCCTACTGTTCAAGAAGGGCCAATCTGAGTGCTAATTTCCCATCAAAGGTTTGATAAACGTTTGACGGCGGCCCATTGGTTCATGGTATTTTGTTGGTGGCCAACTCCCTGATGGTCTCCCTAATGTTTTGGACTGTAAAAGAAACATCCATTTCCCCCTTCAGCTCAGGGGGACCCTTAGCGATGATAGGGTATGTTGCTTCACAGTCTTCCATTGTAGAGCCGTCAATAATGCTCGTACAAGGCCGTATGGGTGTCTTGCACTGCTTGTACTATAATTCCCTGTGCCGTCTGGTGTAATGAGATAGTAGCACACCCATGCTTTTCGTTTACAAGCCAAGCCAGTAATCTTCTTGCCCTTTTTTCCCTCTGTGTGGACTGTGCAGCAATTGCTTGGTTATAACAACCTGTTCTTCTCACACAGCTTTAAGGGAATCCGGGAGAGCTGCTTCTTTCACCAATTCTAGTTCGATTTGGGTTTGAGTCTCCTCTACCCTACACAGTTCCATCTTGAGTGCCTTATGCTCACCAATCACAGCATGAATGCTGTGATGCTGCGTGACTACTTTGAAGGCCTCCCATTCCATTAGCTGGGAGGAGGAGGATCCCACATTGTCTGTGAAACATTTGTGAAGTCTGTCAGCTAGGCTACTGCGGAACGTTGCATCTTCTAACGTGGAGCCCTGAAGGTGCCACAAAGGAACGGGATGGCGAACCCTACCCCACACTGGAGAAATCTGGGGAGGAGACAAGAGCATAGAGTGACTCAGAGCAGACCACTCAGTCCAAGCACACGTAAGGAACATGGAGAGGTTAATAGGAGTACACCCTAACCCTTGGGTTATGGAACCGCCATACATCTACCAAGGACCATTGTGTGAGCCATGGTGACAGCGCATTCACGTTGTGAACTGTTTGCACCTTAGATAGTGGTGGAAGTGACCTGTCTGATGTGTTGTGTAAAGCAATTGCATTTGTTACCCCGAGTGAAACCAGTGTGCCCGGACGTGGGTCCTGTGCTCTCCATGCCACTGGAGTCAACCTAGCCTTGCTGATGAGGGGAGATAACCTGAAACCGGTCCCAGGATGCTTGTTTCCCTTCCAGTAAGGTCGTGGCCTGGCAGTTCGGGCTGGACTGTTCCCATGGGGAGCAGGGTCTAGACTGATTTGCATATGGCTGGGTCCGAACTGGAATGACATGGTGAGCAAAAAGCGATGGATTCAGGCCCAGATCTCTGTACTAGGGGTGAATGTTCAACATTGTTCAGTATTCCGTCCATCAGTTGTTCTTTTTTCATAATGTGTTAGCTAAAGCTCAGCTGAGGTCTCCCCCCCCCCCACCCAACCCCCAGATCCATGGTATATGTACCCACTTAGCCAGCTATTCCGATAACGACACAGGAAAGTGTGTTAATCTGTGCTGGGGGCATAAATTGCCAAGCAGCCAGGAGCGCCGTCTAGTCTGCCTTCTACTAGGAAAACTCTGACCATCACATCCAGCTTGACAAACTCAGCTTCGAAGGGAACTCCCGCCCACACCCAGATTATCACTCACCTGGCGTAAACTGAGAAATTAGTAGAGAAGATATGACCTCGCACATGCTTCGAAGTTTGGCTCCTTCACTGAATATAATATGAGTTTCCTGTGGCAGAACTATGTCCCCCTCCCCACACACACACCTGAGGCAGCTCCAGGCTGGGAACTCAATCAGCCCTGGCAATTTTGTCTGGCCAGCCTCCTGGGTGGAGGGGAGGGGTGCACAAGTATGCACTGCTTCTTTTGTTACTGGGGGCCGATATTGCAGCACCCCAGTCACAAAATCAGCCCCCACCCCTCAAAAAACGGCCCCCACCATTCCAGCCTCCCGTAGAAATGTGCCATGCCCGCTACGGTCAGTCTGGCCCTGGTCTGAGGAATGAATAGATTTGGTAGTGCCTGTAAGCAGTGTGCATCCCTCTAATGTTCCAGGTGATTATGGAGAAGTTGCCTGGTTGTTCCATTGTAGGGTGTAGTTGGTAGGTGCTGGTAACTGGAAATGCCTGGTGTGTTGCCCCATGCTACTTACAGAAGAGGAGCAGCTGTACCTCTGAAGTGATCCCAGTGGGGAATAACAAACCCCCTCAAGTCCTGCCAGGGGAAACCAGAACAGTAGAAACAACAATATGAAGGACATAGGGTAAACGGTCAGCCATTAAACAACAGAAGCAACCTTTGGTGAGTACATCTAGGGTGTGGTATGTGGCAACCACCCTAACTCCCCCGCCTGCCCCACCATCAGAGGCCATTGTTCTGACTGCTCCTTTACAGCTTACAATTACAGTGCAATGAGATGATAGTAAAAATGTCCATCCCAGCAGATCTCTCCACTTCTCGCTCCCTCCAACAATGCCAGTTCAGATCCACAACTATTCATAAAATCTCAGCTTGGACAACTCAGTGAAGTAACCAGCTAAGTAGACCATAATTGTAAAAAACACCATAAAGGGACCTGCAAAGCTATTCAAAACTGGCAGCACACTGAAAACCATAAAACTGTGTGTCTGTCTCTCACACCTCATTATCTACCACACTGCTATGCAGTGTGTCCCCTGCGTCCCATAACGCTATAACCGCTTCTCAGTGGTCTTCACTCGCAACATGGAAACACTTCCCCCATAGGGTCACAAAACGACAACACCCTTCCAACCACACACCCTAAATGGCATTGCTTGCTGCACATGTAGGTAAGCGCTTCAGTGCTCGGGGTGTTATATAATGCTGCAATACAATGCAATACAGTTCATCATCATAGCACCTTATTTCGGTCGTGTGACCATAAAAGTGAAAGTGCAAATGAACACATTAAATGCATTAAAAAATAGCAGCCAAAGTTAATAAATAATCAAATTTTTCGATAAAACATTCAATTAGTCTATTATAAAATCCTCTGTTAGGGAGGTAGAACTATAAGCAACATAAACCTCAAGAAAAGACCGAAAATGGGCCCGCCTTGGTGATTAACTAGTCCATATCAATCTGAGGATAATCTAATCTCAAGACTCATTACTGTTTAAAGTGACCACAATCTGCTATTAAATAATTAAAATCAAGTAACATGACATAAAATGGCACATGCTCTCAAAATCAAATATAAGAACAGTATGAGCATATTAAAAGGTGCATTTCTAAAAAAATAACCTATTTCTGCAGTCGACACCAAAAAGTACTCATGATGGTTACAAGTTCCCAACTGCGAGTCTTTTCATTCGTATGGCCCAGGCCATCTGTAGGAAGCAAACACTATTGACTCTTTCAGGTCGCTTTTCAAAATTCGTTGCACATCCCAATAATGTCTTATGCCTTCTATCTTACACAGTGCAATTATCCATTTGTTTCCATTTGTTTGTAGACTAGAGTATCCAGGGCAGAATAAAAAGAAATGCTCTTCTGTTTCCTTTGTCAATGGACAAAAAGGGCAATACTCCGCTCCACACACAGTTTTGCCCCAGCTCGTGGTGAATGATCTTAAAGGCAGGGTACCACTTCTAAACCGAATAAACAGGCGTTTGGCCACAAGAGGATAAATCCTATCCATGTAGGTTTCAAATCTAAGTGAGCATTTATGGGACAAAAACTCCCCTGTTAAGGACCCCGCCCTCTGCTCAGACCATATTCTAAACATAGCCCATTCCCAATAGATTTTTTTAAAAGATCTGCTTAGCACCTTTAGTGGCTTCTTCAAGGGTATTCCACAGACTTCCCAGATTCAGCAGATTACACTGCTTTTTGACATGGTTCAGCCATGGAGTGCGGACCTGATTATCACAGGTGATCAGGTCCCTTAGTGCCTCCTTAAAAGGAGTTAACTACGGGGTGGACCATACCATCACCCAGTATAACAATGGTTTTAAAAGAGAAGTCAAATGAATACAATTAAGTGCTAAGTCAAGTCTCAAAGGGACTAATAGGGCACTTTGTGGCAGATTTAAAAGATCTCTGATAAATCTGTTCTTTTCTGTTGTTAAAGGGGATGCATCAATATAACCCCAGATCTCTGCTCCGTAGAGAGCTTCTGCCACCGCCGTTGCTCTGTAAATGTTTTATGCTGGTGGAACAGCTCCTCCTGCAGTGGACTTATGTTTCCTTCTAATTAGAAGTGCTCTCTGGTTTAATGCTTCCTTGCTCTTCTCCATTTGCAGCCCCCATTTTAATGAATCTGACGGTCTTATTCCCAGGTAATCAAAGTGAGATGTCTGTTATGTCGGGGTACCATCAATCCTCATTTTCCTTCGAAAGGTCTAATGAGGATTAAATCCCATGAATTTAGACTTTGCAGGATTTATTTCCAGACCTTTATTTTTACAAAAGGCACCAAATTAATCTAGTTCTTTCTGGAAACCCATTGGGGTTCTTGAAATAAGTAGGGTATCATCGGCGAACATTAAGATTGAAACCGAGATACTTGCAGTTTTGGGTGCATCATGTTCAATAAGGGAGACCTATTTGACTGCCCCATTAATGTAAATACTAAACAGAGTTGGGGCAGGTACACAACCCTGTTTGACACCCTTTCTGATTGGGATATTTTCTGTTAGATCGCCACCGGTATTCCACCTCACTTGTGCGTAGGTGTCAGTATGCAGCACTCTGAGAATCCATAGGATGTCTTCTGGTAACCTATAATCTTTCAACACCCTCCAAAGGATGTGCCTGTAGGGACCAAATCAAAAGCTGACCTCAGGTCGATAAAAGCAACATATAAATGGTCTCTCCTTAAGGTGCCATATTTCCAGCACATTAAAGCGGAAGGCCCGATCGATAGTTCTTATTTTCTTCCTAAACCCTGCCTAGGTGTCTTCCAAAATATGATTATCAACTAACCAAGTTAGCAGACTTGTTAATACCTGCCTGCAAAATATTTTTGGGCTATTGTCCAGTAGGGTAATAGGTTTATAGTTAGATGGTTGATCCCTACCCCCCTTTTTAGGTCGAGCCTCGAGTAGCGCGCAAGCGATGCTTAGAGGCGAAGACTTATTGTAAGTGAGTTTTCAAAGCAGTCCAAGAAACGCTCGTGCGTCGTGGCTGGCCTTTTTGAGATGGGTACGCGCGGCAAACATGTGTTTCCAATTATCGTGCCCAGACGCGGGCGCGATAAGTGGAAACACATGTCTGCCGCAGCGTACTCATCCAAAGGCCAGCCACGACGCACGAGCGTTTTGGGACTGCTTTGCAGGCTGCCGCGCCGCTCGCCCCCGCTCCTCCGTGCTTGTTACACCAGACCTTCGCTGGCTTGTTTTTTATCTTATGCATCTAACAGCCATTGACAAAGACAATAGTCCTGGCTTGTTGTAACATAATCAGCACTAGCGCCCTTTTACGAGCGCCGCGCTGTTAATGGTTTCTCTCTGCTCTCACACACCCCTCCCTTCTCCCACTCCCTCCCCCATGCCCAGTGTACGTAGTTTAATCCTACTCAGGAGGTGGCCCCTCCTTCAGTGACACGCGGCAGCCCCCTCTCTTTGCTGTCACATTAGTGTTAGAAGGGGCCTCCGCTCTCTCTTCCACGAGTCTACGTCACGCTTTCTCCGCCTCTCTGCTCCGTTACTGAAGTTACTTTCCAGGCCTCAGTGCCATGCCGGTCACTGTCTCAGAACCGTCTAGCTCGGGGCACACTCTGCTCTGCTTGTGTTCTTCAGCACACACCGCTCTGCTCTCCGTCTCCTCGGCGCTGCTCTCACATTCCATTCCATGGGCCTCCTTTCTTGAACCTTAGCTGTCTGATCAGCCCCTCTCTGTGACTGGGACCCCGCGGGAGCTTTGCTGCTGATACCGCCGTCTCCAGGGCCTGTAATCTCGCCAGTCAGCTCCGAGTTCACCTCCTTATCATTACTTTTGTACGGCGGACTTAAGTCGAGCCGTGTGATCCTTGACACAATGGCCGGCCCAGGATCCAATCCCGCTAAGACTCTTAAAAGATGTACCTCGGGCCTGAGCCGCCCCCGCTGAAGTTTAAATTACTGCAAAAAGACTCTGTTAGGCAAAATAAAAAACTAACACACACATAAACATGACCAGCACAAATATTCTCTCAAACAATTAAAACAAGCATTGGCATAGCCAATAGGTCTCGCCTTTGGAACCTTATAAGTTTTTAGCCATGCAACAGTTGATGTTATTGTACCAAGGATATTGTGCTGCATAACTAAATACTTATAAGGTCCCAAAAGCGAGACCTATTGGCTATGCCAATGCTTGTTATAGATCGGTATGATGGTAGCACCCAGCCAAGATGGTGGAATTTTGCTACCCTTCATGATAGCATTACTCAAATGATTAAGGTAAGGGACTCAAACCTCAGGATGGGATAGATAGAGATCTCCCAGGATACCGTCTGGTCCTGATGACTTGTCTTTCTTAATTTGCTGTAGGGCATACTCTGTTTCACTTAAGGTAAAACATAGGGGCTCCCTGTGAGGACTGACCTCACTCATCACATGGGAGATTAGTCGAGCTTGCTCTAATGTGTCAACAGTCTCCTGGGACCTGCCGTTCATCCCGCTTTGGTCCACCTCCCTGTAGAGAACACTAAAATGGTCATCCCAGTTGTCAGGCTGGACTACTGCCTCCAAGTGATCGTCAATGGTCCGCGTGCCTGCTGCCACTAGTTTCCAGAAAGAATTCCAATGTTTACTATCTAGTGCAATAGCAAGTTCTGACCATTGTTCCCACTCCCAATTCTTTTTAGCTAGGGTCAGGGCGGACTTCTACTTTTTCCTAGCATTAGATAGTTCTGGTTTACTGCCCTTTTTTAATGTTTCCATAAGGAGGTCTTGTGCTGCCTACACTCGCTACAGAACCAGTTTTTTTGGGGGGTTTTTTAGTGCTCCCCTTTTTTTAGCCTTTAAAAAGAGTGGACTTAGTTGATCCATGAATTGGTAATGTGCAGTAATAAAATCAAACTCAAAATTTGTCCTATTAGGGTCACAAAATGTCAAAAAGCTGTCGATAAACTGTCATATATTTGCCTCTGAATCACAGGGTTAGCTGAAACTTCCACCCATTTGACATTCCGCCTATTATTAACTGTGTCAATTGAGCTAGAGAAAGTTGTAGGTGTCAGATTAGCACTCATGAACGGGGCAGTACCAAACCTAGTACACAGTGCCTGATGGTCAGTATCTGGCCTCTGCACAATAACCATGTCCTCCAAGGTTGGCCTTAGAGCCTGGTCGAGGAAAATATGATCAATATAATTGGCTAGGTAGCCTCTTTTAAAGGTTGAACACGGAGAGGAATCTGAGCCAGTAATACCGTTAACAATTCTCAGGCCAAATTCATCAATCATTTCTTCTAGTTGAGTAGCTACCCCAGTAAGTTTTGCTGGTGCTTGTTCCCATAATGCCATTCTAGGTGTCAAATTGAAGACCTCTGAGGTCTGTTCTACATCTGTCTTGCCGTAAGAAAGTCTAGTATTGCAGTCTCCCGCAATGATCTTTAGGGCACTTTGATTAAATTGAGTCAACATATCAATAAGCTGATCTACTATTGGAGACAGTATATTAGGCGGTACTGATCTGATGTATATATTAACAATGAGCGAATGTCTCACTCCCTGTGGCATGTTAACTGTTAGTTCAAGGCCCAGCAGATCCTTACTAATAGAGGGTATTTTTTTTAGCTCTTTGGAAGAGATTCATCCTCAGCCAAATTAAGAGGCCACCTGAGGCTCTAGCTGACACCGATGGAACTGCATTAACGTACAATGTAAGAAAACCACTTGTATACACTGCTCCACTGCCCATGTCTCCTGTAGGAGAACGATGTGATGCTGATCTATGAAGTTCCCCCATTTAGGGTCAGAGAGTTTAGCTCTGATACCCGCTAGGTTCCATGATGGTAATCTAAGAGAAGCATCCTTATTCTCCTCATTCCTTCCATTAAACAAGACTGAAAGTTCACGACAGGGTAATTAAAGTGAATCGCTTTTAGGTCTCAATATTTCCCAAACTGTCCCCTCTGCTTTACTTCTAGCACTTAGAGGCGGAATAGACTATGTCCCTTGGGTAAAGTTAGTTGTCATCTTGAACTTTGTTATATTACATGAAGCTCCCTATGTACAGGATTGCAGTCAGTCAATCAATCTGGGAGAGATTAGATGACTCAAATAGAGCAGCCGTAAAATGAGAACTTTGACTAACGGGAATATTGTACTTAAGTTGTATCAATGAGTTTATCGGGGCCTAAACCTCAGCTCCAATGCTTTTAGCCCTTCAGCTAAATCACTCGACTTTAATTTGAGCCCTTTGCTATCAAATTTACTCTGCCTGGAGAATATCTTCCCGAATTATCGATCTACACCCTCTCACATGTCTCAGCCAGTAGATCACTTTATTGACTCTTGAATCAAAAGTTTCATTGGCTCCTCTCAATAATTTAGGGACATATGTAAGGTATATATCAAACGGTTTGGAAATATTGGCTGGTGTATCAGTCGTGCCTGTGTGTCTAATATGACTTTGGTGAGTACGAGCTGGATGTCTAGGGCGTAAAATATTATTAGAAGAGCCACTCATGTTAGACATATACCTACCACCTATCAGTTCCCCTCTTGCCCTGTTGTTGCCAGAAGCAGTCTGTGCACTTGGATGTAGTGCCCTGAGTAGAGTACCTAACTTATCTCTGCAAGTCATTGGGCTGTAAGTAGCATGTTGATGATAATCAGTGGGGTCTGTTCATTTTTACTAGCAATAGTATCATTGCTTATGTTGGTTAACAAGACCGATAATTTGTCAATTTTCTCAGTTAGAACCCTAGTCAGCCTGCCCAACGTCTCTTGCAACTTATCAATATTACCCCTTAATAAATGTATTTGATTCGGACTTACTACTTCACTCTTGTTATTATCGACCATACCGGGATTGGAGTTATCTGGTCCGGAACAATATTCATTTCTATGGTTTCCAATACAGCATATCAGTTTGAGCAAATAACATTAGCAACAGGGCATAAAGAGATGTGCTTTTGATCCAGATGGGGAGCCTGTGTTAAAGACAATTGGTTAGGATCTTTGGAAGTTTCCGAGTGGGGGATTAGATTTTTCCCTGTCCCCCAATTCCCCGATCGGTTATACGTTGCCAAAATATGAGGCAATACCCTTTTGAGAGTGCCCCTTACCTTTCTTCCCTAAGTTGCTATCGGGGTCCTTAGTGGCAAGCAATCCTTCCACTCCTTCTATCAATTTGTCTATTTCACTTAAGGTACAGTTTTCAGCAGATGCCTGGGTACCTCATGAGCACCTTTCACCCCTGCCGATTTATCAAGAGCCTACTTACCCATATCAAGCACCTCCTCGCTGGCATCTAAAAAAAAAAAAAAGGATAATCACTAGCAATTATCAGGAACTATTACAAAAGAAAATAAAAACAAGGCAGCTGCCAGGATTATTAAAAATAGATAATGTTATATCCTACAGAGATGTCCAAACCTAAGTACTAGGTCCTTAAGAATTAAATGGAAAGGGCACAGATAAATCCAACAAGTTTATATAGTCACTGACCGATCCACCGTATTCCGGTTAATAGTAGTAGACTCAGTCACAAAGACTGACCGCTCCGGTGATAGTTTGCCACTCAATAGATTTTAATACTAGAAGCACATGACTTCTGTCATACACAAAACTTGCCTTGGGTGTTGTATTTGGCAGTGCCACGTTCCAAAAGCTGCAGACTCATAGCACAGATGGTGAGGAATGGGACCAAGGGGATGGCCCTGTCCTGCCGCTGACGGGCGCAGGACGGGCCCGCCCTTGACCCGGGCGCGTCCCACACTGCAGAAATGCTGAGTGTCTTTACACACAGAGCTGGAAGCCCTTCCTCCTCAGGCAAGTGTTAGCATCTGAGCTCCTGGTGCAGTGAGAGTTGGGGGAGGGAGTCCCCTGCAATCCTTGAGGGCTCCAGAGAGAGGTGTGACCCCAAATTGTTGACTGGATGTCCCACGCTGCGGAAATGCAGAGCGTCTTTATTGACTGGGCTGGATGCCCGCACCCTCAGGCAAGTGTTAGCACCTGAGCCCCCTGGCGCGGTGAGAGATGGGGGAAGGAGTCCCCTGCAACCCTTAAGTACTCCAGAGAGAGATGTGACCCCCAACTTGCTGACTGGATGTTGTTCCTAGTCAGAAAGAAAAAACACAACCTATATGTGGTTATTACTAATCTAGCCTGCTGTATGTTTTAATTTCGGTGAGTTAGAGGGAAGTTAATCTGACAGAAAAAATCATGTTGTGTTAAGAGCCTTGGAGAAGGTAAGAGGTGGAAATATATGTCTAGGGGCCTATAGTGCTAACGTCTTGGGAGTCCTCTGTGAGATAAGTCCAGGCAAAGTTTAGACCCAGATCAGTCGACTCTGCATTCTGAAGTGGTTCAGCAGAGACGAGCTGTTGTCAGTGGAATCAGTTGAAGTAAAGGCCAAGTTCCCAACCAGGTCATGAAAGGAGGCCACCACTGCAAGTGCCAATCCCCTGCTATCTCGGGGCTGTTCCTATGAAGGAGCACCCACAGGAGTCACGTCCTGGGCAGGCTTAGGCCTGAGTTTCCTGTCCTTGTACCAGGTGGCCCGGCACTTTTACCTTTGCGGTGCATCCACCTGCAATGAGGAGTGCTGCGATTCAGGCCAGTCCCACACAGTTTCTGATTTAGTAAAGAAAAGGACCTCTTGTTGACTTATGAGCTTGAGCATCAAAGGAAAAAGTAGCAAGTATTTCAGTCTCATCTCCCTAAGTTTCCTTTTCATGCTCAGAAAGGATGCTCGCTGGTACTGGACTGCTAGCATCCATACTGAAGGACATGAGGAGCTGATGATTGTCTTTTTGTAGCCGTTCTGCTTGCTTTGCTGCCCACAGTATTTCATCTCTGTCTTTAAAATGCAGTAGCTTGGCAGCTATCAGCCTGGGACGTGTGCTGGTGGTGGGGGGGTGGGTGAGGGAACGTGATCAACGTTCCCCACCCCCTCCCCCCAGCTTGACAACTATCAGCCTGGGAGGAGCGCTAGTTGTGGGGAGGTGTGGGGGGAACATGATCGGCGAGTCAGGACCCAGTGGGCTCGATGAGGGAAAGATCAGAAATACTGTACCACCGAGCCAGTGGAATCTACGCACCGTGGCTCCAGGATGAAGTAATGAAGCTCCATAGCACAGCTTTTCCATGGTACCAGAAGGTTGTTACACCCCGGGAGAACACTCTCACTGATCAAGAGTCCCCTGATAGCTTTCTTGTTCTCTCAGTGGTACTCTGAGCAGGCTCATCCCATTACCTCAGTCGGCTTCTCCAGGCCTGATACATCAAACAATTCAAAAGCTACCCTAACACAACCGAGTTCCTTATGAAACCAACCATGCTCAGTTAATTCTGGGTTTGTAACAAATGTTTGTTTTTTATAGGAAAATACATTTTGTTCATGATTTCTTTTTGGTAAGCAACTTTTTTTCACTTCCTTATGTACAACTTAATCAACCAATTTAGTGACTACCACTTTAAAACTCACTAAATTGGTCTTTCTGTGTTCCCTTTCTCCACAGATTTATTAGTTACGTTCCTCTACTTGACTGGTGCATTTTTCCTCCTTGTTTAGCACGATAACCCTTGAGGCTTTACATTTACTTTATGTGAGAATTTTCGGTTGTTTTTATGCTGAGGGGCCTTCATGTGAAGTTCTTTTCTCCCTTGAGAAAGACCTCCATCTAACTAAGGTCCATGTTAAGGAGTTGACACGTGTCAGCTCGACACTGAGGAGCACATTTTAATATTGGCAGTCTCATGAAATATGTTTAGGTGCTTGCTGCCATAGATGTAATAAAGAATTAATGGCTGACTAAAGGTTTCTCTTTTCGCTTGCCATCAGACTCCGTGGCAGCCTTGCCGGCCTCCTCGGCCCTTTGCAGGCAGACTTGCTGTAGTTGGTTGTGGACCACCTTTGGTAGTCTATTTTCCTGCTGTTCTCCCAGTGATTATTTATCAATGTGCTAAGAATTCATCTTCGGCTGAAGTAGCGATTAACCTTTAATAGGGGTATTTCTTGATAGGGTGGAGGTCAATGCATGTCCTGGGACATTCAGAATATGAACTCAACGTTTCAGGCTCATTCCTGTGTTCCAGCCTGGACGTTCTGAGATTCTTAGTCCGGACCCCATTCAACCTTTTGATGCCTTATGCCCATTGGGACCTGTGGATTATACAGTGGAACATCTCCCTTCAGTGGGCTCAGCACTGGGGATATGCTCAAACAGCATCCAGCTAGAGGACAGTGCAGCCCAGGACCTGCGGCAGTGGCTGAAAGATACCACAATTACCTGCTTCATGCTGTTTTCCCTATCTAGAGCTAAGGGTAGTGACAGGTGCATCTTTTCTAGAGGTATGGGTTCGAGGCACCTCATGTCCAGTGGAGCAGAGACCCCATATCGATGTAGTGGAGTTGTGTGCAATTGGCCTGGCCCTCATGGCCTTTCTGCTGTCTATCAAAGCCAAGCCTGTTCAGGTCTTGACAGACAGCAGTACTGCAGTGTGGTACTACAACAAGAAAGTGCTATGGCTTTGGAGGTAGCTGGATCTTTCAGGGATTTCCCTGACAGTCAACCACTAGGTGAGCTCCCTAAATGCCAGGGCAGACAATCTCAGCAGCCACCATTTAGCCAATTACAAGTGGCATCTCCACCCAGAGCAATTTGAAGGCGTTTTTGTCCAATGAGCTTTGCCTTGGATAGATCTGTTCACTACCACTGAGAATACTCAGTGTCCCCTCTTCTGTGCCCTGGAACTTTCATGTTAGGGCTCCTTGAGAGATGCCTTTCACCTTCAGTGGGACTGCGGTCTTCTTTTCGTGTTTCCACCTCTACTGCTGCTTCCATGAGTTCTGAAGCAGATCAGTGAGGACTGGGCTCAGGTTATCCTGGTAGCCTGGGCTCTGAAGGTTTGGTACTCCTAACTGTTGTTTTTCCCTTCACTTTGTTTTCCTCTTTCAGAAGATATCTTGTCCCATTAACAGGACAGGGTTCATCATCCGAACATCCACAACCTACACCTCCATGTGTGGAGATTGGGCAGAACAAGCTAAGTAGTTTAGGCCTGTCTGGGGAAGTGGTGGATATTACCTTGACTGATTGACGTCCATCCACAGAGTTGATCTATTCTGGATGGTGAGCAAGGTTTGTGGCCTGATATGAGGTCTGTCGAGTCAATTCACTGCAGACACAGCTTTTTTATATACTTCTGTCCTGCCTTTGGCCAGAAAAGGCCTTGCTGTAGGCACAGCTAGCGTTTATTTGTCAGTCCTCTCTACTTTTGCGTGATCAGACATCTCTCTTTAAATCAGTAGCTGGGAATGCATTTTTTAAAAAGTTTTGCATGTATGTTATCTCTTGCAAGTTTTCTTATGCCACAGTGGAACCTTAATTTGTTTCTTACCTTATTTTCGTTGGGTTTGTCGGTGTTAAGTAGGGAATGGGCACCCAGAAACAGACCTCATGCAGATGGATCAATCTATATATAAAAATGTGCAGTACCTTGGCCAAATAGGATTTTCCAGATGGTATTCTAGCTCATTTCACCAAAGATCAGGCTGCCACTGCGGCCTTTAGCAGGGGGTTTTCCTGTGCTCGACATCTGTCAGCTGTTACTTAGGTATAGGTCCATGCCTTCACCAGGCATTACTGCATTGACTCTTGGATTCAAAGCGTGAGCTGTTTTGCCCCCTCAGTCTTACAGGATTTCCTGGTGCAAAGTGTAGTCCTTTGACCCTCCACCATTTGGGAGGGACTATTGAAGAGGCAAGGAAGAACAATGTATTTCCTTTGGTAATGCTCTTTCTGGTGAATACTCTACCTAGCCACACATTCCTCTTCCCCTTTCCCCCACACCCCGCTCACCTTCTTTGGAGTGAATTTATTAATTTTAATAAGATTCTGTGTTAGGTTCTGCACACTGTTCGGTTTTGAATCTGTTTCTAATGGTGCCTGTATTCAGTTCTGTGTCGTAACTTCCTGAGGTGGGATGATGCAGCTACAGAATCTGATAGCGCCACCTACCGATAAGCAAGAGCAGTTGCTAGAAAAAGTTCCTGATCCGGTCTGGCTACTCGAGGTAATTCAAAAGGTGAAGAGTTAGTGGGTAGGAAGACCAGAAAGAGTTTTACTGAAGGTAAGTAACTTTTCTTTTCTCCTGATCCTTGCACTGCTTTGAAGCGACCATAGGATATTAGACAGTGTAGAAGTCACATTCTTGACACATTATTTTCACAAGGCTCTCCCCCATACAAGATGAAGCTAGGTCAACAAAACTGAATCAATAGCTCACTTGATACCTCCATCCCACTGCCCTTTTCACCCTCTGTTCATAGGTACATTTCTTGTCAGATCTACTCAGCCTTTCAGCTTACTAAGGTTGATAAAATGACTACCCTTGAGTCTGTTAAAACAGGCGACAGGAAACCCCTCATGGTGAACATACTTTTTACGAATACACGTTATGTTGCAAATGATATCCCTGTAACGAGAATGTATGCTAATGATGGAGCAAGGACTCACAAATGAGACTTGCTCGGATGCAATCTCCTCACAGTATTAATTTATTAAAACTTGTATTGTCCATATTAATCCTTGCATACACTACAGGAATAGTAAGGATGCTTGCCTATGTGTTTAACGAATAACGCTTGTCTATAATCTAAAATGGCCGCTAAAGCGCGGGAACCTTACTGCGCATGTCTCAACCATATCACGTGTTGTGACGTCTTTCTTTGCTTGGTGGGAAATTTCTGCTTCTGCGCAGTGTGCTTTAAAATGGCTGCTTGATGTTTTCACATGCTTCAGCTTGCTCTTGTGTTGTTATTAATTTGTCGTTTTCTTAACGCTACTAATGCGGGATAGATTTATAAGTAAATGGGGATAGAGTAGAAAGAGTGGGTATACAGTAAAACATATTATTTATGATTTTAATATTTTCTTCTTTGACTTTTATTAGTTCGTAAACTTGGGCCTGGGGTTGGTGATCTGAAACTCGAGAGACAATGATTCTGCGCATGTGTCCTGTTTGGCTGCCAAAGAATAAAAATGAAGTCAACCTGGACATCATCCAAGGCCATGACCTGATGGCCGAAGCTGCTGTGCTCTTGCCATTCCTGTTGAAAATTGAAACTTTGTATATGAAGAATATATAACATTTGTCGTGAGACGGGTGGGAAATAAAGCAAATGTATAAAATTGGATGGGCGGTAGTTTAAAGACAATGGGCTTCAGAATACGAACCAAATCAATATGGTGTGAGGATCAACCCCCTGTCCCTGTCCAATCAGAAGTAGTGGTCCCATATTTTGGCAACATTAAGGGGAGGTACATGGGCGAAGAAGGGTATAATAGATATAGAATTAGCTAATTAGTTTAGAAGGAGATGCTGTAAGAGAACAGGCGTTCATGCTGTCAGGCAGAAGAGCTCCAGACCGCCAAGCTGATCGATTGCAGACTGAATCCCTGTCCAGAGAGGTCCTGAGGAGGGGGCAGCGGAGTCCATTAGAAGGAAGGCACGGGAGAATCGAGGAGAAGTCGAGTAACAGAGAGGGGAATGACGCAGGCGTCATTGTAGAGAGGTCACCGGTCCTGTCCTGATCCTGAAGGAGGTCTTTGCTCTTCATCCTTCCTGGGTCCTATTCTTTCCAACTCCTTGGCCAAGGGGTTTGGTTCTCGCACTTAGGTAAATATAAATGCAACCTTTAGTTGCGCTGCTGTCTCTATCTTCTCCTTTCTGAGGGACCGTCATTAATCAATAATTATTATTCTATGCTTCATCCGTGATATGCGATTAAGTACCATGTGGTTCTGTAATTTACTCTGCTAAATCTTTAGATAAACATTTTAAAACTTCCTGACTCAGTGGTTATTTCAGGATTATGTACTATAATGAATGTCACTCATTTTAAAATTCCCAATTTGCAAAGGATTCATTGGTAAGTCATTACTCTTCAATCGGAAGGTAATTGGTAGCAGGGATTTTGATAAAGAGTACAACTGATAACCCCAGCGTAAGTATTAGCGTAGTGTGAATGTATGGGCCCAAGTGAGTATCTAGTGTATGAATGCTGTTTGCTAATATCGCGCTGGATCAGTTTTCTGGTAATCAGAGGATGGTTACTCTTTGTTAATTGGGTAATGAGAATTTTATTTTTATGAACTAACATCCGTGTATTCAAAGTTTGTTTTTTGTTGTCTAGAATCCCGGGAAAATTGAATAGCGGTTGGTAAGTGGAAGCCATACTGCAGTGAGGTTATCTGTCAGGCAGAAATAGTACTGAAAAGTTAAGCAGGACTATCAGTACTGGGTAGGAAATCTATGCGTGTGAGTAATAGCAAAAGAGTACCCTGGTAAAAATTTGATGTTATATCACCTAGAAAGGGTAACATTGAAGAAGTAACAGGTACTTCTGGAGCTTGTGTGAAGAGTAAACGGAAGGGTTTTACTTGTAGTGTATGTTTAGTAAACGGAAAGGTTTTACTAAGTATGGGAGGAAACTATCTTTTCTATTTTTAGAGAAACTGGCACGATAGCGAATGTTTTATGTTGTTACTAAAATTTAATTAAGATTTATAGAGAAAATAAGTTTGCGTAAGATTTTGTAAAGGGAGGGTCAGCTGCCGGAGAGGGAGCTGACGTCAGAAAACGCCGCGCTGGATTGGTTGAAACAGCGGGTGTGGAAAGACCCTTGTAAAGGAGGGGTCAGTAGTCAGGAGCAGTACTGACGTCACAGGTGCCGCGCTGGGATTGGTTGAAACAGCAAGGGACAGAGAAGAGCAGATTGTAAAGGAGTGGTTGACAGACTAACGTCACAGAAAGGCCGCGCTAGGATTGGTTCAGAAATAGAAGAAAGCAGACACTTGATTGGTTGATATTCTAGAAGCTAAAATCTTAGTGGATAGAGATTGCATGTTAAAACGCGATCCGACTTTAACAGGAACTCGTCCGGATAGGAGATTCCTAGGTTTTGCAGAATATAATTTTATACACCGAAGATTAGATAGAATGTACGGAGAGAAGAGAAAAATGTCCTTTCTGCAAAAGATTAAGAACTATTTTAAAAAGGATAAACCAATCAAAACTAGGAAAGGAATTATCATTCCACCAGCTAAAACGCCCGCTTCATTCATGATGATGGAGAGAGGTTATCATACTTGTGTATGGATAGAGAATTGGATAGAATATACCAAAAATGATGGAATATTAGCATTTCCCGAGAATGGTACCTTCAATGGAACAATTCTTCAAAATTTGAGATTGAGGATGAATGACCTAGAACCCAGACCTAGATTAACTCAATATGAAGCCTTAGAGGAATGGGAAACCGAGGCATTTGAGCGTGATCGATCCAGGAGTAACAGGGGTTATCGAGGATTTTTCCCAAGAAACCAACATGAGTCTAGGGACGGTCAGATGAAACAATGGAGGAGGGCAATGCTTACAGAAGGATTGTATCCATTGTTAACAGCAGAAGAAAAATGAGGGAGCAAATGCACAGGAAAGACAAAACATTTAATGAGAAATGGAGATTCCGAAGATGAGTTTATAGAAGAAATATTAAGGAATCCCCCACCATATCAGGAAGGGACAAGTGGATGCACCCCAAGTGCCACACTGTTAAAAACTCCATTAGTACCACAGGTAATGCATGATTTCACCCCCAGTAGGATACTTCACGATAAAGAGAAAGAAGCCCTAGAGAAGACCAGAGCAGAATTAATACAGAAAATAACACAGATAAGTGCATCCTGACTCTTTGACCATACCTGTAACAATTGGTCCAGTAGTCCCATTATATGGTAATCAGGGAAACTGTCCTCCACCATTAGTTATGCCTACTCCTGTGAATATTCCTAAACCTGAAGCAAAAGTAATGGTTGAGGATCACTTTAGTGATTGTGAATCTACGATATCTCTAATGGATTTACCAATTCGAGATTCTGTCAATAGTACTCCCAGAAGAACTACACCTGGGTGCTCGAAAGAGATAAACTTGATAACCTCATCAGGAGCAAAAAGTGTCACTGTAGTTAGTCCAGAAGACTTAGAAAGGTGGGCACAAGGGTCAGAACAGCAGTGTACACCTCCAAACATTTTGGATATTTATAAATTAAAAGTCGAATTAGAAGAAATAATAGCAGGAAATGTGGGGCTAGATCGCCTAAATGCTTACAATGAAGAATTATTGTTCGTATGCAGAAGTATTACCAGAAATGTAAAAATATTCCATGAGAAATTATCAGATTTGGCTCTACAGATGGGAATTGAAATAGGGAGATCAAAGGTGTTGCAGAAACCCTATAAAGCAGATTTCTCAGACAAAGATTTAGAAAATATGAATGCCTCTGGAAGAAAGTTACAAGTAAAAGAATTAATGATAGTCTTACAGAAATGGGGAGACCTAGATAAATGGAGAGTTCGATGGGCAAAGAAAAAGGAAGAGGCACGATCCAGTAGAACAGCCTCTGAATATGTGATGAAAGAAACAGGGAAGACAGATCAAATGTATCCGATGCGAGAAGTTCCAGGAGGGGGTTATGTACATGTCCCCTGGAGTAGACAGGATATTTTGTCATTTACGAATGATTTTCCAAAGTTGAGAGAAAAACCAATTGAATGGTACAAGCAGGTTGAGAGGTTTGTGAAAGTGTCAAAGGTATTGTTGAAGGATTTAGATGGTTTGTTTGACATAGTAGTACCTGCAGATTTGTGGACCGATTGTAAAATTACAGTTGATTGGCCAAGTGACGAGTATCCTAGAGATCCGAAAACAGGTGCCCCGTCAAATGGTGTAATGAAAAAGTATCAGCAGGTGATAACTTACCTGAAAGGCAAAATACCACCGAAAGAAACAGATTGGGTGAAAATAGACCGAACCACCCAAGAAGCTAGTGAATCGGTACACGCTTATTATGAGCGTTTATTGCAGGTATTTAAGCAGTATATTGGATTTGAGGACATTGGAGATAAGAACATGAGTCAGTTTGTGTATCGATTTGTTTATGGTTTGAGGCCGGAGATTTGTCAGATGATTAAGCAGCACATGTTGTGTTGGCAGGGCAAGCCCATAGATGAGATTCTGAAATATGCGAAATACTGTGGAGATGATATTGAGGATAGGCACAAGAAATTGCAGGAAAAAGTGATGTGGGCACAGGTGAAAATGGCTGAGAAACAGGGAATTAATTTGGATAATCCAAGTGAAAATCAAGGAAAGGATTCTGGAACGAATGGCAATACTGGGAATGGTGGAAAAGTGAGAGGACGAATGAGTAGAGAAGAAGCTAAAAAGAAATTTCCTTGTCATGGATGCGGAAAATTGGGGCATTGGAAGGATGAATGTAAAAAGATTCAGAATAATAATGGCCCAAATCAAAATTTAAATCCACAGACGCAGAATGACTCACAGCAGGGTGTAAATCCTCAGTCAGTTGCCACCTGCACCTATTCAGGGTAATGTAAGCAGAGCAAACCACGGTACAGACGTCGGATATCAAGGAGGAAGTGGTAAGAATGATTATGTAACATCACAGTTTCTTTTACAGGACGATTTCTGTCAATACAGTTCATGACGGTGCCTAGAGAGGGGGAGAAGGAGTGCGTATTTGGCGCATCCTTATCGGTAGAGCAGTCAGGTCCATATGTTGAAGGGAAGGTGAAAGGTAATGATATTACCTTCCTTTTGGACACTGGTGCTACCAGGTCAACTGTGAGAACAGCAGACATTCCAGACCTTCCTCTCTCTGGAGAAGCTATCCAAGTAGTGGGAGTAGCTAATAGAAAGATTAGAACAACTCTTACCGAACCAATGGAAGTTAAAATTGGAAATTTCAGAGAAATGCCCCAATTTGTGGTGTGTGATTCTAGTCCAGTAAATTTATTAGGTCGCGATTTACTGTGCAAGATGAATTGCACAATTTTCTGCACCCCAGATGGTGTGGCAGTTCAAACCCCAGATGAAGATCATGTATATAAGTTTATGATTGCAAAACAAGGTACAGAGGTAGATGAGATGTTTTCTTTGATAACAAAAGATGAGCTGCCAGAAGAATTAAAAACTGCAGTAAACCCCATAGTATGGGATTTCACAGGAAAGGAAGTAGGACTTATGGCCAAAATAGACCCAGTTAAAATTACCGTAAAGGAAGGTACGATTTTCCCAAATACTAGACAGTACAAAATGAGTGCAGAAGTAAAGACAGGAGTCATTGAAGAAATCAATCGAATGGTAGAACAAAACATACTAAGAGAAGTAATGAGTAGCCCATGTAATTCACCAATAATGGGTTTAAAGAAACCTAGCGGAAAATATAGGATTGTTCAGGACCTGCGCAAAATAAATAAGATTGTGGAACCTTGTTGTCCTATAGTACCCAATCCTGCAGTAATCCTATACCAGATTCCTTGGAGTGCAGGATGGTTCACAGTGATTGATTTATGCCAAGCGTTCTTTTCAATACCATTGCACCCAGTCAGCCAGTATCTTTTTTCATTTAAATTTGAGAACAAAGTCTATGTATGGAATCGTGTTCCTCAGGGGTACACGGAAAGTCCTTCCATCTTTAATCAGATATTGAAAAAGTGCCTTGAGAAACTAGTGATGCCAGGTAGTTCAGTCCTAGTGCAGTATATTGACGACTTACTGGTGGCATCGAACACCAGAGAGAACTGTGTTGTTGATTCCATAGCACTATTGAATCATTTGGCTGAAGAAGGGCATAAAGTCTCACCAGAAAAATTGCAGTTCTGTACAACAGCTGTTAAATATTTGGGACACCAAATTGAGAGGGGAAAAAGAAGAATAACCTCGGAAAGAGTACAATTGATTAAGAAAATGCAAATGCCTGTAACCCAAAGAGAAGTGAGAATGTTCTTAGGAATAGTAGGTTACTGTCGACAATGGATACTAGGATTTTCCTTGTTAGCGAAGCCCCTAATTCAAATGACAAAAAGAAAGCAAAGGACCCAGTTGAATGGGATGATGAGAGTGTAGGAGCTTTTGTAAAATTGAGAAATGCTCTGTGCTCAGCACCAGCCCTAGGCATGCCCAACTATAAAAGAAGCTTCGCATTGTTCTGTCATGAGAGAGAAAATTGTGCACTTTCAGTCTTAACTCAAAGACATGGTCTAGACAGACGTCCTATAGCATATTTTTCTGCTACATTGGATCCAGTGGCAGCCGCGTTGCCAGGCTGCTTAAAAGCAGTAGCGGCTACCTGTTTAAGTATTGAACAAAGTGAGTCAATTGTGATGGGACACCCAGTAAAGGTGTTTGTTCCACATGCAGTTGTAATTCTGTTGACAAGAACACGAACTCAGCATCTTACTCCTAGTCGCCTGACTAAATATGAGAGAATAATAATGGGTGCTGAAAATGTGAACATAGTGAGGTGTACAATAGTAAATCCCGCAACCTTACTACCAGACCCATATCATGAGGAAATTAAAAATGACGAAGAAGAACATGATTGTTTACAAGTCACAGAATTATGCACGAAACCACGTCCGGACATTGAAGAACAGCCCCTTAGAAAGCCAGACAGGGAGCTGTTTGTTGATGGTTCATGTCAAAGACATGAAGACGGTAAACTAACTGCTGCCTATGCGGTGTGTGAATTAACTGGAATAGTTGAAGCATCCTATTTACCAGGAGTAAAATCTGCACAAGTAGCTGAATTGATTGCTTTGATAAAAGCGTGCAAAATTGGGAGGAATCAAAAAGTAACTATATTTACAGATAGCCAATATGGTTACGGGGTTGTGCATGATTTTGGCCAACTATGGATGCAGAGGGATTTCATGACTTCTTCAGGATCCCCCATTAAAAATGGACAATTTGTAAGGGAATTGCTGGAAGCAATACAATCACCAAAAGATTTGGCGGTGGTGAAATGTGCCGCACACCAGTCAGGAGATGACTGGGTGGTAATTGGCAATCGATATGCAGATCTTGTGGCTCAACATTGTGCCAAAAATAGATTGTCAGTCAATAAAAGGGTGGAAAGAATGGGAATCAGCTGCCAACTTATGCTGTATATGCCACCTGAAACATGTAATGAGGTTAGAAGATTGCAAGATGATGCTGATGAAAATGGGAAGAAAACATGGGTCAAAGTGGGTTGTTCCCAAAGGGGAGATGATGAAGTGTGGATTTGTGCTGATGGCAGACCAGTCATGCCTGACTGTCTGCTCTCTCAAATGGCCAGGATGTATCATGGAGACACACACATAGGGAGAGATGCAATGATTAGGCTTTTCAGACAGAAATGGTACAATCCCAAGTTCAGGGCTGTAGCAGAGAGCCTTTGCCAGAGATGTTTGACTTGCCAAATGCATAATCCAGGGAGAAAGACAATAATCGGGTTTGGGAAGATAGGAAAGGCAGAGGGTCGATTTATAAGACTCCAGTTCGACTTTATACAGTTACCACCATGCAGAGGGTTGAAATATGTACTAGTCATAGTATGTCTGTTTTCAGAGTGGGTGGAGGCTTACCCTACCAGGAGGAGTGACAGCATTACAGTCGCAAAGCTGTTACTACGAGAACTCATTCCTAGGTTTGGTTTCCCAGTAACTTTGGAATCAGATAGAGGAAAACATTTTAACAGTGAAGTGATTCAAATAATCTGTGAAGCATTCCAAATTGAACAAAAATTGCACTGTGCATATCGTCCAGAGGCTTCTGGAGTGGTTGAACAATTGAATGGCACTATAAAATCAAGACTGGGAAAAATGTGTGCATCAACATCATTGGAGTGGCCAGATGCATTGCCACTTGTCTTAATGGGACTAAGAAGCATTCCTGATAGAAATACGGGACTGAGCCCACACGAGATAATGATGGGAAGAGCAATGAGACAAGCACTTGTTCCCATAAACAAATTGCTGAATATATCTGATGATATGGTTCTGGATTATTGCAAAGGATTGGCTGACCTAGTGCTTTCTGTCTCTCATCAGGTCGGAGAAGACGCAGTTTCAAGGCAGCCTGAACAAGAACATGATCTGAATCCTGGTGACTGGGTGGTAGTGAAGAATCACACCAGAGAGACGTGTCTATCACCCAGATGGGGAAAACCTTGTCAAATCATACTGACTACCAACACAGCAGTGAAGTGTGCAGGATTTCCTAATTGGATTCATGTAAGCCACACCAAAAGAGTACCAGACCCTGAAGAAGAAAATCCTCACTCAGCATCAATCACTGAGGAAGCTGAAGGTTGCCCAGCTGAAGAATCTCAGGCTCGAGATTCAGAAGAAGCTGCAGAAGAACAACCGAGCACAAGTCAGGACTGGATACCGGTGGTAGAAATTCCTGAAGTCTACTACAGAACAAGAAGTCAAACAAAATTGGAAGAAATTGAAGAAGATCAGATAGGCGAAGAAGAAGCAGCTCAGGGAAAAGAAGAACATAAAATAAAAGAACCTGAGCAGGACCAGATAGGGAAAGGAAACTGGGCTCAAAATAACGAAGAACCAACAAGTTTTGAGCAGGAACAGACAGGTTTAGAAGAATCCGGTCAGGCTGCAGAAGTACAAAGTGCAATAAGCCCTGATCAGAACCAGTTAGATCAAGAGAATCACACAGAAGAAAAGATCTCGAGAAAAATGAACATGAAGAAATAAATCAAGCACAAGGTCAATTATTGGAAACTCACAGTGGAGCTGCTGAAGAAAACAAATCAGACCTGAAAAAGAGCAAGAAAGAAAACAGTAATTGCAGAAAACGAAAAAGTGTCAGAAAGTGAAAATAAAGAGATTGCTGAAGACAAAAATAAAGAAACAGTGCAAACAAAGAAAACAAGAAAAGGTGATCATTGGCCTAGTGTCATTAAAAGAGTAAAATACCACATAACAACCAGAAGTGAAGATCCAGATCAAGTAAATGAAGTAACAAGTCAAACCGAACAAGAAAACAGAACTAAGAAAAGAAGAAGCAAGAGACTGAAACTTGTGAATAACAAATTCAAGGGTCCTGATTGGACTTACTTTATTCTTGAAGATTACGAAAGTTCAGAGTCAAGTGAAAGTGGTGACGAAGGAACAAGTGCAGAACTGACGTACAAGAAAAAAACAAGACCACCTTGACTACGCAAAAGAGTCATATAAAGAAAAGCGAAAAATAGATAAGAAGAGCAATCTTCCTTGTCGAAATGCCTGATGATAGAGTTGCTGGGAGACCAAAACAGAGATGTTGTAGAAGATGCTGTGCAATATGCATATGTAGTCTAGTAATGGTGCTTATAGTTTGGTTAGTCCTGATCGTAGCAGTTCCTTACCTTATGATAATGGATAAAAAGATTAATAACGAAACTAAAGGAAGGACAGCACACATGAAGGGAAATAGAGTAGAACTAATGGCAGAAAATGAACCAGAATTTCATCATGAAATAACTGATAACGACACTAGTTTAAATGTTTTCACAAAGTTATTATTCCAATATGTAGATACCATGGAAGTTAGTAATTGTTATGTCTGTATGAAGTTACCCGAATCAGTAGCAGAAGGATTAACATATCATCACTTACCATTGACATATGGCATATCATGTAGTGTTTTATCTAGTTTATTTTATAGAACAGGGAGACTTCAG
The DNA here is from genome assembly GCA_963921515.1 of Calotriton arnoldi. Taxonomy (NCBI): domain Eukaryota; kingdom Metazoa; phylum Chordata; class Amphibia; order Caudata; family Salamandridae; genus Calotriton; species Calotriton arnoldi. The sequence continues at coordinate 1,838,986 of CAWUFW010002529.1, read as the reverse complement.
TATTATAATTCAAACATAGATGTGATATTTTCTGAGATTCCGATTCGAAAGAGTATGAACCCAGTGCTTAGTAGTCAAGACGCACAGTTTATGGGAGAATTTTTCTTAACAATGAAATTAATAGACATAACACATGCACATAGACACAATCTAACATGTTCTTTACACGAAGAAGAAAAGATATTTTTGAATTTAGTAGAAAATAGAAGACAAGATTTTCAAAGGAAAGCTTCTGAGCATAAGGCTCATTTGCCACCTTGGGCTGAGAAAGAAGGGAGTTACACACCTGGCAAGGCTCAAGCTGCTATGGCTCTGGATTTTGTAAAGACGGGGAACATTTGTCTACATAGATTAAGGACTGATTATAACAATGTTTTCATCAGTACCAGTGAATGTGAACACAATTTCTTAATTCTTGGAGGTTGGGGAATCAAAGGAGGAACAGATTCAGTTTTTCCTGGAATCTATTATGTATGCGGGAATAAGGCTTACTTTAGGCTTCCTGCACGGTGGTATGGAAATTGTTATTTTGGAATAGTATTTCCAAAAATATACCACGTAAAAAGAAACACTGGGAGCAATGAAAACAATGGCGAATTAAAACGTAGTAAAAGAGCTAGTTTTTCTGAAATTGTAGGTGATATATTTGGTGCATTGATACCTTCGGTGGGAATAATTCTGAACTCAAGGAAAATATGTAAATTGTCTACAGTGGTTGATCGTTTATCAACGGATACTGCTGGAGGATTTCTAATGATTAATGCGGAAATGGTTGCGATTAGATCTATGGTTATGCAAAATCGACTTGCTCTTGATATTATATTAGCAAAAGAGGGCGGAGTCTGTAAATTACTGAGGACGAAACATTGTTGCACTTACATTCCTGATAAAAGTGCAGAAATTGGAACGTATATACAGAATATAACTAAACTTGAGAAGGAACTTAAACCACTGGAAGTTGATAGTGTATGGGAAAGATTGACAAATAGTATCTCGTCAATTGGTACCTGGTTTGCTAATGTAGGAAAAGGACTTATAGGTCAAATATTAGTACCTCTAGCAGGGTTAGCAATAATAGTACTGACAATAATAATATGGTGCAAATGTTGTAGGAAGAATGGAACATATAATGTGACAGGAAAAGGGAAGAAGAGAAAGATTGACGAAATAGAACTTGAAGAATGGAGAAGTGAATTATACAAGAAATTAAAAGGGGATGTTAAAAATAGAAAATGTAAAAATGAGAATGAAACTATTTGCTAGAAGTTGGCATCTGATTGAGGGTAGTATTTTGATGGCTCTTAAACGCCATCAGAGAGGGGATTGATGGAGCAAGGACTCACAAATGAGAATTGCTCGGATGCAATCTCCTCACAGTATTAATTTATTAAAACTTGTATTGTCCATATTAATCCTTGCATACACTACACGTAATAGTAAGGATGCTTGCCTATGTGTTTAACTAACGAATAATGCTTGTCTATAATCTAAAATGGCCGCTAAAGCGCGGGAACCTTACTGCGCATGTCTCAACCATATCACGTGTTGTGACGTCTTTCTTTGCTTGGTGGGAAATTTCTGCTTCTGCGCAGTGTGCTTTAAAATGGCTGCTTGATGTTTTCACATGCTTCAGCTTGCTCTTGTGTTGTTATTAATTTGTCGTTTTCTTAATGCTACTAATGCGGGATAGATTTATAAGTAAATGGGGATAGAGTAGAAAGAGTGGGTATACAGTGAAACATATTATTTATGATTTTAATATTTTCTTCTTTGACTTTTATTAGTTCGTAAACTTGGGCCTGGGGTTGGTGATCGGAAACTCGAGAGACAATGATTCTGCGCATGTGTCCTGTTTGGCTGCCAAAGAATAAAAATGAAGTCAACCTGGAAGTCATCCAAGGCCATGACCTGATGGCCGAAGCTGCTGTGCTCTTGCCTTTCCTGTTGAAAATTGAAACTTTGTATATGAAGAATATATAACATTTGTCGTGAGACGGGTGGGAAATAAAGCAAATGTATAAAATTGGATGGGCGGTAGTTTAAAGACAATGGGCTTCAGAATACGAACCAAATCAATATGGTGTGAGGATCAACCCCCTGTCCAATCAGAAGTAGTGGTCCCATATTTTGGCAACATTAAGGAGAGGTACATGGGCGTAGAAGGGTATAATAGATATAGAATTAGCTAATTAGTTTAGAAGGAGATGCTGTAAGAGAACAGGCGTTCATGCTGTCAGGCAGAAGAGCTCCAGACCGCCAAGCTGATCGATTGCAGACTGAATCCCTGTCCAGAGAGGTCCTGAGGAAGGGGCGGCGGAGTCCATTAGAAGGAAGGCACGGGAGAATCGAGGAGAAGTCGAGTATCAGAGAGGGGAATGACGCAGGCGTCGTTGTAGAGAGGTCACCGGTCCTGTCCTGATCCTGAAGGAGGTCTTTGCTCTTCATCCTTCCTGGGTCCTATTCTTTCCAACTCCTTGGCCAAGGGGTTTGGTTCTCGCACTTAGGTAAATATAAATGCAACCTTTAGTTGCGCTGCTGTCTCTATCTTCTCCTTTCTGAGGGACCGTCATTAATCAATAATTATTATTCTATGCTTCATCCGTGATATGCGATTAAGTACCATGTGGTTCTGTAATTTACTCTGCTAAATCTTTAGATAAACATTTTAAAACTTCCTGACTCAGTGTTTATTTCAGGATTATGTACTATAATGAATGTCACTCATTTTAAACTTCCCAATTAGCAAAGGATTCATTGGTAAGTCATTACTCTTCAATCGGAAGGTAATTGGTAGCAGGGATTTTGATAAAGAGTACAACTGATAACCCCAGCGTAAGTATTAGCGTAGTGTGAATGTATGGGCCCAAGTGAGTATCTAGTGTATGAGTGCTGTTTGCTAATATCGCGCTGGATCACTAAGTTTACTGCTATTAACATATGACACCAGATGTACAGCATTTACCATCTTTACAATGAATGGTTTTGCTTCATCTGAGGAGTATGACCACTAGTAATGACTGTAACGTCCGCGTGGGTGTATGATGGGCCGAGTCTGACTGGTCAATGTGTGGACTGTGTTTTTTTTTTTACTGCTTGTGGGCCTGTTTTATTGTCTTTTAGGGCAGTTTTTACTGTTAAGTTCCCTGGTATTGCCACAAACATTGACTGCAGTTACCGCAGATGCATGTAGTCTCCCATACCTTGCAAACCACCTATACAGGTACGAAACTGCCGTGATTTGCAGAACTTGGGCCACTTTGTAGCTATCTAATCCGCTAATGGGGAGGCCTCTACTTTTTGTGGGCCTGTTTTCTATCCCACTGCGACCCTGAAGTGAGTAACAGTAAAACCTCAGTGCCACAGTTTGTGATCTCTCACTTCAGACCCCATCACTCACCCGGGGCTCCCTGGGTACATGTATGGAGACACATTTCTTGATTGACAGCTATGTGCCTGAATGAGCCGAACCCATGTTTCTTTAGCATAGATTTTCATGTTTGGAATGCGCTCGTTGTCGGAGGAAAGGAAGGAACGCAATCCTTTTACAAGAACACTATTTGAAAGCTTTTAAGCTGGTACGAGTTGACCTTTTCCTGGATTCCTCACACAAGGAGTTGCACACCCTGATGTAGAATACTCATACATCATTAGTAACCACTTTCTGTAACAGCTTTATGGTTCCACCCTGTTCACCTATCGGGGACATATGGGGGATCGCTTCTTCTAATCCAGGGCATGACAACTACAAGTACCAACTCTTGATGTCAAATTGTTTTTGAGTCATAATTTTCATCATTTTATCGTCACCAATTACTTTTCATGAATTGTGAGACGTGAAACTAATTCTTTTCCTGATCCCTGTTAAACATGGCAGGTCCATTGATGCTTTCCCCCGGACTCTGACGTAGATGTGTGCTGTTGGGTGAGGGGGCCAGTTGGGGTTCCGATGCTTTCCTCTTCGATATCTGCAGGAGTCTTGCAGAAAGGTTTGAAAGTGCAGATGTGCCCAGTCGCGGCCGGCATGACTCACGAGTGGGGGGAGGGGGGTCGCGCGAATTAGCAGGGGGGGGGGGTGTTTAATTAAAAAAAGCAGCCTCCCTCCCCTCCCCTTAGCCAATCACAACGCTGCAAAGGTGGGGACGGCCTATGGGAAGGCCATTTTTTAGGTCGAGCCTCGAGTAGCGCGCAAGCGCTGCTAGAGGCGAAGACTTTTAGTAAGTGACTTTCAGAAGCAGTCCAAACGCTCGTGCGTCGTGGCTGGCCTTTTGGGATGGGTACGCGGCAGACATGTGTTTCCAATTATCGTGCCCAGACGCGTGCGTGATAATTGTAAACACATGCCGGCAAAAGGCCATGACGCAGGAGCGTCTGGTCAGCTGAGCAGGCTGCCGCGCTCGCTCGCCCCCGCTCCTCTCGTCCCCGCTCCTCTCGTCCCCATGTGCTCTTCTTGCTTGTTAGACATGAATTTGGGAACATTTATGCAATGCTTCCATGGCGACACTACCACCCACTGGCGAACAAAGAAGCAAGTCAATAGTCGTATGTACCCTATATGTGGCATAGATTATTTTATACGAAGCAACACTTTAGCCCAGATCAAATCCAAGAGGTGTTTGTACAGCGCTCATTCTGAACTCGTGTATTCGAAGGCGCTCTCATAGGAGCCATGGAATGCACTGCAAGTTAAAAGGGGTCTTTATACCTATGAAGACTGGCGCCAGGGTCCCTGTGGCCACGTATCGGGAAGTACGTGTTTTATTGCTGATGCACCCACCTCATGCAGCAGAGCTGGCTCCGCACGTGTGTTTGTGACATTTGTTCGCACTCTACAAACATTCATCCATCCATCCATTCTTGATTCATTCGTTTGCTGGAGTTTTTGAGGCCTGCAGGAAGGATGTAGTTGAGGTTTATTTTAGGGTGCATGTGAGTCCTCACTGATGGTTGTTCTAGTGACTGAATAGCGGAACCGGGGGGAGGAGGGGGGGGGCGGACTTTAAATGAGTTCAGATCGTAGGTGGGTGTGGAGCCTGAATCAGGCAAGATAAGGCAGTTTACATTAAACCTCAGTGTATATGAGCTAGGAATCAGGGTGGCAAGACCATGTAATTGATGCAATATGTACACAGTATGAGGGAATAAAGAAATGTAGGCTTTAGGGTGTGTGTATATAATATCTGGATCAAGAGGTGCTTTAGAAGGTCTAGATAAGAGGGTGCATATGAAGTGATTTAATTTTTTACAAGAAGTTTAGAAAACAATAGTTCATTTATACGTGCTTCAGTTGGCATGACTACGCCACACCAGGCCTCATCGATAATCATTCTCCGCTGTAGAAAGGTACGTTCGTTTTAGATGTACACGCTTTCGATGTACATATGTTTTTCTTTCTGTTGCAGAAAATCAATTTAATTTTGCTGCAAACTATGGTCTCTCCCTGCTTGTAACAAAATGTTTCATTCGCGTCATCGGGAGAGGAGGTTCTGATATTTTAACTTTGCCAGGTCACTCAGCTGAGCTTCTTTTAATGTGCTGTATTGTTTATCTACAAAATCTGCTTATTGTTTTCGTTCGTGTTTTCATTAATAATGTACATGATTTTCTTTCGGCGCCAAATTATGTGCACTACCAGCCAATGTAAGTGTTTTTTAATGTGATTGGTGCTGTGCAAGTAATATTCAATAACTGCACGTTTATGTAATGTCAGGCTATGAAAAATAGTGCGCTTCCTTTGTCTTAAACATTATAAAAGACATACGTTTTGGGGAACAGCTAGCTTTTTATTCATTTTAGTTTTAGCTACAGAGCTGTGAGGGTTGGAGAGTGATCTTTTGGGGTTTTCTTTAGAGACAGAATCTATGTCAGTCTAATTTCAAATTTATTTAGATACTTATGATTATGCTAATTCTTTAGATTCATTAACTACTTTTTGTTTTCTGTAAAACTATTTTTGAATAAACCTACGAGGTTTACAACTTTAGAATTTTGTTGTGTGCAGGTTTGATTTATAGCCTTGGACCAAGATTCAAAAGCGTCAAAAGAAGTCTGTATTAGGAGGGTCACGTTTAGTGATGATCAGGGGTCCATGCATGTGCTGTGCCCCATGCTGTATATTGTGTTTAGTTAGTGTGAGTGCATGGATGTGGTGCCCCTCCTGGGAGGGATGCCTATCCATTAACTAGCACATGGCAGAGTGCTTCCTGCCAGTCTCAGGATGGCATGGAAAGCTCTGAGAACTTGCAGCGTGGCACAGATGGGTGCTACATTGATGACATATGTATTTAGGGAAGCTCTATAGAGTGGTGAAGCAGGTGAAGTGACCACCACACCCCTCTTCCTGTGCTCTTTGTTCAAACACCCCTCCTTCTCTTCCCCTTCATGGTCAGGCTCTTCCTTTTCTTGCTCGAGAACAAGGAGGTGCTCCACGGTGACATGTTGGCGCACTATGCACAGAATTGATAATACATGCGAGTCCTGCAGGAAAATAATGCACTATGCCCAATTCATTCAATTGTTCCAGGACCACATAGTGCTCGGATGTGTCCATCCTGGAAAAATGCAGGTGGTGTTCAAAGCACTAATAAATAAGTGTATCCTGCTGGAAAATAGTACATTATACCAGGTTCTACTTTTTCTTGCCCCAAAACTTCGAGGTGCCCTAGGATGCTGAAAAAGTAGCATGTGGTGCAATAAAAAGTGAAAATACTTATGTTTCTTGTATGCAAATTATAGGATGTTCCCAGTTCTTATCCTGCTCTATCTCCAGAGCCTTGAAGTGATCTAAAATACCTATAATAGGCCACAGTGACTATAAATAAATGAATCTGTCTCTTATCCATGAAGGATAGCGTTAGCCCGGCTCTTTCTTATGTCCTGCCAGAGATTCGAAATGTTCTAAAAGGGAATAGTCTCAACATGTCGTCGATATACATAATACCAATAATAACAAGCATTGGCATAGCTAATAGGTCTCGCTTGGGGACCTTATAAGTGTTTAGCCATGCAACGGTTGATGTTGTTGCACCAAGGATATTGTGCTGCATAACTAAATACTTATAAGGTCCCAAAAGCGAGACCTATTGGCTATGCCAATGCTTGTTCTATGTAGGCTGCATGCAGCCTACATAGAGAAAAGTCAGAGTGCGCATGACTGGTTTGGTCGCCAAACAGCCAGGGCCCACAGCATTGGGCAAGCCACTCCGACCCGCCCGCTCCCCCCCTCGCCCCCCAACCAGGCATACCCTTCTCCTTTCTCGCAGTGCGAGAAGCAGAAACATAAAATGGTATTTAAAATACCATTTTATGTTTCAGCTTCTCGCACTGCGAGAAAGCAGTGGGGCGACCCTCCTCCGCCTTAATGGAGGAGCCGCCCCCTGGATGTGCCCTTAACAAGAGTATGCACAAAACACACCCTGCAGGCCTTGCAGTTGTCCGCAGTGTAACCGAACCCCACTGTATTATAGAATGAGGGTAGTGAGTCACAGTAGCGACTTTGCCACAGTGGCAAGAGAGATTGGACCAGCATAATTGTTTCTTCTTTCAGATGTTAGCTAGCCACTGCTTGGAGCTGCCTCTGCAAGTCGGTGGGGTAAGAAGGGAAACAGATGGAAAGAAACTGGGACAGACTAGAGAAAGGCTGAGAACATTTGATGCTGTCGTACTGCAGTATGTAAGGAAGTCTTGGACCCAGTAATTTAAAAGGCCAGGTATTCTGAGGTACTGAGTACCGGCATTTCTATCATTTGAAAGAGAGACTACCTACCTGCACTGCTCAGCACTGCTGCATTGCTTTTAGTGAGAGAGTACCAGCGCGGCTCAGTAACAAACAGGTACTCTGGGGTATTCAGTGCCTTCCCTTCTGTATTTCCATTTAAAGCATTGCTTCTACCCGTTACTTTTGGCGGTCTGTTGATCAGCTGTAAAGTTTTAGGTTTCACTGATCATATGCTATACTAAACTTTAGTAAAGCGTTCTTTATTGTAAAACGTCTCTTTTTATGGTTTGGCTTCACAGCACAGCTGTCGCAAGACAATTATGTGAGCTTCACTAGAGAGGGGCTTTGGTCACTAGAGAGGGGCTTTGGCTCCGCCCACATGTTGGGAGCCAGGAGTACATGTTTTGATTGGGTAGAAGTTGTGTGCTTCTGCAAAAAAAAGTGCTTGCCCTCCACACAGCTGTGATAATTGTGTTTAATTATCAAGTTGCCTGAGCTTGACCATTCAGGGGCATATAAATGACATTGTAATGCTGCAAAAGTATCTTAGACAACTAGATAATTTATTGTGGTTTTCTCTGGCAGCAGGACAGATGGGAGAAGGGCAGTCTTTAATCTACATGGATGTTTAGCTCTGGCTTGACAGTGCAAATGTTACCTAACCGTTAAACCTACACCAATGTTATTCTACAGTTTTCGTCCACGCACATACATATCCATTACCTTGCTATTTACTTGTAATGTTTCACATTACCATACAACATGCCTTTAAAGCCAGACTTACTGGCATTGCGAATGCTTGTTTAGCTCTCTAGAAGGAAGGCTTCTTCCTTCTGTAATGTGATGAGGGCTTGCATGAAGGTCATTATAAAATGACATGACATTCTTAGAAGCAGCATTTCACAAACTGAAGTACTTGTATGTAGCACTTTTCACTTTCCGCCTATCTATTTACTGTAAACAAATGGTATAACTAGTGCTTTGTGCAAAGACTTTGTATGTTCTTGGCTGCACTGAGCTCGTGATACAGCGAGGTAGTTGATTACTGCGGCCTGTTTCCCTGGGTGCAGTAAGCACACAGCACTCATAAAAACATACACAGACTAAGGCAGACGTACCTATCGACTATGTCAGTAGAATTTATATTATACCGGATGTGTATAACACCTCTGACCAGTGGCGTAGCTAGGGGGGGTGCTGACGATTCCTTGACGTACCTATCGACTATGTCAGTAGAATTTATATTATACCGGATGTGTATAACACCTCTGACCAGTGGCGTAGCTAGGGGGGGTGCTGACGATTCCTGCGGCCGCCGCCCGGCGACGGCCACAGGTAAGAACGAGGGGGATCGGGGGGGGGGTGCGTCGGCGGCCGCCCCCAAGACTCGTGCCACCTGGGGCGGACCGCCTCACCCTTGCTACGCCACTGCCTCTAACATTGAGCCTGGGCCACAGAGCTGGCAGTCTTCAAAAAAGTTTTCCTCTGTCCCATTTTTATATTGAACCCACCTGACAGCACAGCTGTATGGTTGAAAAACGTTATATTGTCAGCCTATCAAAAACTTTCAGCATGTTTACAGCCAACCCATTGATTACCATTGGTTGGCTTTGTCCCTCTCACGTACTTGCTTCTTACTGGATGTCTTGCCTTGTCCATCTTGTGTTATCCCTCCCCTGGAGCCTGCCCACTTTTCTTGTATCCTTCCACTCCCCACTTTTAGGGAACTACTTTTCCCCCCTTTTTGTTTAAGCTCTCAATGAGAGTGGATGTATTTTCCAGTTGTCTCCCTCGTATGCCTATCTCCCCTTCTATGGTCCTGGTTGCTCTCTCTCATTTGTGTGCTTCCCCTCCCCCATGTTGCTGACTCTCACTTGTGTGCTTTTCCCTGTCCCTGTGTTGCTTTCCATAATGTGCTACTCCCATACCCACTCTCTGTTGCATCCTGCTCCACCCTTGCCCCCACGGTTCTTTATTTTTTTTTTTTTTATTTGAACTGTTTTATTTTCGGAGAACCAGGCAGCAAATTGCTGCAGACCCTCTGCTTTCTAATTCAAAGCACTTTCAAGCTACTTCAGTTTATTATTTTTTCCAATTATCCATCTCGGATAGGTAATTAAAAAAAAACTAAAGGCACCTGCGTCACACAGATACGTGATGATGTATATGGCGGCCATGTCTTTGCGCTTTTTAACAAGCATGATCAATTAAAAGGCATTGGCAGAGCCAATATATCTCAAAGATGATGCTTATTGTTTTTGCAAATGCTTATTACATGTTGGTGCTTCTGTAGTTTAAGAAAAAATGGAAGCCATGTTCTCCCTCGTACTATCAAATGTTAATGTAACGTGACGCTGCCAGGGCTGTGTGGCACAGTGCATATCAGCATACAGGTAGCGAAGATGTGCGCCACATTACAAATTCCCAGCCTGTCCTTATTGCCGGAGGCATGCACTGACAGGCCTGAGTGGTCATAGGTCTCCTGTTACAGCAAAGTTAGGGCCTGTGCAGTCTTGGCGTCACCGATACTTGAAAGCCTTCACTGCCTGAGTTGATAGGACCAGTGCTGGAGGGTCCTTGCACCGCAGAGATGTAATCGATACTCTTGGGAGTCCTTGACCTGAGCCTGTAATTACGTGAACAGTATAAAGGCAGTTTGTTGTTACAGATCGAGCCTGCATTCAGGCCTTCTGTATATGGCGCTGCTCTGTGAATGTGGGGTATAGGCTGTTCGAGTGCCCTTCACAAGGACCTGAGGATTTGATAATACCCGTACAACTTGCTGCTTTTCAATGACCTCATCAGCTCAACCACCACAGGAAAACATGTTTATGGCTCTGACTGGCAGGTGTTTTGTTGATGACGTCTACACTTACTGCTTTAGTGTCTGTGTGTGTGCGCGTGTGTGTGTGTGTGTGTGTGTGTGTATATGTGTTTGTATAAATATTCACTGAAAAGTACAAAAGTTAAAGTAATGTTAGCTTTGATTATAGCACCTTCACATATGTTAAAAAAAGAGAAATTCACTTTAAAACACGAAATTCGGAAGGTGTGGTTAGGACCACAATCCTTAACTTGTACGACAGTTAACCAAACCATTACTCACACACCAAATTGTGAGAGATGTAATTACAAATGACATAAACGATTTTTAGGTAACATGTATCATATTAACACAAATGTGAAGACAGTATCTGAGAGAGACTTATAGCTGCAGATTCCTTACCTTAGAATTATCCCTAGGCGTCAGACTGGATCTGGAAACATTTTCGAGACCGGTACTCCAGAGTACTGGTAGGTGGCGTCGATCGGCTTTGTGCAGCGTTGTCTGCGCCGGATGTGACATGCACGTTGCCTATAGAGGCGCCATCCGAGTGCGTTGATGTCAGTTCTTTTCTTTGCATGCCAGTCAGCGCAGATCCGGAGAGAGCTACCCATTTACTCAATTTTTGACTGAGCTTTTTCGAGTTGTCGAGATTTTTTTAAGAAGTTTTCTCCTAGTGTGGTAGGAATATCCTCTCGGAAGGCCGGCTTCTAGCCCTGCTGTACCTGTCACCAACCGATGTCGGACCTGCATCTTGTTTGCCTTTGGTGCCTCGAGCACGACCACAAAGTTAAGACCTGCGTTGGCCACCACTCCATGAACTCGAAGGCCTTGAGAGAGCCGTCCCCCAAGCTCCTAGGTGCTCGACATGCGACACCCTCGATCACAGTCAAGAGGAAGGTCCCGGGATTGGTCACAGAGCCCAAATTTTTTGTCGCACTCAAAGTTGTTGAGTTAGTCGGGTAAGTCCCACCACAGCAAGAAGATAAAGAAGACCTCTTCGACTTTACCTCATCCGTTGACTGACAAGACGAGGGAGTGCCGACATTCGAGACTTCGCTCCTCTGTTGAGCCAGCATCTGGGTCGGCTCTGCGCTTTCCTATGTTTCCGAGATACAGAGTGACTCCCGCTCAACTTCACGAGTTTTATGAGGCCATGAGCCTCATCTTTAAGTATGTCGCTCCCACTGATGCACCTACAGGCCCCGCAGAATCGGGGGTGCCCTACTGGATCCGCGCCGGTGGCTCCAGCCCCAGCGGCAGTCGGGTCCCTTGGATCTATTGAAGGATTCGGACTGGTGCCGGTCGTACCACCTCGACCTTCCCCGATGCCGGGCCCGATGCCGGACCCGATGCCGGGCCCGATGCCAACGTTGCCATTCAGCACGGCGATGCCATCCCCATTCTGATCCCTGACTCTGACATGGAGTCGAATGGGCATCACCGGAAGCCGACTCTAGCGCTGACTGGAGCTATGCCTTCCAGGCCAGAGCCATGAGCCCTATTCTTATGGGCTAGGACTCGGGGAGGATTGGAAGGGGTCGTTCGCTGGACCTTGAAGAATACCAGCCCCTTGAACCAAACGTGGACTGGTGTGAAGATTTGGCGGAAACCTCGGACTAGACATTGCTCCAGATACTGGCATGCTTTCTCCACCTACCATGGCTATGGAGGAGGGCACGTCAGTTGCAATAATGGTGAGAAGGGCGGCTGAGGTGCTGTACTTCAGCCTGTCGTCTGTGGCAGTCAAGACGAACGTCTTGACGAAGGTGCTTCAGCCGGGAGTGTCCCCCTCACAACCGCTTCTCTCTTTTAATGAAACCCTTACAAACGTCCTGCTTGGGACCTGGTCCAAGCCCAGCAAAGGGTCTCCTGTGAACAAGACGATTGTTCGCTACCACCGCCATGCTCCAGGGGACCCCAACTTCCTCATGCAACACCCTACCCCGGAGAGCTTGGTGGTCCAAGCCTCCACCTCCCATGGCGTATTCCCTTCTGCACCCCTGGATAGGAAATCCAAGAGGCTGAACACCTTAAAGAAGATGTTTTCTTCCATCCAGCCTGGCACTGCGGTCCGTAAACACTACATGCCTCTTGGGCCGCTACTCCCACGCTCTGTGTGATATGGTTGCGCAGGTGCTGCCTACAGTCCTGGAGGATGCCCAGGCCATCCTCTCCCAGGCTGTTGCTGACAGGAGAGAAGCAGCTAAGTTCACCATCCGATGTGGACGAGATACTACCAACTCGCTGGGCAGAGCGGTTTCATCAACAGTGGCCTTAAGGGACCATGCCTGGCTAAGAACAATTAACTTTTCTGGGGATGTTCAATCATCACTTATGGACATACCCTTTGAAGGCTCCAGTCTCTTCGGAGAGCAGGCGGATTCAGTGCTTGATTGCTTTAAGGACAGCAAGGCTACGGCCAGGTCTTTAGGTCTTTCCATGACCCATCGCCACCCTCCATCCGCTTTTCTCTCCTTCTGTGGCAATGGAAGGGACTTCCAGATGCGTCTATACCCACCCAGCCTCTGTGTGGCCGAGGACGCGGTACCCACAGACCTTGTGGCAGTGGCATAGCAAAGAGGGGTAAGCTTTGGGGGCGGCAGCCTCCTCCAGCTCTTACCTGCCATCTCAGGGTGGTAATCGCCACTCCCGCTCTACAATGCGGCCATCGCGGGGCGCAGTCGGTGGAATTTCGCCAGCATCCCGCCCCCCCCCGAACCACCCCTTGCTCTTTAATGTGCCTGCCGCGGCAAACGCAGGGACCGCTTCGGGCGGCCAAAGGGCTAGCTACGCCAATGCCTTGGGGGTCAGGCCAGTCCACCACCCCCTCAGAAGTCGCAGCCTCCAAACCCATATAGTCTGCCCCCTTATCATCATGGGCACCCAGTGGGCAGTAGGATCCACTATCACCTGCCCCACTGGTGGTCTATAATATCAGACCAATTGGTTCTGAAGATTGCCCGGAGGGGCTACTCTCTCTTCCTCGAGACTGCTCCTCCACTCATGCCACCTCCGTGCGACAGTCTGACAGAGGACCATCGTTCTTTGCACCGCCAGGAAGTGATGCTCTCTTGGCCAAGAGAGCCATAGAGAGGGTGCTGACGCCAGAAATAGGTTGTGGTTGCTATTCCCGCTACTTTCTGGTGCCCAAGAAGGACAGAGGTCTGCCTTTTAGCCTAGACCTGGGCTCTCTCAATTTCTTCCCTAAGAAGGAGAAGTTCAAAAGGATCAGGCTCACTCAAGTCTTGTCTACCCCGGACCCGGAAGACTGGATGGTAATGTTGGACTTGCAGGACGCATACTTTCACATTCCCGTCCTGTCAGCCACAGGCCTTACCTGCGGTTCACGGTGGGCCATGAGCATTTTCAGTTCGCTGTGCTCCCTTTGGGCCTTACCAGCGTCCCTCGGATGATCAAGGTGGTGGCGGTGGTTGCAGCTCATCTGTGGAGATCAGGGGTGTCAGTCTTCCCCTATCTCGACGACTGGCTGTTGAAGGCGGGCTAGCCTCAGGCTGTCGTCTCCAGACAACAGCAGACCTCCTTCATTTGCTGAGATTCACTATCAACATGCCGCAGTCACCCTGATTCCCTCTCAGGTGTTCTCTTTCATCTCAGCTGTTCTGGACACTGTGCAGCTTCAGACCTATTCTCTCGAACAACGAGTCCAGGATATTCAGGCTATGATACCGATGTTACAGCCACTATCCTGGATTTTGGTGAGATTGCTCAGAGGCTGCTGGGCCTCATGGCCTCCTGCATCCTGCTGGTGACACATGCCCGGTGGCACATGCGAGCTCTGCAGTGGGACCTGAAGTTCCAGTTGGCAAGCATCAGGGAAATCTCTCCAACATGGTCCAGATCTCGGAGGGGACTGCAAAAGATCTGCAGTGGTGATTAACGAACTGTGATTGGGTCAGCGGCACATCCCTCTCCCTTTGTCAACCAGATCTGACAGTGGTGACAGAAGCATCACTCGTGGGATGGGGCGGCCATCTGGGAGAGGTGGAGAGCAGACGCCTCTAGTCTCCAGTAGAATCCGGACTCCACATCAACCTTCTGGAGCTCCATGTGATCCGGCTGGCATTTAAATCCTTTCTACCCTCCATTAGGGGAAGGCTAGTGCAGATGTTCATGGACAACACCACCGCCATGTGGTACTGCAACAAAGAGGGTGGGTGGGGTCGTGGACCCTTTGTCAAGAGGCCCTGCATCTCTGAACATGGCTGGAACATCAGGGCATTTCCCTAGTGGTACAACACCTAGCGGGCTCTCTGAACGCCAGGCTGACGAGAACCACAGAAGATGCCTAGCAGATCACAAAGGGCATTTCCATCTGTAGGTGGTGCAAGGTCTCTTTCAGCAATGAGGAGAGCCTTGGTTAGATCTGTTCGCCACCAAGAATGCGCAAAGCCACCAGTTCTGTGTGCTGGAGTTTCCAAGACAACTCTCGCTCTGAGACGCTTTTTGCCTCGAGTGGAGATCAGGCCTCTTGTACGCCTTTCCGCCCATGCCACTTCTGTCCCGAGTTCTCATGAAGATCAGGAACGACCTGGCCCAAGTCATCCTTATGGCTGTGGACTGTGCTCAGAGAATTTGGTATACTGAGCTGTTGAGCATGGCCATCAGTCCTCCTATCAGGCTGTTCCTTCGAGATGATCTTCTGTCACAGCAGCAGGGGAGGGTTCTCCACCTGAACTTGTCAATGTTCCGCCTTCTTGGAGATTGAGCAGCAACAGTTGACGGCTTTCGACCTTCCGCCCAAAGTCTGCGATGTTATTCTGGCAGCCAGGCATCCCTCCACCAAAGCGGTATAAGCCTGCCATTAGGGCAAGATTGTGGCATGGTGTGAGAAAAGCAGGTTGACCCTCTTTCTGTTCCCTTTCTCTGGTTCTTCTCTTTAGTCTTTCCCTTGCCCAGCAGGGCTCTGCTCTAGGCACCTTAAAGGGTTATCTCTCTGCTATTTAACACTTTCTGCAGTTGCCTGACCAGCCGTCTCTCCTCAAATCCGCTATTGTACAAAGGTTCTTAAAAGATTTGCAACATAGGTTTCCTCCTTCTCCCTTTATCATGCCTCAGTAGGACCTTAATCTTGTCCTGATGTTTCTGATGTGTGCGCCCTTTGAGCCCTTACACAACTGTCCCCTCAGGCTCCTTGCTATCAGGACGGCCTTCCTGGTGGCAATAACATCTGCCTGGAGGATCAGTGAGCTTCAGACTTTGTCATCCAAGCCTGCGTACCTGATCATCTACCCAGACAAGCTGGTCATACAAACCACAGCTTCCTTTCTACTGAAAGTCATCACTCCTTTTCATGTAGGCCAGTCCATCACTCTACCTACTTTTTATGCTCCGCCATATCCCTCTAAGAAAGAGGAACGACTTCACCGACTGGACCCTAAAAGGGTGTTTTTGTTCTACCTTGCCCACACCAAAGAGTTCTGGGTGGACGACCAGCTCTTTGTGGGGTAAGTCGAAGTGAAGAAGGGAAAGGCTGTGCAGAAACTGACCATCTCCTGATGGATGATGCTCTGCATTCAAATCTGCTACGCATTGGCCAAGAAGCAACCCCCTGAGGGTTTGCATGCTCATTCTATCAGACCCAAGGCTGCAACTACTGCATTAGAATGCAGAGTCCTAGTCCTGAACATCTGCTAGGCAGCAACGTGGGCTTCCTTACACATGTTCACAAAACACTACTGCCTGGACAGTCAGGTCCATCAAGATGGGCACTTTGCCTGTTTGGTCCTGCAGAACTATTTGGTATGTAATTGTTTGCAGACCCACCACCGGAGAGGTATTGCTTGGGTATCTATTCAAAGGCAAGGAATCTGCGGCTAGAAGTCTCTATCAGATGGACAAGTTACTTACATTCAGTAATGACTTATCTGGTAGAGACTCTATCTAGCCACAGATTCCTTACTGACCCACCCATCCTCCCTGATATGCGAATGGTTTTCTGGAGACAGCTTTCCCCTTTCAGGGCCCTAGTTTTACACACCAGTGGTCAGTGTTCTTCGTGGCTCAGCGCTCCTGGTGTGGAAAGTCGCAAAAGGAGACTGACGTCAGCACGCTGGGGTGGTGCCTATATAGGCACTGTGAATGTGATATCCGGCGACGATGATGCCACATAGAGCCGATCGATGCACCTATCGGCGCGCAGGGTTACTGCTCACGAAATAAAATTCTGAATCCAGTCTGTTACCTGTGGATCATTCTATGGTAAGGAATCTGCAGCTAGATAGTCTCTACCAGATAAGGCATTATCGAAGGTAAGTAACTTGTCCATTAATGAATAGTTTTGAGTATGTGTTCTCACTTAATGACTGTACTTTAGATGTTGTTACTTATTAGTATAAATGTTCTAAGGTCATAAGCATTGCATTTGGAACAATGCATTTGGGATGACGTGAGAAAAATACTGTTTACTGTATCAAAGGTTGCATTGTACTATTACTTTACACAGGAAAACAACTCTTCTAATAGCTATGGGGCTTATTAAATGATTTTGTTTCACAGTACAAATTTAACCCCTTGTGCACTCACTCAATCATGGCCCCTCCTCACACCCAACAATGGTAATAAGTAACTTTTGCACCAGTGTACTATTAAGTGTGAATTCAGTCATTTCGTACTATAGTAGAAAACTCTAATTTCATTTTATTATAACAGAACCTCTTCGCTGTCTTGAAAAAGCATTGTTTGTTGTCTAACAGATACCATTTTAGAATCATTTATCAGTTAACAGTTAAAAAAAAAAAGGTGGCCAGACTGAGTTCTTGTGATTTTATCTCACTCCTTGTGAGTCATAGCCTCTCCCCACATTCAACAATTGTAGTAAACAGCATATCTGAAAGAAACAGTTAGTTTTAGATTCCTTACCTTAGAATTACCCCCAGGCGTCAGACTGGATCCGGAACGTTTTTCGTCAGTAGTACCTCTGCTCGTCGGAAGGTGGCGTCGGTCGGCTCCACGTCCGTCGTTGGGTTTGTGGTCACCGGGATGACGTCGCGGTAGCTACTTAGACGCCGCTCTCACGCGCTGACGTCAGTTCTTTCTTTTTCCGCGCCAGCCACCGCAGATCCGGAGTGAGCGGTACCTCCAGTCATTTTTTGACTGAACTTTTGAGCGACTTTTCTCAACGTCTTTTTGAGTCTTAACCGACTCCTGGTGCACGTAGGGATGCCCGGCTTCAAGGCCTGCGGTTCCTATTCCCGCATGATGTCGGTAACGGATCCGCACTGCGTGTGCCTCTTTTGCCTGGAGCGCAACCACGACCCCAAGTCGTGCTCCGACTGCAGGACCATGGCTCCGAAGTCTTTGCAGGAGCGGTCCTGAAAGCTTCTTGAGCACCGGCAGTCTGCTCCGCGCCGTTCGAGGTCCCGGTTGCGAGGGAGGTCGAGGGACCGGTCGCGGAGCCATCACCACTCGTCATCCAAGTCTTCGCACTCGGGGTCAGGTAAGTCGAAGCACAAGAAGAAGTCGAAGAAGCATCGTCGCTCTTCGACTTCTCCCCGTCCGTCGGCGGACGCGACGAGGGATGCGGGTGGTGCAACTCCCGCGTCTCCGCGTGCGGAGCCTGAAGGGTCCACTCCGAGCTTCCCGCCCTTTCGGGACCCGGAGCGACCCCTGCCCAGCTTCGTCAGTTTTACGAAGCCATGCATGCCATCTTTGGGCAGCCCGACTCCGCCGGCGCGCCTTCGGGCCCCGCGGACTCGGTTGGGGGCCCTAGGCCTTCCCTGCCGGCGGCTCCGGCCTGGATCCGGATCGGCGCCGGTCGACCTTGTGACACCGCCACCGGCACCGACTCCACCGGCACCGGGTCCGCTGCCGACGCCGGCTGGACCTCCAGCCGGCGTCAACCCCGGCTCCCACCTCCATATGTATACAGAGTCGGACCGGCGTCGGCCGACGCCGATGGGTACTTTTGTGCCTGCATTCCACCCTGGCCATTTTCAGCCAGTTTGGCAGCCAGATGAGGAAGACTGGGAGGGGTCTGAGGACCCTCTCACTGCTCAGTTGGAGTACGACCAAGACTGGAGAGAGGACCTGGGGGATGCCCGTGGTCTGGACACTTCACCAGACCTTGGCATGTTGTCTCCTCCTACCACGGCTACGGAGGAGGGAGCGTCTTACGCAGTGGTGTTGCGTAGGGCGGCCGAGGCCCTAAACCTCGAGCTACCTACTGTGGCAGTCAGGACTAACCTCCTGACAGAGGTGCTTCACCGGCAGCGAGCTCTTCGGAGCCCCTGCTGCCGTTTAATGAGGCCCTTACAGACATACTTTTGGGCACCTGGTCCTGGCCCACCACAGGGGCTCCTGTGGATAGGATGGTTGCCCGACGCCACCGCCCGGCTCCGGGCAACCCCACTTTCCTCTCCCAACACCCTTCCCCCGAGAGCTTGGTGTTCCAAGCCTCAGCGTCCCAAAGCGCATTCCCTACCGCACCACTGGACAGGGAATCCAAGAAGTTGGATCAGCTTGGGAAGAAGTTGTTTTCTTCCTCCAGCTTAAGGCTGCGGTCTGTGAACACTGCATGCCTCTTGGGCCGTTATTCCCACTCTGTGTGGGATACGGTGGCGCAAGTGCTGCCTCAGTGTCCGGAGGAGGCCCGGACCGTGCTCTACCGTGCTGTTGCCAAGGGGAGAGACGCAGCAAAGTTCGCCATTCGTTGTGGACTGGACACTGCCGACGCACTGGGTAGGACCATTTCAACGTCGGTGGCGCTTCGCCGTCACGCCTGGTTGAGGACGACTGGCTTTTCTGAGGATGTCCAGAACACCTTGATGGACATGCCTTTTGATGGCCGTCGCCTGTTCGGCGACAAGGCAGACAGTGCGCTAGAGCGCTTCAAGGACTCTCGTGCTACGGCCAAGTCCTTCAGCCTCTCCACCACGCGCCCTGCACAGTCTGCGTTTCGCCCCTTTCGTGGCCACGGAAGGGGTGCCCCACCACGTTCCTTTCAGAGCCACAGGCCAGCGCAAACTCTTCCACCTCAGCGCAGCCGAGGACGTGGGAACCACCGCCGTGGTTCTGGGGGCCAGCGAGCGGGCCAGTCCACCACCGCCCCCTCTGCAGCAGCCTCCAAACCCTCCTAGTCCGACCTTTCAGGGCCACCAAACCCCAGTGGGCGGCAGGATCCGCCATCACCTCCCCCACTGGCGCACCATCACGTTGGACAGGTGGGTTTTGCAAATAATCCGAAGGGGCTACTCCCTCCCCTTTGAGACTACCTCTCCCTCCATGCCACCCAATTACTATCGCATGTCGGAGGATCATCTGATCCTCCTCCAACAGGAAGTTGTGGCTCTCTTGGCCAAGGGCGCCATCGAGTGCGTCCCTGCCCCAGAAGTAGGTCGTGGTTGTTATTCCCACTACTTTCTGGTGCCCAAGAAGAACAAGGGCCTGCGTCCTATCTTGGATCTCAGGGACGTCAACCGCTTCCTCCGGAAGGAGAAGTTCAAAATGTTGATCCTAGCTCAGGTCTTGTCTGCCCTCGACCCTGGAGACTGGATGGTAGCATTGGACCTGCAGGACGCTTATTTCCACATCCCCGTCCTGCCGGCCCACCAGCGTTACCTGCGGTTCACGGTAGGCCACGAGCACTTTCAGTTTACCGTGCTCCCCTTTGGCCTTACCAGCGCCCCTCGGGTGTTCACGAAAGTGATGGCAATGGTCGCAGCTCATCTGCGCAGATCAGGGGTTCCAGTCTTCCCCTATCTAGACGACTGGTTGTTGAAGGCGGGCTCGCCCCAGGCAGTGGTTTCCCACCTCCAGACTACGGCCGACCTCCTGCATTCGCTGGGGTTTTCCATCAATGTGCCAAAGTCACACCTGACCCCCTCTCAGAAACTCCTCTTCATCGGAGCGGTTCTGGACACGGTGCAGTTTCGGGTCTATCCTCCCGAAAAGCGAGTCCGGGATATTCGGGCAATGATTCCGATCTTTTGGCCTCCATCCCGGGTTTCGGTCAGGATGACCCTGAGGCTGCTGGGCCTCATGGCCTCCTGCATCCTGCATCCTGCTGGTCGATCATGCCAGGTGGCATATGCGGGCTCTGCAGTGGGACCTGAAGTTCCAGTGGGCGCAGCATCAGGGGAATCTGTCCGATTGTGTCCAGATCTCGGAGGGCACTGCACGCCAATTGCAGTGGTGGCTCATGAACCAGGATTGGGTCAACGGCAGATCCCTCTCCCTTCCCCAACCAGAACACACAGTGGTGACAGACGCGTCCCTTCTGGGATGGGGCGGCCACATGGGAGAGGCGGAGATCAGAGGTCTCTGGTCTCCGGCGGAGTCCGGGCTCCACATCAACCTTCTGGAGCTGCGGGCGATCCGAATTGCTCTGAAAGCATTCCTTCCCTCTGTCCGAGGAAAAGTAGTGCAGGTGTTCACGGACAACACCACCGCCATATGGTACTGCAACAAACAAGGTGGGATGGGGTCGTGGACCTTATGTCAAGAGGCCCTCCGCCTCTGGACATGGCTGGAACATCAGGGCATATCCCTGGTGGTTCAACAACTGGCAGGTTCTCTGAACGCCAGGGCGGACGAACTCAGCCGCAGGTGCATGATGGATCACGAATGGCGTCTTCACTCGGAAGTGGTGCAAGGTCTCTTTCAACAGTGGGGAGAGCCTTGGTTAGATCTATTCGCCACCGAAGAGAACGCGCAATGTCAGCAATTCTGCGTGTTGGAATTTCCAAGGCGGCACTCGCTAGGCGACGCTTTTCGTCGCGAGTGGAGTTGCGGTCTGTTGTACGCCTTTCCGCCTATTCCACTTCTGCCCAGAGTGCTGAAGAAGATCAAGCGCGACCGGGCCCAAGTCATTCTTGAGGCTCCGGATTGGGCACGAAGAGTCTGGTATCCCGAGCTGCTCCACATGTCCATCGATCCTCCGATCCGACTGCCTCTTCGGGAGGATCTTCTGTCGCAGCAGCAGGGGACGGTCCTCCACCCGAACCTGTCCAGCCTCCACCTCCTTGCGTGGAGATTGAGCGGCTGCAGTTGACATCATTCGACTTGCCTCCCGACGTTTGTGATGTAATCTTGGCAGCCAGGCGTCCCTCCACTAAGACGGTATACGCCTGCCGATGGAACAAATTTGTGGCATGGTGCACAGCAAAGGCTGTGGATCCCCTTTCTGCCCCCCCTTTCTGAGGTCCTCTTGATCCTCCTTTCTTTGGCCCAGCAGGGCTCTGCTCTGGGCACTATCAAGGGCTATCTTTCGGCCCTTTCTGCTTATCTTCGGCTTCCTGATCAGCCTTCTCTCTTCAAGTCCCCGGTTGTTAATCGTTTCTTAAAAGGCATAACTCATCTTTTTCCTCCTATCCCCTTCGTTATGCCTCAGTGGGACTTGAATCCGGTCTTGACCTATCTGATGTGCGCTCCCTTTGAGCCGCTTCACAACTGTCCCTTAAGACTTTTAACTCTTAAGACTGCATTCCTGGTGGCCTTCACATCTGTCAGAAGAGTGAGTGAGCTCCAGGCTCTTTCTTTCAAACCTCCTTTTCTGGCTGTACTTCCGGACAAGGTTGTCCTTAGGACTCGTCCATCCTTTCCTCCCAAGGTGGTCACCTCCTTTCACATCGGGCAAACCATCACTTTGCCCACCTTCTTTCCGCCTCCGCATCCTTCCAAAGAGGAAGAGAGGCTCCACCGTCTGGACCCAAAACGTGCGCTTTCTTTCTATCTGGATCGCACAAAACAGTTCCGGGTGGATGACCAACTCTTTGTTGGCTACGTGGGCACCAAGAAAGGTCGGGCCGTACACAAGCAGACCATTTCTAGATGGGTCTTTTTGTGTATTAAAGCCTGCTATTCTCTAGCTAAAAAGGAGCCTCCAGTGGGGCTACGCGCCCATTCCACCACGGCGACGGCAGCCACTACTGCTTTGGGACGAGGAGTTCCTCTGCATGACATCTGTCAGGCAGCTACGTGGGCATCGCTGCACACGTTTACGAAGCACTATTGCCTGGACAGCCAAGTCCAGAGAGACGGCTTCTTTGGCCGTTCTGTTCTCCAGGACTTTCTGGTGTGATCTTGGTTCGCAGACCCACCTCCGGGGTTGGTATTGCTGGGGTATCTATTCTAAGGTAAGGAATCTATAACTAACTGTTTCTTTCAGATGAACAAGTTACTTACCTTCGGTAACAATATATCTGTAAGAAACATAGGTTAGTTATAGATTCCTTACCGCCCCACCCATCCTCCCCGTTCTGCGAACTGATTTCTAGGGTTAAGGACATCCTTTCAGGGCCCTAGTTTTGTGCACCAGTGGTCAGTGTCTTGCATGGCTCTGCGTTTCTGGCGCTGAAAGTCGTGTACAGACTGACGTCAGCGCGCGAAGGCGGCATCTAAGTAGCTACCGCGATGTCATCCCGGCGACCACGATGCCAACGACGGACGCGGAGCCGACCGACGCTACCTTCCGACGCGCAGAGGTACTGCTGACGAAAAACTTTCCGGATCCAGTCTGACGCCTGGGGGTAATTCCAAGGTAAGGAATCTATAACTAACCTATGTTTCCTACAGATATATCGTTACCGAAGGTAAGTAACTTGTTCTATACACTCTGCAGATCTGCATGAGTACTGTGTGTTTGTGTATTTATGTATATTTGTGTGTGTATGTATTCATGCTGTACCCGTGAAAATAAAATTGGTCAAACTATTTGGAACAAGTGCACTAATAAACACATTTGCACTTATGTATTATCACAGTACGTAGTGCAAATCTCCAATTATTACCACAGTACCTTGTAACTGAGTTGAGAAAACAATGTGTATCACACCGGGGAAACATCGTTTACAACGCACGCGTTACAACGCGTGTCATTACAACAAATGTTTTACAACGCGAAATCCATTACAACGCATGTCATTACATCGCATAATCCATTACAACGCATTCCCCAAAGTAACGCTCTGGCGGAGTTAGAATAGTAATTGCGTTGTAATAGATTATGCGTTGTAACGACATGCGTTGTGATGGATTTTGCGATGTAAAAAATGTGTTGTAATGGCACGTGTTGTAACGCGTGCGTTGTAAAGTGTCATATTCATCACACCGATTTCGTTCTAGAATTAGTTTACAGAACAAAAGAACTGTGACCATGCACACACAGTTTATTTGTGATTTTATCTCACTGCCTGGGTTTAACTCCTTGTGCTCCAAATAGATTGACATATATTTGTGTATCCCTCCTACACATGAAAATAAAGCACTGCATAAAGTATGCATTTAGAACTATCTACTGAGTGTAATATGCAATGTATTTATTTGATGAAAGAGAGGGGCATAATGAGCCACTTGATGATGCACCTTTCATGAATCATGGCCCGCTCCATTGTCAACAGTGGTAATAAACAGCATATCATATTCTGTGCATCTGTGTATGTGCTCTCTATGCATTCACGTATATGTATATACAAACACTGAAAAAAACAAAGGTGAAAGTGATGTTTTAGTTAGGTGCAAATTAAGTTCAAATATAACATTTAAACTACAAAAAATACTGAAATTCACCAGTTATAGTTAAGAGAAGTAACAATAACTTGTGCACTCGCTATGCACAGTGATTTCATTAATGATGTAATTACAGATGTCACCAGTGTTGTTATAAGCAATCACATGTAAGATCAGAAACAGTGCATTGTGAGTGTGTTACTTCTGAATCATCTCTTAATCATTGCAGTATTAAATGATTTGTTCTTTTTTTTTTAACCATCCTTTAACGTAAATTCTCAGGCACCCTTCTAAAGCGGCCTTGCAAAGCCCCCCGTGAGTCACTTTGGCCCTCACTATGAGTTGCCCTGAGCAGTATTTCAGGGAGGGGTGAGCTTGGAGGGGGGAGGGGTATCGCTCCAGGCAGCTAGAAGTTTGGCAGTATCTACAGGCCCAGAAATCTCGGGTCCTCCAACCAACACCAGACCTGATAACTACGTGTCCAGAGACTCGGGACCTTCAGGTGTGTGAGGTGTTGCGGGGTCTTCGGGCAGCTGATGCGTCCAACCCCACCCACCCTCATGCTTCACCAAAAGAAACCTCCGATCTTCCAACCTCGCCCTGGCCGAAACCCCGCGCATCCACAGAGCCAGAGCAGGCGGAAGATCCTTCTCTCACATTGCAGCCAACACCTGGAACGAGCTACCGGCAGACATCAGACGCTCCCCCTCCCTGAACACCTTCAGGAAGACCCTACCGCCCCCCCCCCCACCCCCGCTCAGCGCCTTGAGACCGTCACGGGTGAGTAGCGCGCTTACAATTCCCTGATTGATTGATTGATTGTGTGGAACTGGAAAAGCTTTACCCAGTTGAAGCAAAAGAAACTCTTCCCTCCACCAGCCCCAAGCAGGTGCTAAATGCGGGGGCCTGTTATTTTCCCTCAAAAGGAGAAAAATATGTGGAATTGGACCTAGTATTCCCAGGTCTGCGTGTTATTCCTCATTCTTGGGGAAATTACTCGTAATAATTGTTACCTCACAGGGAGATACCGTCCAGAATCATTCACTCTTAACAAGCTGTTCAGTCTATATCAGTATGATTAGAATTAACACTTTCGTATTTTCCACAGGATTTGTCATCTTTTAATTTGTTTTCTTCGTCTGGTATATGCAGCCTTCTTATTTGCTATTTCCATTTTGAGTTCTAAGTTTTTGAAAGAGGTGTGTTAAGATGCGGTGATATCCGCTTGTTGTGTTAACTTTAATGTACATGTCTGTTGTGTTTTCTTTGTGAACGGAAGACCTATTGGGAAGTTGATGAAGTGGATTACATCAGGGCAAAAGTGGAAAATATCTGACAAGTCATTTTTTTTTTTTTCGTGGGCCTTTGGAGGTCCCGTTAACCGGTATGAATCTTCCCCACATCTTATACTTTTTGCCACCGAGGGAATTACATTAGTCCTTCTGGCGGGAATGGCAGCGTCGCCACTGTGCCTTCAAAGTTTGCAGTGCACCCAAACTTTGTTAAAGATGAGTCATGGACTTCTGGCTCCCTCCCTCCCTGCATCAGTGTAACTATGACCAGAGCGGCCTTGCTCTCATATGTGGGACCCAAGGCCTGCTTCTTAGGGGACTGTGTGGACGCCGGGTGGTTAGTCGAGTGGAGAATCAGCTCCTTGTTTACAAGGCTCATTTTACTCTGTATAAACATTTAAGTGGAGAATGGTGCCGGGTTTTTAGTAGAGTGTGTTTATAGCTGCGTTCCATCACAGAAAATTTGTTTAAGAACACAAACACGAACATCTCCTTCGATGTGCCTCGACGTTTACATTACATCCCTCCATGGTTGTTTTAGAAGATCTGACGGCGCACATATGACACAAGTAACATTCTTCTCCCCACAGCCCTCGGCTAACCATTTGTACATCAAAACAGAAGAATACAGCAAGAGGAAGGGCCTGGCGCGCTCTTTATTGTGGGTACATTGTGGGCTTCTTCTGTTTCTTGAACCGCTTCAAAAGTATGTGTCACACTGGCGCATATCTTCAGTTCTCTAGGGTCCCCCCCCCCCCGGACTCAGTGCAGTTGGAGTTTTTTGTATTCTGGGAGCGAAGCATACTCTTTACATGCGAGAAAGTCCGTGGCGGGGGGGGTGGTGGGGGGGGTGTGTGTGTGTGTGTGTGTGTGGTCGGGTGTGTGTGGTCGGGTGTGTGTGTGTGTGGTCGGGTGTGTGTGGTCGGGTGTGTGTGTGTGGTCGGGTGTGTGTGTGTCTCGTGCCGTTTCAGAAGGGAGTGATGCTCGGCATGGATCGCCTTCAAGCCTCCTACCTCTCCCCATTCCACCGGGCCTAGTGCAAGCCTGTGACATCTTTTCAGTCCACTGGGCCTAACACAACCCTACTACCGCTCGTCAGACCATCGGTCTAACGCAACCCTGCTACTTCTCTTCAGTCAACCCTGCCTGATGCAAGTCTGCTACCTCTCCCCAATCCAATATACCTGATGGATTACTACCTGTTTCCAGTTCACCAGTCCTAACGCAACCCTGCTACTTCTCTTCAGTCTACCGGGCCTGACGCAACCCTACTGCCTCTCCCCATTCCACCTGGCCTGAAGCAAGCCTGCTATCTCTCGCCAGTCCACTACGCTTGACACAGACCTGCTACCTCTCTTCAGTTCACCGGGTCATACACAAGCCTACCTCTTACTATTCCACAGTGCTTAATGCAACCCTGCACCTCCCTCATTCCACTGGGCTTAAAGCAAACCCAAAAATTCTCCCCATTCCAGCAGACCTAATGCAACCCTACTACTTCTCACCAATCCACTACACCTGATGGAAGCTTACTACCTGTTTCCAATCCACCAGTCCTCACGGAGCCCTACTACTACTCCCCATTCCATCAGGCCTAACGCAGCCCTACAGCCTCTCCCCATTCCATCAGGCCTAACGCAACCATACTGCCTCTCCCCATTCCATCAGGCCTAGCGCAACCCTACTGCCTCTCCCCATTCCATCAAGCCGAACGCAACCCTACTGCCTCTTCCCATTCCACCTGGACTGACGCAAGCCTGCTACCTTTCGCCAGTCCACTACGCTTGACACAGACCTGCTACCTCTCTTCAGTACACCGGGTCAGACACAAGCCTACCTCTCACTATTCCACTGTGCTTAATGCAACCCTGCACCTCCCCCATTCCACTGGGCCTAATGCAAGCCTGGAAGGGTGGGAGCTGGTTTTGCTACCGGGGGCCGGTTTTGCAGCATTAGTACACCCCCCGTCCGTCCCGCTACCGGGGCCAGTCAAGCAGATTGCCAGGACTGGTTGCTTTTCCCAGTCCGGCCGTTTCTACCTCTCACCAAGCCTATTACCCCTTGCCAGTCCACTGGGCCTGAAGCAAGCCTGCTACCTCTCTGTCCACTGTGCCTGAAGCAAGTCTGCTTCCTCTCTGTCCACTGGGCCTGAAGCAAGCCTGCTACCTCTCTGTTCACTGTGCCTGACGCAAGCCTGTTCCCAGTGTACGGGACATGATGCAAACCTATGTGTTGCCAGTCAACCGGGCCAGACACAAGCGTGCTACCTCTCGCCAGTGCACTGGTCACAACTCAAGTCTTCACCCTCTTGCCAGTTCACTGAGCCATCGAGCCAGGCGCAACCTTCTAGCTCTCACCTGTACCGATCTTATGGCACGCCAGCTACCTCTTGCCACTCCACCGGTCCTAAGGCACACCTACAATCTCTCACCTCTGCACCGAGGCTGACACAAGCCTACAACCTCTGTCCACTAGCCCAGATACAGACCCATTTCATTTCTCCAGTCCACCAGGCCAGACGCGAGCCTACTAACTCTCATCAGTGCCCCCAGCCAAATGTAAGCCTAGCTCCTCTTGCCAGACCACCTGCCCTTACAGCTGCCTGTTACCTATCCAACAGGGCTGACGCAAGCTTAACATCTGTCACGGTCCACCGTCCTGAGTCCATTCCACAGGGACACAGGGCCAGTCTCTCATTGGACCATCAGTTATTATACTCTGCACCACCAATTGAAGTCCTTAAGAAAATATTGTCCATAACTTTTGCGGAAATCTGATTCAAAGAAGAGTCGCCATGTTGTATGATGTGTCTCTCTTTATTAATCAATTTGTACAAAAACATCAGCCAACGCATTTCATCCTTTTTACATAGGACTCTTCAGGGCAAAGTTGATTCAGGCGACACCCAGTTCCCTGGCTGTGGCCTGGTTGGAAAAATATCTTAAACCCAAGTTTGCCGCCTGGCTTCTTTTCCAAATATTACACTGATCCTCCAAGCCAAGCTTGAGCAGGCTGTTTAAACGCGATCCAATGCGCAGATGAATGAAAATCCCAGATGCATATGGTATGATAGCCATGGACCGGTAATCGGCGTGCACGTTCAAATAAGAACTAGCACATGCTGGTGGAGAATATCCACCCAGATTAGTGCACTTTAAATGGAGTGCAGACCGGCGTCAATCGACCTCCGCAGTAAACGCAAGTTGCGTTTACTGCGGAGGTCGCATTGGATCGCGTTTAAACAGCCTGCTCAAGCTTGGCTTGGAGGATCAGTGTAATATTTGGAAAAGAAGCCAGGCGGCAAACTTGGTTTTAAGATATTTTTTCCAACCAGGCCACAACCCAGGGAATTGGGTGTCGCCCTGAATCAACTTTGCCCTGAAGAAGTCCTATGTAAAAAGGACGAAACGCGTTGGCTGATGTTTCTGTACAAATTGATTAATAAAGAAGAGACACATCATACAACTTGCATGAAAAGCGACTTTCTTCTTTGAATCAGATTTCCGCAAAAGTTATGGACAATATTTTCTTAAGGACTTCAAGTGGTGGTGCAGTTCCAATTTAGTTTTTTCATTTGTTATATTCCCTGTGGAGGGGAAGTACTTCTGGACAGGGGGCACATTTGTGAATTTGCACACAAAATAATGTTTACTATCTACAAATAATTGGGTAACTTACGGTACTGGTGCTGCACAGGTGTTTTATGGTCCCACTTTCCGGTTCTCGAGTTTTCTAGTTATTATACTCTAACGTGCACTCCTGTTACACAGCGCCCTAGCAATACAGATCATGCGTAATAATGAGGTCATAGATATGCTGTGATAATGAGTAGGAGATGTAGTTGTATGTCTGGTTGCTGAATCTGGGACCATGATGCTTTAGTTCTAATAATATCGTTCCCACTTAACCAAATTGTGTCATCTGGGCCCTCACCTTCACCTATTAAACTTGAGCCTCTGTTACCCTGTCAGAAAAATGGTGGCAGGTAAAACAGGCAGCAGGTGTATTAAGCACCCAATAAAAAGACAGGGAATCTATATTTGTATTAGTACCCATTTTGTCCAACACTGATGAAGAATCTGCTTCCTGCTCCCGTTCCACAAAAATAAAGAAAGCCCATCTGTGTCTCGAAGGCCTCCCCGATATAAATCGTCCTTTTAATTAAGCGGTGCAGGGAGCCCTGGGGTGGAACATGCGACGGACGGTGTCGCTGCGCTCGTGAGCTCGTCACACCCTCTCCTTGTCCCTTGTGACAGCTTCGCCTTTAATAGCTAATTACTGGTAACAATGGCCGGGGCGGCCCAGCGGCCTGTGTCCGGCAGGTGAGGGGCCCTGGTGTGCGAGAGCCTGGGAGCAGAGGTACCTGCCTCTTCACAGTTGCCCTCTCAGGGCAGTGACTGCTCGCTGACAGGTAGATGGATTGCGCCTTCAAAGGCGCCTCTCTCTTTCAGTGGCTAATTGATAATTCTTCCTAGCTATCTAGTTCGGCATTAATTGGAAAGGTCTGGAGGCAGGGCTCGCTTTTAATACATGTGTGACACCTGTTGTGACAGGTCAAGCATTTATCGCCTTGCTTAGTGTTTTTTTTCCCACCGTTGTGGACAAAATATATACTAATGGTAATCCGCCGGCTGCCTTTGCAGGGGGCACACACAGAGCTCATTGACATTGATGTAGGAAGGGTTTCCTGAGCTCTGATGCACGCAAGGAAGATGCCCCCGTCGGGATTGAAAGCTAGCTATAATTCTTGGGCAACGTGCCCCTTGCACCCCTGGGCACCGGTGCACTGGATCTGCGATGCTAGTGATTGCTACAATCCTTCTTACTTTCCTCTATTTTTCCACTTCTCATGTCTCCTTCCTCCCTTTCACTTTCTCCACTCTCTATGTGCGTCCATTGTCTTAGTACTTTTCCTCTGCTTGCTCCCCTTCATTTAACCTCTCCTCTTTTGCTTTTCTCCTTTTGCCTCGCCCCACTCACCCTGTAGTCTTTCTCCTCTCTAAGTCCTACCCTTTTCTTTCCCCAGCCCCTATTTAATCTCTGTTCTCTCTATCTCAGCCCGACCTTTCTTTTCCAGATCCTTTCTCCCGTTCTCTCCAACATCCTTATTTCTGCCTCCTTTCACTTTTTTCCTTTCTATCCCCTTTTGCCCCTCCCTATATTCTTTTTAGGTCCTACTATCTGGTTGCAAAAGACCTTTTGTGGGTTTACCGAAAATGTACATTGGGTTTATAGCCCCCCCCCCCCCTCACCTATAGCTTACAATTGGTTGGCTTTATTGTCCATTTTATTTGTTTGCTTCTTATTCTGTGACATACCTTCCCCTTTTTGTTTTTCGTTCCCATGGAGCATAGCCTGTTTACCATTTTTTGAAAGGCTGACTTGTATCCTTCCACTGCTCACTTTTAGGGAACTATTGATTTTTGGGTTAAGCACTTTGTGAGGGCATGTGTTTTTCAGCCTTCTCCCTTGTGTACTTCTCCCTGTGCCAAATAACAAGACTGGTGGCGGTGGTTGCTGTCAATAACTAGAGCTGTCTGTTGGGCATGATGAGTGTGCAAGTTACTTTTAAATCATCCCATATTCGTTGCAGTATTAAACCAATTGTTTTTTTTACCATCCTTTAGCGTAAACTCCAAACAATTCTAAATTCGGAGGATGGTTGCTCTGTCAGGATGACAGAGTATTTTACTCTGTCGACCTGATGGAGTAAACACCGTCCTCTGAACTCTAAATCAGGCCCTTAGTTTGGGTTGCTTTGGAATGTGTCCTGTCCGCCTGGTCATCAACCTCAATCTTGGGATTTCAGCATTCAAGGCAGCTATTCTAATGTTCTGGTCGGTTTAGCTGTAGCTGGTCTCTCTGGGCACACCCAACGGCAATGGAAGACTGTGCCTTTCTCAGAGCTCCTTAGATCCTGGCAGGAGTTTTGACCCCCTCCTGCATGCCCCTACTTTGTGACAAAGGAGAGTTGAGTCTCAACTAAGGTTCAAAGGGATTTCTTACTTATGGGAGGATTTGGGGCAGTTAGTGAAAACAAGCATTGGCATAGTCAGTAGGGCTTGCTTGTGGGACCTTTCTGCTTTGCCAATGGCTTTTAGCGATGATGTACAACATCGAGGAGGAAAAAGCAAAATCTGTTTTCTCAGTGCATCATCAGTTATAAAAAACAACTAAAAAGTGCCATGATGCGACCAACCGCGTTATTCCTCAGGCATGCTCGTGAATCACAACTCATTAATGACGTGGCTGCAATTTTAATTTTAAAATTTTTTATTTAATGATCCAAGATGGCAGACATTACTTGGACTGGTAAATTAAAGAATGGCGAATGTTTTGTGCAAATGCACAAAATTCTGTTTTTTAAAAACTGTGTGGGGAGTGCAAAGGTAGAGTGGGTTGGGGAAGCACATGATGGCCGGGAGGAGGGGAAAAGTAGCACAGAAGGGAGAGAGCACAGGGGGATAAGTGCATGATGGATTGAGGAGGATAGGGTAGAAGAACTGGGATCACTGGGAGTGGGGAGAGGGGAAGCACTCGTGAGTGCGAGCAACACACTAGGGTGATAGCAGCATAGAGAGTTGGGGAGAAGCATGCAGGCAGAGAACATAGCAGAGGTGAAGTTCACAAGAGAAACATAGAGCATGGGGGCTTTTAGGGAGGGCACACGAGGGAGAAAGCTGGGAAACACATGCACTTACATGCAGTGCTTATTCAAAATAAAAAAAGTAGTGGAAGGACTGAAAAATCCAGAGGATGATAAAGAAGCTATGCTCCAGGGGAGGGGCAAATAAAAGATGGGCAGGGCAATCCACTGAATATAAAGCAAGGACATTAAAGTGACAATAAAACCAATCAATGGTAAGCAATGGGCGAGTTTTAAGCCCACTGTAAGTTCTTGGTAAGTTTACAATAGGTATTTTTCAACAAGACAGCTACACTGTCTGGTAGGCTCAAATTAAAAAGGCTTTGCTTGTGAATATCGTTATTCTTTCTATCAATATTAACTTCCATTAGTGTTTGTCAAGCACAGCCCAGTTGTAGGTAACTATTTCTGATGATCTTAAGCCAGTTATTGCTATTAGAGAATCATTTTAGCATTGTAATGGGGAGATAAAAGCATGTATCCTCATGAATTGCTGTGTGAGCAGATGCTTTCTGGAACGGTATGAGGCTGTGACTTCAGCATTGGATTCTGTTTTCTAGGAAAAATAACCCAATGTGTTTGGTTAAATGCTATAGCAATAATTCAGTTCCTGGTTTAGGGAATATGACGGGGATTAAAGTCAGCAGAATAGCTACTTGCACGCTCATACAGTGAGAGAATGTCAAATGTTTACATATCAGGGAAAGATGAGGCAGATTTTCAGATTTATTTAACCCAGTACGTTGTCAGTCACTCAGTCATTATACAACTGAAATCAGACTTACATATTTGGAGATGTGCTCAGGAAGCCAATGATACAGTAGTGAAGATTCAGGTGAAATATGAATAAGAAGTCATTGTTATATGAATATGGGTAAGTATGGTAAAACATTATTTTATTGTATATGAGGCATTTAAAGAGATGGGCAATTATGTAGGGTAGTAACCGCTGTGAAAAGATTAGTTGTGCCACAGTTCTTGTACCGACAAGCCTAACTTAGTGATTGTAATGGAGTGTTGATTATTACATGGCTGCCCTCTCCATCTTCTACAAATTGCCACGCCAACAGTGAAAATCCTGTAATATACATCATTGAACATTGTTATTATAGAATTGAAATCGGCATTGTAAGTGAAGCATATTTATATAAGGTCTTTGAAAGACATTAGTACTACGATATAATATTGTAAGAATGCGAAAGGATTCATTATTTAAAAGTCAAGAATTATGCCATTTTGAGGGTAGTAGAAATTCTAACAGGATAGTGTTACATGTAATATATATGAATGTTTCAGTTTTAAAATGTTACAATTTCTGAGAATTGCTGTTCAAATCTAGCCTTGAAAAAGAACGAGGGCAGGTTGCTGATATGAAAATATCTGTAATTTTCTAAATCTGAAAGAAACAGTTAGTTATAGATTCCTTACCTTAGAATTACCCCCAGGTGTCAGACTGGATCCGGAAAGTTTTTCGTCAGCAGTACCCCTGCGCGTCGGAAGGTGGCGTCGGTCGACTCCGTGTTTGCCGTTGGCGTCGTGGTCGCCGGGATGACGTCGTGGTAGCTACATAGACGCCGCCCTCGCGCGCTGACGTCAGTTCTTTCTTTTTTCGCGCCAGCAAGCGCAAATCCGGAGAGAGCGGTGCCCCCAGTCATTTTTTTACTGACTTTTTCTCGACTTTTGTCGACTTCGTTTTTTGAGTCCATCGACTCCTGGTGCACGAGGGATGCCCGGCTTCAAGGCTTGCGGTTCCTGTAGCCGACTGATGTCGGTGATGGATCCGCACCGCGTGTGCCTTTTCTGCCTGGAGCGCGACCACGACCCCAAGTCGTGCTACGACTGCCGGACCATGAATCCGAAGTCTTTGCGTGAGCAGTCCCGAAAGCTTCTCGAGGCCCAGCAGTCGGCTCCACGCCGATCGAGGTCCCGGTCGCGTAGGAGGTCGAGGGACCGGTCGCGGAGCCATCACCATTCTTCATCAAAGTCTTTGCACTCGGGGGTCAGTTAAGTCGAAGCACAAGAAGAAGTCGAAGAAGAATCGTCGCTCTTCGACTTCTTCCCGTCGGCCGACGTGATGAGGAATGCGGGTGGTGCCCCTCCTGCGGCTCCGCGTGCGGAGCCCGGAGGGTCGGCTCCGGGTTTCCCCTTCCCGGGACCTTGAGCGACCCCTGCCCAGCTTCGCCAGTTTTACGAAGCGATGCATGCCATCTTTGGGCAGTCCGACTCCGCCGGCGCGCCTTTGGGCCCCGCGGACTCGGCTGGGGGCCTTGGGCCTTTGATGCCGGCGGCTTCGGCCTCGGCACCACAGGGTCCCCTTGGATCCAGGCCTGGATGCGGATCGGCGCCGGTCGGCCTAGTTACACCTCCACCGGCCCCGCTTCCACCCGCACCACGTCCGCAGCCAGCTTCGGCTGTGTCTCCAGCCGACGTCGAGCCAGACCCGGCGCGTCCTTTTGTGCCCCTGTTCTACCCTGGCTCTTTGAGACCAGATTGGCAGCCAGAGGAGGGTGAGGAGGACTGGGAGGGGTCTGGGGACCCTTTAACCGACCAGTTAAGTTATGAACCGGACAGGAGAGAGGAACTGGGGGAAGCCAGTGGTTTGGAAACCTCACCAGACCTTGGCATGATGTCTCCTCCTACCGTGGCTACGGAGGAGGGAGCATCATACGCAGTGGTGTTGTGTAGGGCGGCCGAGGCTCTCCACCTCGAGCTACCTACGGTGACAGTCAGGACTAACCTCCTGAGAGAGGTGCTTCAACCGGCAGCGAGCTCTTCGGAGCCCCTGCTGCCGTTTAATGAAGCCCTAACGGACATCTTTTTGGGCACATGGTCCAGGCCCAACACAGGGGCTCCTGTGGACAGGATGATTGCCCGACGCCACTGCCCAGCCCCAGGCGACCCCACTTTCCTCTCCCAACACCCCACCCCTGAGAGCTTGGTGGTCCAAGCCTCCACCTCCAAGGGCGCATTCCCTACCGCTCCACCTGATAGGTAATCCAAAAAGCTGGACCATCTTGGGAAGAAGATGTTTTCTTCCTCCAGCTTGGGACTGAGGTCGGTAAACACTGCATGTCTGTTGCGCCGTTACACCCACTCCGTGTGGGATACGGTTGCGCAAGTGCTGCCTCAGTGCCCGGAGGAGGCCCGGGCCGTGCTCTCTCGAGCAGTTGCTGAAGGGAGAGACGCAGCGAAGTTTACCATCCGCTGTGGGCTGGATACCGCCGACTCACTAGGCAGGACAATTTCCACGTCGGTAGCCCTTCGACGCTACGCCTGGTTGAGGTCGACTGGTTTTTCAGGGGATGTCCAATCCACCCTTATGGACATGCCCTTTGATGGCCGTCGCCTTTTCGGAGACAAGGCAGACAGCGCGCTGGAGCGTTTTAAGGACTCTCGGGCTACGGCCAGGTCCTTGGGCCTCTCCACCACCCGCCCTGCGCAGTCTGCCTTTCGCCCCTTTCGTGGCTACGGAAGGGGTGCCCCGCCACGTCCCGCCCAGAGCCACTGGCCGGCGCAAGCTGTTAAGCCTCTGCGCGGCCGGGGACTAGGGAACCAGCGCCGTGGTTCTGGGGGCCAGCGGGCGGGCCAGTCCACCACAGCCCTCTCTGCAGCAGCCTCCAAACCCTCCTAGTCCGACCTTTCAGGGCCACCAAACGCCAGTGGGCGGCAGGATTCGCCATCACCTCCCCCACTGGCGCACCATTACGTCGGACAGGTGGGTTCTGCAAATAGTCCGAAGGGGCTACTCCCTCCCCTTCGAGACTTCCCCTCCATCCATGCCACCTCAGTACCATCACATGTCGGAGGATCATCTAGCCCTTCTCCAACAGGAAGTTTTGGCACTCTTGGCCAAGGGAGCCATCAAGCGCGTTCCTGTCCCAGAAGTAGGTCGTGGTTGCTATTCCCACTACTTTCTGGTGCCCAATAAGGACAAAGGCCTGCGTCCTATCTTGGATCTCAGGAACGTCAACCGCTTCCTCCGGAAGGAGAAGTTCAAAATGCTGACACTCGCTCAGGTCTTGTGTGCCCTCGACCCTGGAGACTGGATGGTAGCTTTAGACTAGCAGGACGCTTACTTTCACATCCCCGTCCTGCCGGCCCACCGGCGTTATCTGCAGTTCACGGTAGGCCACAGCACTTTCAGTTTACCGGGCTCCCCTTTGGCCTTACAAGCGCCCCTCTGGTGTTCACGAAAGTGATGGCGGTGGTCACACCTCATCTGCGCAGATCAGGGGTTCCAGTCTTCCCCTATCTAGACGACTGGTTGTTGAAGGCGGGCTCGCCCCAGGCAGTCGTTTCCCACCTCCAGACTACGGCCGACCTCCTGCATTCGCTGGGGTTTTCCATCAATGTGCCAAAGTCACACCTGACCCCCTCTCAGAAGCTCCTCTTCATCGGAGCGGTTCTGGACACGGTGCAGTTTCGTGTCTATCCTCCCAAACAGCGAGTCCGGGATATTCGGGCTATGATTCCGATCTTTCAGCCTCTATCTCGGGTTTCGGTCGGGATGACCCTCAGGCTCCTGGGCCTGATGGCCTCCTGCATCCTGCTGGTGGACCATGCCAGATGGCATATGCGGGCTCTGCAGTGGGACCTGAAGTTCCAGTGGGCACAACATCAGGGGAACCTGTCCGATTGCGTCCAGTTCTCGGAGGGCACTGCACACCAATTGCAGTGGTGGCTAACGAACCAGGATTGGGTCGACGGCAGATCCCTCTCCCTTCCCCAACCAGAGTTCACAGTGGTGACCGATGTGGCCACAAGGGGAGGCGGAGATCAGAGGCCTCTGGTCTCCGGCGGAGTCCGGCCTCCACATCAACCTTCTGGAGCTTCGGGCGATTTGTCTTGCACTCAAAGCATTCCTTCCCTCTGTCCGGTGGAAGAGTAGTGCAGGTGTTCCCGGACAACACCACCGCCATGTGGTACTGCAACAAACAAGGCGGGTGGGATCGTGGACCCTGGGTCAGGAGGCCCTCCGCCTCTGGACATGGCTGGAACATCAGGGCATATCCCTGGTGGTTCAACACCTGGCAGGTTCACTGAACGCCAGGGCGGACGAACTCAGCCGCAGGTGCATGATGGATCGCGAATGGCGTCTTCACTCGGAGGTGGTGCGAGGTCTGTTTCAGCAGTGAGGAGAGCCTTGGTTAGATCTATTCGCCACCGAAGAGAACGCGCAATGTCAGCAATTCTGCGCGTTGGAATTTCCAAGGCGGCACTCGCTAGGCGACGCTTTTCGTCGCAAGTGGAGTTGCGGTCTTCTATACGCTTTCCGCCTATACCACATCTGCCCAGAGTGCTGAAGAAGACCAGGCGCGACCGGGCCCAAGTCATTCTTGTGGCTCCGGATTGGGCACGAAGAGTCTGGTATCCAGAACTGCTACACATGGCCATCGATCCTCCTATCAGACTGCCTCTTCGGGAGGATCTTCTGTCGCAGCAGCAGGGGACGGTCCTCCACCCAAACCAGTCCAGCCTCCACCTCCTTGCGTGGAGATTGAGCGGCGGCAGTTGACGTCATTTGACCTGCCTCCCGAAGTCTGTGACGTTATCTTGGCAGCCAGGCGTCCCTCCACTAATACTGTATACGCCTGCAGATGGAACACATTTTTGGCATGGTGCACAGCAAAGGCTGTGGATCCCCTTTCTGCCCCTCTTTCTGATGTTCTCTTGTTCCTCCTTTCTTTGGCCCAGCAGGGCTCTGCTCTGGGCACTCTAAAGGGCTACCTCTCGGCCATTTCAGCCTTCCTTAGGCTTCCTGATCAGCCTTCTCTTTTCAAGTCCCCTGTTGTAAATCGCTTCCTTAAGGGCATTACTCATCTTTTTCCTCCTGTTCCCTTCGTAATGCCCCAGTGGGACTTGAACTTAGTTCTTACATATCTTATGTGCGCTCCCTTTGAGCCGCTACATAACTGTCCTCTCAGGCTTCTAACTTTGAAAACTGCCTTTCTTGTGGCCATCACCTCTGCGCGCAGGGTGAGTGAGATACAAGCTCTTTCTTCCAAGCCTCCCTTTCTGGCTGTCCATCCGGACAAGGTCGTCCTCAGAACTAGACCTTCCTTTCTTCCCAAGGTGGTTGCTTCTTTCCACATTGGCCAAACCATCACTTTGCCCACCTTCTTTCCGCCTCCGCATCCTTCGAAAGAGGAAGAGAGGCTCCACTGTCTGGATCCAAAACGTGCGCTTTCTTTCTATTTAGATCACACCAAACAATTCTGGGTGGACGACCAGCTCTTTGTTGGTTACGTGGGCGCTAAGAAAGGTCGTGCCGTGGACAAACGGACCATCTCCAGGTGGGTCGTTTTGTGCATCAAAGCCTGCTATTCTTTGGCAAAGAAGGAGCCTCCAGTGGGGCTGCGCACCCATTCCACCAGGGCGACGGCAGCTACCACTGCTTTGGGACGGGGAGTCCCCCTTAATGACATCTGTCGAGCAGCTACGTGG
Organism: Calotriton arnoldi; assembly: GCA_963921515.1. Lineage (NCBI taxonomy): Eukaryota > Metazoa > Chordata > Amphibia > Caudata > Salamandridae > Calotriton > Calotriton arnoldi. The sequence goes on along the minus strand of CAWUFW010002529.1, from coordinate 1,800,599 downwards.
GCATCGCTGCACACGTTCACCAAACACTACTGCTAAGTCCGGAGAGACTGCTTCTTTGGCTGTTCTGTTCTCCAGGACTTTCTGGTGTGAACTTAGTTCGAAGACCCACCTCCGGGGTTGGTATTGCTGGGGTATCTAGTCTAAGGTGACGAATTTCTAACTAACTGTTTCTTTCAGATGAATAAGTTACTTACCTTCGGTAACGATATATCTGTAAGAAGCATAGGTTAGTTATAGATTCCTTACCGCCCCACCCATCCTCCCCGTTCTGCGAACTGACTTTTAGAGTAAGGACTTCACTACAGGGCTCTAGTTCTGTGCACCAGTGGTCAGTGTCTTGCATGGCTCTGCGCTTCTGGCGTGGAAAGTCGTGTACACAACTGACAGCGCGCGAGGGCGGCGTCTATCTAGCTACCGCGACGTCATCCCGGCGACCACAATGCCAACGACGAACGCGGAGTCGACTGACGCCACCTTTCGACACGTAGGGGTACTGCTGACGAAAAACTTTCCGGATCCAGTCTGACACCTGGGGGTAATTCTAAGGTAAGGAATCTATAACTAACCTATGTTTCTTACAGATATATCGTTACCGAAGG